>VZTA01001288.1:125784-151040 GCA_013398855.1 Mohoua ochrocephala
TTTCCAAAAAAATAAGAAAAAAAAAAAAAAAAGCAGGATTTTGAATAATCTAAACCTGTTTTGCTTTATGTCATTAAAATTGAAAACCAGTATGCCTGTTGCAGGGGAAATTATTTACATAATTTACTGTCTTAAGTGATTATACGGCTGGAAGTGAAAAATCTTAACTTAAAATGTAATTTTGTTTTCTTTTTTTTCCCACCCAATTTCATTCATTGATTTGATAAAAATGCTAACTGCAGCTGTAGACTTCGTTTTCTTTAATGCATTCAAATAAATTTGGCTAAAAAGTTATAACTGACCATCCAAAACAAAAAGTTGATCCCACCAAGACAAATGAATAGGTGCTTCATTTTCTACACTTCAAAATCAAAATCCAAAATCGAAGTGCTGCTGCCTGTGGATCTTATTCAGTGTATAAGGAGGGTTCATTGTCCAAATTACATACTAGATATTAGGCGGAGTAGAGTTAGTCAAGAAAGGTTTCCTTGAAATCCTACCTCTTCTGAAAGGTTAGGCACTTAAATGGTTTGGGACAATTTACCTTGAATCTTTTTATGATCATGGACATTTAATAACCACCCTTTCAGAGAAAGGAACCATTTGCTCTCCACTTTGAAAAAAAGCAGCGCATGCATCAATTCTTTTCATTCCCCAGTATCAATGTGAGCATGAAGTGTAAGGTCTAGTTAAATTGCTCTTTCTCCTGAGTATGGGAAAAAAGGAGGATTCAAGGTTATGCTTGTACCCTCCCTGTTCAGGCTGAAAAGATCATCAAGAACAGATTGAGGATTGCCTATACTTCTTCTCTAGATTAACATTCAAAATTAAAGGTACCATGAAGTGAGAACAGAAGAAAAATCTGTTCCTGACTAGGTAGATGAATTCACATGAGAAACAGGTGTTCTTATATTTTCTCCATTGAGGGTTCTTTCTCAAATTCTTTTTTTTTTTTCTAAATTTAGTATCTGTATAAGAAGAAATGCAGTTTGTGTCTCTTGTTGAGATCAAACCAAAAATACTTGAAAGGAAAATCCCATGTAATGTTCAATTTCATGATGCCTCTGAATTGCTTTCTCATGTTTTGACTCTTATGGAAAAATATAGGTGACATACTAGATCAAGGAAAACCATGTAAGTTACACTTGTAGAGGAGTAAACAACATCCTAGAATAGAATAAAAATTAAATCTAAGAGACGGGAGCCCAAATACATTCCCTTTCAACCAAAAACTTACTTTACACCTGGAAATGCTAAAGAGAATTAAAGAATGGTATATAGTGTAAGTTCAAGTAACTGGACTGTGTGTCACCATTTTCTCTACCATAATTTGATTTTCCCCCCTATTAGGACAAAGAATAACTATAGTGAACACCTGATTTCAGGAGGAGAACAGACTAATAAGGCCCAGACTCTGTCCTTGATGAGCTATGTTTCATTTACAAGATAAGTCTAGTTTATGTGTTTATTCATATGAACATTTAGAAGAGGAGGTCCTCCTATGGAGTTAGAAAGCTCAGCTATTAGTGGAGCATTTGTAAGACTTACTTTTTTATTAACCTTAGTCACGAACCATCAGCTTCTGATGACCACGCTGATTGGCAGAAAACGTATTCCTTAAACTTTACTTATCGTATATGCTGAGCTAATTGTTTTGCTGAAACTGAACATTAAAAAGCACACTGAATTACATATAAATATAAATCTGGGGGTTTTTATGAAAAATACTCCTGTGGTTTGTTATTTTTTGAACGAAGTACAAATAATAGAAAGATGGCACTACAGATGCTACTTTGGTTTTGATATTCTGTAGAGAAAAATCCATCATGAAGTTTGAATTCTCCAAGAATTATTCATTGATGGATTGGTAACTGAAGTGAGTAATTTTGCATTGGTGGTGTAATGAAGCCTTCTTATTATTTCATAGTTTATGAAAAATGAAAATTTACAATGCTATTAATGATGATTAAAGTAACTTACATCAAAGCATAAAGAATTCCTTGAGACAAAAATGGCATAACCTGCCTAATTATTTCTCACTAATAATTCTGTGACTTGAAGTTTGAATAGACAACAATTATTCCTTCTGCATAAGTACTACCATCAGTAGGGAATATTAAAAATATTGCCATTTTAACAAGTTGAAATGACATAAGTAGGCTTAACTTTAAACAACCAACATATATATTCATTACCTTTACTAACACTTTCACCTGTAAGCTAGGAAAGAATATAGTATTTTTTTCCTTGTCTTTTCACACTCAAGTTTTATTTTTTGTTGGTTTGTCAATCTTATTTTAAGCAACCTTGCATTGCTTCCAGCTTAATGATTTAACTACTTTTATCAATCCATGTAGATGTGTGCTGATTTCAGATATCAGTTAATGGCTGACAGAATATAAGACATTAACCATTATTAATTTTCTCTTTAAATAACAGAATGTATGACCTTAATTAACATATAATCTTGCATGTCACAGAAACAAGATAGAGACTTTTTTCAAAACAGACTGTTCTATTGGAATACTATGTGGACACAAATTGGAAAATGAAATCAAATCACCTCCTGGCAACCAAAGTCTTTATTTTGAAGGCAGAGTAAAATGTTGTCACAGAATGGTAACAAGAAATAATGATTGTTTTCAAAATTCCTACAACACGCAGTACAAACCACTCAGAGTTCAGCCATCTGTGGAGCTAGTCCTTGGAAAACCCTTTTACTTCCAACAGAGGTGATATAATCAATTTCTGATTTGAGCTGCAGTTACAACAGTATTCATTTAAAGTCAAATGAAGCACTTCCCTGTAAAAAAAATTGAAAGGAAGTACTGTCTATCTATGATGTAAAATTTTGATGTTATAAAATTTTTGACTTACATTAGCTTTTGAACAAATAAATACTTTTTAAACATGAGAAGGGCTCATATCCTATGCTCAATTTATGAGCATTCTTAACTCGTAGCATTTGAGTAGTCCTACTGAATTCAACAAGATTATTCAAGCTCTCTTACTGCTTTTTTTTTTTTCCTATTAAGCATAAGAACAATAAACCATGATGCTGGTAAGATTAAAATACAAGGTATTAGAGATATTACTGGAGATGGCAGCAGACTTTTAGAGAAATATTGTAACCAACAGCAGATGTACAGACTGACCCTGTACATCACGCAACTTTTCAATTTGTAGAAGTCAGAGGTTTCTTGCTTTCCTGAGCAAGATATTCCATTTTGCCCACTATTTCTATCTACTTTCCCCATTTTTACGAAAATTTGTCTACTTGTCCTTAGTTGAACTCAAACATACTTTTACAGTTCACAACATTCTGTAACTGTGAATTCTACATGAATTACACACTGTGTGCAGCATCAGTAGGAATCAGTGTTAGCTCCTTCTGTCTACACAGGAATCTCATCCCATGTATATTCCTAAACTGGAAAGAGAATTTGGTGGTCATTGCTGAAATTTAGTGAGCTGGACCTTTGGAAAGTTACCTATATCTGGATAAACAGGAAGAGAAAGAAATATAAATGTACTCTTTTTTAATATAGATGGGATTGTAAACACTCTGAATTGATGATAAGTTCACATATGTTTAGAACAGCAATGGTCTATTTTTTCCTTAAGTTGTGCTGTTTGTACATTTCTATTTTAATACTAATATTCAAATTCTGATAAAGTTTTGCAGATAGAAGAACACCTTGTTCAAAAGTTTCTCAGCTGCCTGTTGATGGAAGTTCTCTGACTTTTGTCTGGGCAATACAAGAAACAGAATTCTAAAGAGAACTGAACATTTCTTCTGGAAAAAAGAAAGGCCTCTTGAATATAGATCAAATTCATCTTTGGATGAAGTTACCTTGACTGGTAAAGCATTTGGCACTGTTTACCACAATATCTCAAATCTAAGCAGACAAATTGAGTTACATAAGTACACAGTGAGGTGGATTGAGAACTGGCTAAATCACCAGACCCAGCTGGTTTTGGTCAGCATCATAAATTGCAGCTGGAGGCAAGTCACTAGGGGCATAACTCAGGGGTTTATACTGAGGACAACACTTTAATACCTTCATTAAAGACCAGGATGCTGGGACAGAGCACACCCTCAGCAAGTTCTCACAGATAATACAAAACTGTGAGGAATAGTTGATGGATGGTTGTGTTGCCACCTAGAGGGGTTTAGACAGGCTGGAGAAATGGGCTGAGAGGAATCTTGTGAAGTTCAGTGAAGGGAAATGCAAAATTCTCTTGCTGGGCTGAATAACTCCACATGCCAGGATGTTCTGAGTGCCAAGTGTCTGGAAAGTACTTCTCAGCCCTACAGAGAACTTTAGGGTTCTGGTGGGCAGCAGCAATCCTTTCTCATAGCAAAGAAGGCCAAAAGTGTCCTGGACTGCATTAAGGAGAGTGCTATCATCACTTCAGGAGAGGCAATCCTTTTCTACTCAGCACTGGTGAGACTGCATCTGGAGTGCCGCGTTCAGTTCTGAACTGCTGAATACGAGAAAGACATAGACTTACTGAAGTAAGTCCAGCATAAAGTCTTTGTGGTAAGGAACTGGAACCTCTTTCGTATGAGAAGAGCCTGAAAGCTGGCACTGTTCAGCCTAGAGAAGGAAGACTCTTAGAAAATATACTCACTCTGCCCGAGCTGGGGAGCTGGACTGGATAATTTCAAGAGGTCCCTTCCACCATGAATGATTCTGTGACTCCGTGATTCTTGATGAACCTCATGATGTCTCTCTTGATGCAGTCGTCTACTTTCTGAGGTCACTCTGAATCGACACTTTGCCACTTATTTTGTCAGTCACTCCACCCAGTTTAGTGCCCCTAAAAGCTTTCCTGATGTTGCACTGCTATTATTTTTCAGTTCATTGATAAAGATGTTGAAAAAAAAGGCCTCACTCTTGACCTCTGCATACTCTGCTTGTCAGTGGCTGTCATCTAGACATTACACTATTGCTCATATTCTTCACGCACAGGCATCCAACAGGTTTTCTGCACGCCTAAATATCCGTCAATTCATTCAGCCATTGCAGATGTCTTCAGCTTCTGTTTTATTTTCTGTTATTTTGTATATACAGGACAGAACATAGTGTATAAAGGTCAAATGCCTTGGCCAGTAAGCACTGATTTCCTTACAAAGAAAAGGAAAGAGAGAAGTGAAAATATTATCCCTGTTTAATTAGTGACTTCTTTAAAAAATACTGTCAATTTACTTTCTGATAAAAGAAAATAGCATAGGATTTGTTCCATTTACTTGGTTAGAAGCGTTCTTAATGACTGACATGTTAACAGCTTGTATATATTCTTTTTTTTTCAAAATGTAGCGCAATTAAGATTATAAAAGTGATTAAGGAAAAGAAATGTATTGTCTATGTATTGTTTCCTTGAAAGAGATTGTAAAAATTTGATTTAGCTACATATGTGATACAGAGAATAATGGGGTTTAGATGGCCTACCAGAGTGAGTAATTAGCTAGGTAATGGGGAATTCTGTGACAATTACTGAAGTCTGTTACTGGGAATTATGTAAGTATTTTTTCATGGTATTAAAGGCTTAAAAGTGGAGAAAAAAACCACTTTCCAGTAAAAAAGGTTAATGAGACTTACACAGGTAATGTACATGGAGCTTAAAATGTAGTACTTGCTACATTACACTCTTGTGGAAACAAGGAATGGTCATATGAGATCATTCTTAATTTAAAGCCATAAAAAGGGCATACAAAGTACTCTACAACCACAAAAGGCAGATTCTAGACATGTGATGCCTCAGGGAGAGGTACATGCTGGCTACAGAGCCATTAAAACTCTTGAAAAGAAAGTTTTATTAGATTTGATGCCTTGGCTCAGCATTGGCAATGCGTAGATGTAAATATCTGTCCAGGCTAAATTAGAGGAAAGGAAACAACACTTAATCTCCAAAGCAGCACTATCAGTTATATTTTGTAATGGCACCACAGTCATCGGAATTCCTAGGTAGCTTATAATTGAAAGGACAGGGGGTGAGAGCCAAGGCATGGTATAACCTAGTGGTCATGATTCTGTTTCAGTTTTAAATCAAGGTAATTTAGAAATGACACGGGGAGACAACATGCCTCCACAGTGAAAGGAAGCCCAGAAATATTATCTGTCAGCATTCTCCTTGAGAAGAATTGTCTTTCTGATCCTAGCAACCATTCAGTCACATTGTAAATTCAGTCAGCCTGATGCAAGCCCTTTTTGTTATAATAGCTTAAAGTAAGATCTACTGCTAATAGCAGCGAGGTACGTTTTTGCTTTTCATCGTTTTACACGTTATGAGTAGATTTTTATGAGTGTTTAGACATATGAAGATACAGCAAGTCATCTAGTGGGATTTCTGTGGCATGACTTACATGCACAACAGTTTCTAAATATCTAGAGAGTTTCTATCTACTTAAGTATTTTAAAGTCTGACCCAGTTTTGGAGGCATGTGGCAAAGAACTGAAAAATGAGCATCATGAAGAGGGTGGATGAAAGATAATTTGTCTTTTCTAGACAAGAACTAGAAAAGCGTTGAAGGATAGTGCCTGTCCATAGCCTGTGGAACACTGTCAAAGGGAATTGCAGATTCAAGCTTTCAAGATTCAAGGAGTTTGGACAAATATTGAAGGGCTGATCAAATGTTGGTCACTATAAAGAAGATTTAACAGGTCTAATACAACTCTCAATCCATGGATGGTGTTTGGGAGCTGAAAACAATCTTAGACTGCCAGAGTAGTGGGAACTGCACTGTACGTTTATCTAGATATTGCTCTTCATAGGAGTCCTTGAGGGGTCACTTACAGAGAAAGTTTATTGGGCTGATGTGGTACGGACATACATATACAAATGCAGTTGTAGTCCTGACCATATGAGTTACAGGAAAAAAAGCAAAGTGTGACTCTTAGGAACACAAGTATGCATATCATGCATAAAGAAGTCTGGAAGAAGGACAAACTAATTATCTCTTGCCAGCAGACAAACAAGGAGAAAATCTGCCCATTGTGTCACAGGGTGGCGGGGCATTTGCTGCACTCCCCCAAGGGGTCTCCAGAAGGAAGTGGCAGGGAGGGAAAAGAAATGTACCTTCAGAGACCCAAACAGGACAGTGGTCGTGGGACCATACCCTCTGAATGTGCCCCACTCATTGCAGTCGGCCCTGGCCTTCCTGAGGAAGGCTGAAATGGTCAGCATAAAATTTCCCACAGAAGTACTGGACTGGGGAGCATAATACTAGGGGGAAAAAAAAGGTAGAATCTAAGAAGGATTTTCGCTTTAAAAGATGTCAGGAGATGATTAATGAGCTTTTCTGTAATAATTAGATTATGTGGACTCTTAGACTGTTAGAATATTAATTGGGCTAGTGATAAATTCCTGGCTCGTGTGAGAGGTGTTTTGCTGATGCCATAATGAGTTTCTGAGAATTGCAAGAGCAGAAGCTCCACCATAGGGCTGGTGTAACAAAGTCCGTGGCTGGGCACAGCCCGGGTGATTACAGGGACTGCAACCTCACCCTGGCATAGCTCCTGGCGTTGATAATGAAGAAGAATCTCTTAGAGGCAGTCTTGAAGAAAGTATCCCATTCTCACCGTGTGGTAACTTCAGTTTATGTATTAATCCAGAGGCCAGTCTTTCTGTTTTCATCTAGCCTTACACTTCTAAGTCTTTGCAATTGAGTTACAAGATCATTAGAGGTGCAATTTGAGTACTTTGGTGATAACATGATACAACAGGTGATCTGACTGTTAGATTTGTATGTTTAATTTGCAGGTCTGTGTGGCTACAGCAGCCAAGTTTCTCATCAGTGTGTTTATATAATATGAAGAAAGAGCCAAAATATTTGCATGATTGCCTTAAGAACCAAGTGTTGGAGTATTTTCTCGTTTGTTTTACTAGTGCCCCATGAATTATTAAAGTGTTTTACTTCTGAAAATATCCCCAATTTTTCAAGTTGTGTGGAGGGGATTGTTAATGCAGTAAGTGGAACCTTGGTGAGAGAGATCTGTGCTTTACAAAAGGTATCTATCACCTGTGGCTCACTGTGGAACACTTTGTCTGTATAGAATTAACTACAATGAAAGCATAGAGAAAAGACAAGTGGAGATCAACCATTTTAGCTAAGAGCAGAGTGGCTGATTCCTCTTGTGCCCCTATTCCCCACGAGAAAATCACATTGCTCAGGAATCTAGAGCAGCTGTATCTTTAACTAGCACTGCTGAGACATTGATCTCTCACTGCCACCAGGCTTTTATAATTTTTCTCCTAAGTGAGATAGGATGATAGTTGCTCCTTTATGTATAAGCTACTTCCTCATCTTGTAAAGTCATTAATTCCCTTTCCTTATTGCTTATGAATTCATCTTGAGGGCCTGACAGTCTTTTTCTAATCTTTTTTGCTCTCTCTTTCCCTTCATTCTCTTCCAGAGATCTTGCTTTCTGCCTGAGGTTGTCTGAGTGCTTATGGATTATCTGCTTCTCTACAGCAAACTCTCTTCAGTTACATTAAAAAAAAAAAAGGCAAAAAAAGCCCAAAATCTAAAAAACCTCAGCAGAGTTGTTAGACAGTCTGCTTTACCATACCAGTTGTCAGATAACTATTTTTTAATTATTTTTTCAGTTAATAAGCATTTCATGAAAAGAATTTTGTCAGTGACCATGTTTATTATGGAATCAGAAAAAGTTCACGCACAATTTGGTTTAAAAAAGTCAGAAATTTATATTTGGAAATTTTCAACAAGCAATGTTTTATCTTACAGACACAAGAGCACAGTTTAAAAATCCACCTAGAAATTACTATTTTTGTCATCAAAAGAGTCTGAAAGTGTAATGATAGGTTTCATTTTCAGTTAAAAAAATCAATGAGACTTTTTAGACCATGAGTTTTCTGAGAGATAGCACTCTCCATTTTAGAGACTGACGAGAACTACATATTTCTATATAATCCATGAGTAAAACCAAGATATGGTAACTTATGCCAAAAATCTATATATTGATTTTATGAGCATTTAGGGTTGTTTACTATCTATCATACTTGCTTATAGAAAATGTAACTATTTCCAAGGTATTTTATTAGAACCTCCGAACGGCAGTTTTATTAGCTTAGAATCAGGACACAAGGGGGCCCACTTGCTTTACTTTTCTGGATTTCCTTGTAATACTGATATGGTACAAAACATGGTTTTCCTTGGAATTATCCAGGACACTTTTTACAAACCTATAAAGGTGATTGAGGGGTAGGTTATTCTACTTTGAGAAAGAGAAATTTAATCTTATATTTTTTTTTTCTTTTGTTCAAAATATATCATCTTTCCTTAATTCAGCTTCCCACAAAACAATTACAAAAATGAAACTCTATTCACTAATACATATTAAATTTAATATGCATGAAGACATTAATTTCCAAATCTTTTTTAACCAGGGGGACGAGGTTAGTCCAATCTTTGCAAACATGATGTCTTATATGTATGGACCTTCTTTGACCTATGATGAAGCATTCCACTTTTGGAAAATGTTAATTGCCTTTCCCAAAGCAAATAGAGTGGGTTAAATAAAGCACTTCACTATTACCTGAGCAAGACTGACTCCTTTTTTACTTTAGAGGAATAAAACCATTACTCTTGTATGACAGAATTGCTTTGCCAGAGAAAAATAAGCTTTCCACTTCCTGTATTTCATCTGATTGCCTGTACACACAGTGAAGGTGATGGCTTCTTCACAAAGGAACGGATGAGGGGTTTTCTTGCATGGATCTGTTAAAGAATGCAGTCCCTTTGTCTCTTTGACCTCCTGTGCAGAACAGAATTGTTCTTCAGTGCCTTCTTCTGGTTCAGATTATCCTGTGCTTGCATTTCAGGCAGAATATCTCTTAGTTTTAGTAATACTGCTTTGCACCCTCTTATCACCATGAAAAAGACAGAACAAATTTCCTCCCTAAATATTTCAACTTAATTTCCTCCTCAGGAGGAAGAAAACTCATCAACAAAAAATAGCTGTTTTTCCCTTTTATGCTCTTGAAGCATTGGTTGACTAATATTATTATCCCAAATAAATTCTGACATTTTCAATGATGCTGAGAAAAAACAAGGAACACACTAATAGTGAAGTGATTCTGAAACTTATGCAATGAAAACAATTGTGTCCATTCTAGGTATATTAGGTAAGCAGGAAAAAAAATCATATTTCTGCAAAATGAAAAAAGCTGAAATAAACGTCAAGAAAAATATTTGCAAGTGTCTCAGATCAAAAACAAGAGTGAATTTATCCTGCTTTTACAGAGATGCTAGAGAATTTATTAATTTGAGTTTGATGACAGGTATATAAGATGTTTCTAAAATGTTGGCTCACCTTAAGAGATGAAATTCTCTTTGAGAGAAACCAGCTTCAAATAACTTACCTGTTGAGGTGCTGTTTGGTTTGAGGCATTTATTTTTGCAAAAGCTGTTAGAAGTTTTAGGTCCCTCTGGGGTCTTAAAGCTTGTGCTGAACTGGGTAAAATATTTGAAAGCGAGGAAAGAAATATAGTCTAATAACAGTAGTTACTAGGCAAAGCCATGCTTCAGCCAAGGAAAACAAGCTCCGGACAGATTGCGGCTTGTTCACAAAAATGAAGGTAGGTCATTGCATTACCCCTTTCCTGCCCCACCCTCCTGCCCAAATGAGATTAGTTCTATCAATGGAAAGTAGATATGCTGTGAATAATAGCTTTGTGATTTATATTTATCTGTCTATAATATTCTAGCCAAAAAGGTCCATCACTGCATTTTCCCTTCAGACATTTTCATTAGGTTCATAAGACCTTTTGCCAGAAGAAGGAATTCAGGCTTGCACACAATGTTTTCTCTTTTTCTGTGTCACATGGGTTTTGACAAGTCCATTAGCAAAAATTTACAGTTTGAAATATAATTTTGGATTGAGGACCAAATGTTGAAACTCTTACTCACGTTAGTTACCTCAGTATGGACATTGAGAACTTTCTTTTTAAAGGTTCCAGATTATAGGAAAACAATTAGTCTGCACTGAAATGGTGTAGCTGAAACCATACTATCCTGTGTTTAAACCACAGTCTATGACTTCTAACTGCAGTTTCTTTGGTTAAGCAAATGCTATTCATGTCCTGTCAAAAAATAAGCAGCATTTAGCTGATTGCGTTCATACACTTGAGCATGTCAAATGCCTGATGATAAAAAAGCCAATAGCATAACAGATGCAGTACAAGTATCTGGAAGAGTTAAAGTAGGTTTTTTATGAGTTTTAACTGAGCCCATTCGACCTCCCCATCACATGTGGAAAAAAGTTGTTAGATTCTTTAATGATACATAAAAATACCTTAAGCTTTCTGTAGACAACCAGAAAGTATTCTGTAGATTGTTTAGGAGAAATAAGATATGCATGCTGGCAGAAAAGGGATGAAATTGAAGTATTCCTGCTTTCACTTTTCCCGACTCCTCGTTTATCACATAATTTGACACAGAGATGTTAGTGTAGGTAATTGTCCTGATAATTCAACAATTCCAGTAAGGATTGATCTTATATATTCAGTTGCAGTGCTCTTGCCCCCACAGTGTTAGGCTCCAGTAAAATACACCGATTGGATTAATCCATCTGCCAGCTGAAGAAGCTGACAAGGTTAGAGGCGGCAATAAGAATCCGTCACATGTTTGTTTGCTTTCGGTACCATTTGTGTACAGTGTATGGATTTGGTGAGCTGAAGGAGTCTCTGCACTGCAGTCGAGCAGCTGAGCATGTCTGTGTTCAGATTTCCTTCTTAGATGGCCAACTCACAGTTCAAATGACTTGGCTTCTTTCTGTGCACAATCAGTCATGAGCTGTTCAAGCACCAATGGCTCATCAGAACACCAGGTTCCTGGAACAAAAGCAACTTCCCACTCAAGCCTTTTTGCCTAAAGCTTGCTCTCCTTCCCCCATTATATGGTTCCTTTTTTATTGTTTTGTTTCAGCCTCCTCTCTGGTTACTCAGAATTAGAAGTCACTGTTGTGAAGTTAGTGAGAGAAGAACTACCAGTCTGGCAGTGTCAGGACAATGGAGCAGCAGGGTAACTTGACTGATTTGTTGGCTTTCTTTATTGTAGAGCTTAAAACAGGTTCTCATGAATTAAGAGAATAGATCAAGGTATTCTTTTTTTAAAAAATCGCTTTTAAAAAGTTTGTCACAGATTTTAAGAACTGTCAGCCAGATTTAAGGAAAAGTTGCCTATAAGAGGACACGAACACTCACTGACTGAGGTTTTCACTATACCCCTTGAGAGTTACAAGGTTTATCTTGACCAGTCCTAACAGGTATCTCTCTGTGAATTTGCATTTTTTTTAGAAAACTCTCCCTGGATTCTTTGCTACCACTGTTCCCCTTATAAACCCTGAACTTCAGCTTTCCCAGTGTCTTCGTCCCCGGACCCTCCACGATAAATCATCTTGCTGGAACCCACACGAAGACCCTTCCCTCCTCCTTTGCCTCCGGCGCCGCCCCAGCTGACACTCTGCGAGCCCCCTTCCCCACTCGGGAAGGACAGCACAGCAATAACAGCAGCCAGCTCCTGTCAGCAGTGGCCGACCCCTGTGGCCAGGGACGCTGCAGGACAGCCGCAGGTTCCCTCGAAGAGGAGTGGCTCGAGGGGAGCCGACGCGGCGCATATGAAATTCAACAAGAAAAAATGCCAGATTCTGCTCCTTGGGCAGGGTAATCCTGGTTGTACGTACAAATTGGGGGATGACGGGCTGGAGAGCAACCCCACTGCCAGGAGCAGGTCCCTTTCAACCTGTGATAGCCTATGATTCATCCCAGGTCTAGTTTGCTTTTCTTGTTAAAGAATACATATTTACTTGGAGAAATCCTATCCTGTGCTGAGCAGGAAAGGTGACTACATTAAGCTTAGCAATAGGTTTTTAACTTCTGGCTGCTTCTCCTTCTCTCCCTCCCTCCACTCCCCACTCTTCATAACTGCAGCATTAAGGCAGAGAAGTCAGTGTTTGAACTAGAAAATTCAGTTTGTTTCTTCATCCTGTTCAGTGCTGTATAACCTGATATTTTCTTATTGAGACAGATAGGTGAAAATGATTTGAGTCCCAAAAAATATTTTGGCCAGTGATATTAGCTTAGCCAACTCATACCAAGAATGTTTTACCCCATAAAATTGACATTATTCAGTGATTTATCTTCCTTGTTTTGTTACCAAAACTTTTTATTATTTGAATAGATATTAAGAATTGGTCTTTCCAGAAGTGGTAAACAGTATGTTGTTTACATGTGCAGTGACTCAACAGTAGTCAGCAACTGATGATTCATTACCATATGCTACAATTTCCCCAGTTTCTGGCAATTATTAAGAATTTTGATCCAATCTTAAAAGATCTCTTACGAGTTCGTGAATATTCTGAAGGTGAAGACCCCAGGCAAGAGTCATCTCACTTGGCTTTAAACATGTACAGTTGGGACGTCTGCCCTTCGCTCTGTTTCTGTTCAGTTGAGAGAAATATGGGCATCTGTTGCATAGTTCATCTGACCAAATGTAGCTGATCCCCCTAAAATGAGATGAGCTGTACTGTAGAAGTTGTAGTTGCTCCCCGTGTTCCATAAAGGGGAATCTAGACAGATGATCTGAGATACACTCTCTGCACTAAAATACAAATAGAAACCCTCCTACCCCTCCCACGACAAAGCTGAGCAGTTTGCCCTTTCAGTTCACAAACACTGAGAGGGAGTGTCTCTTCTCCAATTCAGGCTTCCCTTGTCCTCCAGTCCTTCACTAACTTCCCTTAGATGGTTCAAAGCCACAACTTGAAAACTCCCTCACATATGGAGATGCTGACATTTCAGTGATGAACATACTTTCTAGATCAGTTTTTACCCTTTGGCTTGTGTCTGATGGAGATGCCTCTGCACTTGTTGGTGCCAAAGTTCTGCTAGAGAAGAACAATTTTTGAAGATACTTCCAGGCTGTGAGGATGGAGTGTGGTTGATCTGACCAACTGTATGTGATGTAGTAGCATTTTAGTCCACAGAAGCTCTGCCCTTTTTATTCACGTGCTGATATAGTGGAAGTAGCATACAACCTTTTATTTCTCTGACCAGGACACTGTATTGAGTCTGTCTGGGAAGGAGTTAACTTTCCTCACAGCAGCACTTACACTGCTGTGCTTTGTGTTTGTAGCTAGAACAATGTTGGTAAACCTCCAGTGTTTTGGTGACTGCTGAGCAGTGCTGCACATAACAGCATCAGTGCTGTCTCTTCTAACTTGCCCTCCAGTGGCCTGGAGGCTGAGGGTGAGCAAGGCTGAGAGGGAACACAGCTGGAACAGCTGACCCGAGCTGACCAGAGAGGTGCTCCTTACCAGACGACATCGTGCTCAGCATGAAACATTAGGAGAAATGAGGAGTGGAGTGGGCATTTGTTAGTAAGGCATTTGTCTTCTGGAGCAACTGCTATGCGTATTGAGGCCCTGCTTCCTGGGAAGTGACTGGGGAAGTTGAGAATAAATCTCTTTTTCTTTTGGTTCTCAGCATTGCTTTTGCTTTTCTTTGTTAAGCTACCTTTGTCTCTACCCATGTCTCTAAGGGGTTTTTTCTCACCTTATTTTTTCCTCTTTGTCCTGCTGAGGAGGGGGGAATGATAGAGCAGCTTGGTGGACACCTGAAATCCCACCAAGATCAGCTCACTGCAGAACCCAAAAATTGTTACTCAATTTTCAAAGAGAAGAAGAGGATGATTTTTCTAGGGCAAAAATATTAGCTGCAAATTGTTTATTCAACTTTAATTTTTAGATGAAACAGGAATAAATCATTTAAGCGATCACAAATTTTAAGCTGCCTTGCAGCTATGGACATTTAAAAGTTTGTTCTTTTTAAATGTCTATGTTTAATTAATGACCATCTCTTACATATATATCATAAATGGTTGGCTTCTTTTTATTTGAAACTATGCTCAAAGTTTATTGCTTTCTAGTGAAAAAGTGAAAGATTATCTTTCATATGTTAAAATAAACTGAAATTGATGACCCTGAGACATATAATATAAATGGAAGCAGAACAGAAAACCTAGTTCTGAAAGTTGCTTCATAAATAATTCATGACTTTTCTAGAAATAGTTCATGAGCTTTTTATGACATTTTGTAAGCCCTAAAGTTTTTATTATCATGAGTTCTGTACTGCTGCAGTTGTAAGCTACTTTTGCCAATATATAAAACACACAGTTGGAAGGGCAGTAAAACCAGGCACCTTTGCTCCATAGTGCACATTTTCTTATTTTAGGTCGTATTCTCAGGCATTTCTAATTAGCTGGAACGTTCAGCATAGTACCTGATATATTTGTTAACTAACTAACTAGGAAAAAACCAAACCAAACAAAAAGAAAACCTGACCAAAAACCAGATAAAAAGATGGAGCTGCATCTGGAGAAAGGTTTAGAGCTGATAGATTTGCACTAAGAATTCACAAGCAGTAATAAATTCAATTACTTTTCAGGTTCTTTCTCCTTATGTAACATATCTAAAGTCAGAGCATGACTTTGGGGACTGATTATCCACTTTGTGTTTTGCCTCTTTTCCATTGATTGTGGTAATTCAAAGCTTAGTTTTTATTTCATAGTTATGACTGAGAAGATAAATAGTTTCTGACATATATGACACAGTGCTCATATTAACTTAAAACTGAATCATTGCAAAAAAGCTTCTGACAAGAATTCATTGTCTCTCAGTAATTTTACTAGAGAAATTTTGTTAGAGTATTTTCAGAAATCAAACCTATAGGAGGGGAAGCGAAAAATCATGGCTTTGGGGGATTTTTTTGAGTTTATTTTTCTATTTTTAGTTGTTGTTGTTTTTAAAGAAAGTTTTTCTTCCCCCTTTTTTGCTCAGTTCTGGTTTACAGCAAGAAAGTTTGAAAAATCTGACAGAATTATTAGGGCTTTTTGGAAGCAGTAGTAATAATACAGAACATCATACTCATTTGATACATGCAAAACTGGAAATTACACTTAATCGGGGTCTCAAATTTAAACTCAGAAATACTGGGACACATGTGCAAGTCACGTTAGGATTCAGGAACAGTACTTCAACGTCTTCCCAAATGGGTTTACCTTGGGAATCCATCTTTTGCATGTTGTTCAAACTTACAGAAGACGTCCCATATTTTCAGATGGAAAGTTAGAAAATATTTTCTTTTTTTTTTCATAGTCTTGTCAGAGAGTAAGCCAAACTTCCCTCTCTAAGAGAGTAATATGAAATTGTGTAGTCAATAAACAAGAAAAAAAAAAGGAAAAAAAGGAAAGAAAAAAATAGTTCTATGAAAAAATAGAATTTTATTCTATATTTTCCTAAGATATGGTTGTGTCCTGGATCTCAAAGTCGATCTCCACTGATTTATGTAGTGGCAGCCTTGTTTTCACAGTTTCCTTTTACAGTCTCCCTTTACTTCTATTTTAATAAAATTTTTTTATCTTTCTTCTGCTGAATCTCTTCTGCTTTGACAATTTTTCACTTCAGAGTATTCAGATGACTTTTTTTCTTTTCGACTCATACATAGAGACAATTGAGACATGCACACAGTCTACCACTATCAGAGTAATGTCTACCATTTCTAATAGTCAGTGACAGCCTTTAAACACTAAGAGAATTTTTGAATCAATCTTAGACTTCAGTTCACTCCTATCTTTTAAGCATATTCTTAAATTCATCTTCATTAAGTGAAACACGATAATCAAATTTTAAGGTGCTGCTGATTTCACCAGGGACTGAGCACATGCCCCAGATAGAAGGTAAAACCCATGCTTAAACTTCTGACTTAGGATATTAACAGAATCACACAAGCACAGAATTATTAGGGTTGGAAGGCACCTCTGGAGATCATCCAGTCCAACCCCCTCTGCCAAGATAGGGTCACCTAGAGCAGGGGACATAGGAATATATCCAGGTGAGTTTTGAATGTCTCCAGATGGGGAGACTCTATTACCTCCCTGGGCAGCCTGCTCCAGGGCTCTGCCATCCCCAGTGTAAAGAAGTTCTTCCTTGTGTTGAGGTGAAACTTCCTGTGTTTTAGTTCAGGGCAATTGCTCCTCATCCTGTCACTGGGCACCACTGAAAAGAGTCTGGCACCATCCTCGTGGCACACACCTTTGAGATATTTATGTGCATTGATGAGATCCCCTCTCAGTTTTCTCTTCCCAGACTAAACAGGTCCAGCTCCCTCAGTATCTCCTCATAAGAGATGCTCCAGACCTCTCATCATCTTTGTGGCCTCCAATGGACCCTCTCCAGTAGCTCCTTGTCTCCCTTGTACTGAGGCTCCCAGAACTGGACCCAGCACTCCAGATGTGGCCTCACACATCTGGGCTGAGCGGAGTATAGGGGCAGGACCATCTCCCTTGACCTGCCAGCCACACTTTTTCGAATTCACCCCAGGCCCTCCTGGCCACAAAGCCGTACTGCTGGCTAATTGCCAGCTTCACCAAGTTGGCTAATTGCCACTTGTCATTCACCAGGACTCCCAAGTCCTTCTCTGCAGAGCTGTTCTCTAGTAGGTCAGCCCCCAGCAGGTACTTGGGATTATTCCTCCCTAGGTGCAGTACTCTACACTTGCCCTTGTTGAACTTCATTAGGTTTCTCTCTGCCCAATTCTTCATCCTATCAAGGTCCCACTGAATGGCAGCACAACCTTCAGGTGTGCCAGCCACCCCTCCAGTTTCATATAATCAGTAAAACTGTTGAGAGTACAATCTGTTCCTTTGTCCAGGTCATTGATAAACAAGTTGAGTAAGACTGGACCCAGTACTGATTCCTGGGGAATGCCACTGACTCTGAGTCCACTCAGCTGATCACAACCCTCTGAGCTCTGACATTCAGCCAGTTCTCGGTCCACCTCACTGTCCATCCATCTAACCCACATTTCCTAAGCTTGCCTATGAGGATGTCATGGGAGACAGTGTTAAAAGCCTTGCTGAAGTCAAGGCAGACAAAATCCTCTGCTCTTTCCTCATTTACCCATCCTGCTATGTCACCATAAGAGGATATCAGATTGGTCAATGTGATTTCCCCTTGGTGAATCCATGCTGGCTACTCCTGATGACATTCTTTTCTTCTACATGCTTGGTGATGACCTCCACAATGATCTGTTCCATCACCTTTTCAGGGATGGAGGTGACACTGACTGGTCAGTAGTTTCCTGCATCCTCCTCCTTGCCCTTTTTGAAGATGAGAGTAACATTGGCCTTCCTTCATTCATCGGGCACTTCCCCCATTCTCCATGATTTTTCAAAGATGATGGAGAGCTGCAGAGAAACATCATCTGCCAGCTCCTTCAGCACCCGTGGGTGCATCTCATCAGGGCCCATGGCCCATGGATTTATAGATATTTAGTCTGCCTGTCTGACTTGTAATCCAATCCTCTACTACCAAGGGTAAATCTTCCTTTCTCCAGCCTTCTTCTCTTTCCTCTGAGATCTGGGACTCCTGAGGGCTGAGTTAAGTAGTGAAGACTGAGGCAAAGATAGCATTCGATACTTCCGCCTTCTCTGTGTCCTCCTATACCTGAACACCCACATGATTCAGCAGTGGCTCTGCATTTTCCCTAACCTTCCTTTTACTGCTGATGTACTTGCAGAAACCTTTCTTGTTGTCCTTGACGTCTTTTGCCAGAGTCAATTCCAAGTGGGCCTTGACCTTCTTCATTGCATTCCTGCACATCTTAATGATGTTCCTATAGTACTCCTATGTGACCTGTCCCTCTTTCCACATCCCATAAATTTCTTTCTTCTGTTTGATATTTGCTAGCAGGTCCATGCTCATCCTACCCCTTTTTCCTGATCTCATCATCATGGGATATACTGGTCTTGAATTTGGAGGATGTGGAGCTTAAATATTCACCAGCTCTCTTGGACTTCTTGCTCTTCTAGAGCCCTATCCTGCGGTATTGCTCTAAGCAGGTCCCTGAAGAGGCTGAAGGTAGCCCTCTGGACGTCTGTGATCATAATCTTTCTCACTGCTCTGCTACCTCTTCATTCAAAGCTGAAATGTCTTCCTACAAACAAGGAAGATCAGCTTTGTATGAAGGTGACTGGGAGGTGAGTGTCATGAATGTGGTTTTTTGTTCATCCATGATATTCTTCTTACAATGCCACTTTTGCACTAAAACTGCTGTTTACTACCTCGGCCTGCCAATTTCCGTTTTTTCCACATACACCAG
This sequence comes from Mohoua ochrocephala, assembly GCA_013398855.1. NCBI lineage: Eukaryota > Metazoa > Chordata > Aves > Passeriformes > Acanthizidae > Mohoua > Mohoua ochrocephala. The sequence continues at coordinate 144,970 of VZTA01001288.1, forward strand.
ACAGATATGTCCAGAATTGTTGTCTGACTTGCTGGCCTTACAGCTGCTTGTTATGTTGTGGCAATAAAGAACGGGAATAAGTGCGTTTTCCATCTTCCATTCTCCACCCATAATCATGGCTGCAGACAAATAAATCCATCTTCACGGGTAGTATATAAGAAAAGTTCTTTCCACATTATCACATGCTGACTTCTTTTAGAAATACAGAGTTTTCTTCAGTTTGGAAAAACACCAAAGTTCTGTGCAGAATTACTTGAAGAAAAAATATTTTAACACGTTTCCTGGGCACATAACACAATCTTTGTTTTATTTTGTTTTGCATAGAACAAGAGTTGACATGTTAGACAGAGGGTGAAAGCAAGAGAAATGGAAGGTGACAAGAATAGGAACCAGCATGTAAGTCATTCAGGCTAATAGACTAGATTTTAAAATAAATATGGTAAACAAAGAGTAAAAATTGCAGTGAAATCTGTAAATGAGAAAGAAATACAAAAATCAAACTAATATTGAAGCAATGTGAGCCTTCAAGTATAGAAACATGTAGAGCATATCGTGTTTCAGTTGGAGATACTGGGAAGTGAATACAGAGAAAAGATGGAAAAATTGTCATGGAATGAGTAGAATAAAGCAGACTGAAACACTGTGTATTTGTAATTCCCTCCATCCGACAGTCCAAGCTCAGCATAGGCAAAACATGATCAAAGCCTCACTCTCAGTAAATATTCACACCTGCAGAAAGACCTTGGCAAATTAAAGGACAGGACAATCACCAACCATACAAAGCTCAACAAGGGAAAATGCCAGATTCTGCGCCTGGGATGGGGCAACCCTGGATGTACACACTGGGGAATGAGATGCTGGAAACAATTGTTGCTGAAAGGGACCCGGGGGTCCTGGTCAGTGGAAAGTTGAGTATGAATCAGCAGTGCTCCAGCAGCCAGGACGACCAACCCTGTCCTGGGGAGCATCAGGCACAGCATCGCCAGCCGGACGAGGGAGGGGATTGTCCCGCTCTGCTCTGCACTGGGATGGCTTCACCTTGGGCACTGTGTGCAGGTTTGGGTGCCACAATATAAGAAAGACATTAAGCCATTAGAGACCATCCAAAAGAGGGCAGCAAAGATGGTGAAGGCCTTGAGGGGAAGGCGTATGAGGAGTGGCTGAGGTCCTCATAAGGAAAAGAGGAGACTGAGGGGAGACCTCATTGCAGTCTCCAGCTTCCTCATGAGAGGAGGAGGAGGGGCAGGCACTGAACTCCTCTCTGTGGTGACAGTGACAGGACCTGAGGGAATGGCCTGAAGTTGGGTCAGTTGTGCCAGAGGGTGGCTGGACACTGGAACAGGCTCCCCAGGGAAGTGGTCACAGCACCAAGCCTGCCAGAGCTCAAGCAGAATTTGGACAATGCTCTCAGGCACATGGTGTGATTCTTGGGGATGTTGCTGTGAAGGGCCAAGAGCTGGACTTCGATGATTCCTGAGGGTCCCTTCCAACTCAGCTGATTCTGTGATTCTGTGATTCTGTGACTCAGAACTACATGGTCTAATCTCATACTCTTCCATGTGAAGAACTGTCAGGAGCTTACTTTGTTGGTTGTCTGCTTTGCCCTCTTGTTAATCCTCAAGCTAAACTTCTATGCTTTCTCATCATATTCAGTATGAGAGCAGCTGACTCTGAACATCCATAGAGACATCTCACTGCTCTCCCAAAACAGGCATGGAACCATCAAACTTTCCTTTACTGTATTTGTGCACAAAAATGTTGATGCATTTGCAGATACAAAAAGCTCAGGGCTTCTCATGTTCATTATTATAATCAAGCTGATTTCTCATGCTTCCCTTTTGGTTTGGTATATTCACTATTACCTTTTCCACTTCTGAGCAAAAACTCCCTAGTATTAATTTTCTGGTCATAGAGGCATTGGAACAATACAAGGAAACTTTTTACCAACTATCAATTACTAAGCTAGACAGAATGACTTCTATTTATCCACAAATGGCAACTCCAGAAGACTTTTTCTGTACTATCTCATCAGTGATGCATATAATGATAAAATCAGTACTCTTCCTCACTGCTTTAAAATAAGTATGACATTTAACTGTGTGGGTATAGCATTGACCCAACAGTTTATTGCACGGCTAATTAGGTATTTCCAGAATATATACTCCATTAGTTGGCATTAATTGTTCTTAAATATATTGCTTTGTACCTGATCTTCTAGAATTAATTCTGTTTGAAGAGTCAAAATTTGTTCAATTTCATTCAGTCTGACTTTTCTGTTCTTTGGCTCTTTACCTTTCTTATCAGTGTTTTGCCATCAGAAAGTTTTTTGTTGCTGTATTTTCTTCCTTGACAACAGGGAAAATGTATTTACTGCTCTGGAACCCAGGGAAACCACCCATGGATGAAGATTTCTCACTGGTGGCTATTAGGGAGATAGCAGTCAGTTCTCAAAATTTTTCACATAATGAATACTGTATTTTTACTTTGAAAGAGTTTTTAAATAAGCAAAATGTCCTCTACTAAGTTTTATCAATACCTTAAGAAGTCCTACTGTATCTTTGTTTATGTGAGCTGCTTTTAATGCTTCTGAAAAAGGCAATGTTATGGGAAGGCCTCCAAAAATAAAATTATTAGAGATGAGACAGAAAGGGAAGAGTGAGTCAGAATAACAGGTGGCAGTAAAAATAGGCCGGATATTAAAAAAAAAAAATTACTGTTGAAAGCTAAGTTGATGTCTTTTGCAGTCATCTAGAGAGGAAAGGGTAAAATAATGTCCAGGAAGACGACAAGGACACAGGGTCAATATATCATGGTGTATTTCAGGCAACTTACAGAGTAGCTTGAAGAAAAAGATGAAGGGTCTTTTGTAACATATGACAGTTATCCTCTGGAAAATGTGTACAAGTTTTCTTCTACAGAAACTAAGGTCCAGAAAGAGTCTGCAAGGGCCTGTGTCTTTCCTTGTTGTAGAGCCAGTATCTCTCTGGGACAAATACCGAAGACCAAAAAAGCAACTCTTATTCTGATGGTAAGATGTTCATTTCTACAAGGTAGAGAAAGAGCAGACAAATGCATATGGGAAGCAAGAACAAGTGAAAACATAAAAGGAAAAGAAATCACTTTTATCCAAATGCTTTTAACAAAGCAGGAGTCTCCAAACATTAATATTTTAATTGTTGCTGATTTTTAATAGAATGCATTGCAACATTTTCCAGGAGACTTCAGATTTGATTCTAGAAAAAGCTGAAATGTAACCTAGAGAAATCTGAAGAGAGATAAAAAGACAAGAGAGGCCAATTTAGATCAGTAGGAACATAAAAAGTAATATCAAACTGCAAACTCTTAAAAAATTAAGCAATATACTAGTGGGGAAGGTTAGTACAGAAATAAAAATTAAAAATAAAAAAAGCCAAATCACAAAGGATAATGAATGCATCATTGCAAGACATCATATGCCAAGTAATTAGGGGTTTTCAAATATATACACAGTGAACTGCATATGTGGTATTTTCCCTATTTTAAATGTCAAGAAAAGGGATAGACAAAGAAAAGACAAAGAACTGACAAATCTGTCAACTAAATATATCTATATTTTTCAAAGTAAGAAAGTAGCAAATCTCTCTGCTAAGAAGTATGTTCTTCCCTCATGCTGTGGGTCTCCTATTAAGATGATCTTTCTTGGAGCTGCCAAAGAAAATATTTGAACACTCCTTTGTGTGCATATTGGCATTCGGGTCCTGGAGCAACCGAGGATCAGGAGTATGCAAAAGATGACATGGAATTCATTGTTTCCTGCCCTTTCTCTAGTCTCAGCTGGTAGTTCTTGGAGGAACACTTTGAGATCACCCTGATTCGCTGCTGAGAAATGCAGCTCAGTTTTTAAATGTGAAATAGAATATGCTCGTACAAGTTTGTGGATGATAATTAAAGAAACTTAAAATTGTCAGTGAAACAGCAATACCATTAAAGAAATGCGAAAGATCAGAAATTAAAGCAACATAATATTTTTCCAGAAAAGAAGTCATTGGGGCATAATTATCTGTTCTAAACCACTGATATTCAATACGAAAATAAGAATGAAAAATTTGGAATGAAGAAACATGAAGAAAATCTTCAAGGTCTGTACAAGTGCACATTTGTGTCAAAAAAAAAGGACATAATGTTTTTTTTTTTTGTTCTGTAAAGGTATAGAATCACAGAGTCACAAAATGATTGAGGCTGGGAGGGATCTCTGGAGGTCAACCCCTTTCTCAAGCAAACCCAGTTCTCTCAACCTTTCTTCATATGAAAGGTGTTCTAGCCCCTTAGTCATCCTGGTGGCTCTTCTAACATAGAACTGAATTTCTAAAATAGAACAGAATTTCTAACATAGAACTGAAATGATTTCCTCCAGCTGAATTCTTCTATTTGCCACCCCATTCCTGAATGATACTGACAGTTTAGACAGAGTTCAGAGTGCAAGAAAACAATCACTATCAGTGGAGTAGAAACAATGACTTCTGAGGACTTTGTATGATTTCTTAGCACCTACAAATATTCAGGAGACAAAACTCCGGGGTGAAAGTGGAATGATTTAGGGTAATAAATGAAGGTTAATATGGAATAACAGAGTAAAACAAAGGACAGAAAAAATTAAAATGAAGAGTACAAAATTTCCTGATACAGAGAAATCAGTCTCTGGTCTAACTTTCTAAGGCAGTCACAGAAACTGATTTGTTCAGGACTATGATTACTGCTCTGAACAAAATGTATCAGACCTTTCAGGCATCGGTGGTACAATAGCATTAGGTGATTTAGTGAGTCTTTTATCTTGCTCTCTAATGATTGTTGTTTTATTACCTCACTTTCTGTTTACAGGAACATGTTTTCCAAAATAAAATACTCTTCAGTATTAGATATGATTCATCATGGATAAAGATAAAAGAAAATGATAAAATAATCATCCAGATCTATGCATCCTGTTATTATTTAAACATAAAGTTGCCTTGCAAAAGCTACTAGTTACCAGAAGTGGCCAATGCATTGTCATAAAAAGATCAGGAAATTTTTGCTGTAAGGAAGTATAGTATTAAACAAAAAGCAAATTATTTCATCTTCAATAAAATTCACTGTATCTAGTTTCCTACAAATTTCTGTTATTTGTTCTCTAGAAACATATTAATGTCTTCAGGCTTCTCTATTTGCAACAGTCCATTGTCAATGTCCATAATTGTTCTCTTGTCATTTTTAATCTTGTCTCCTTCTGGCCTGTTTCTCTGGTGTGCCTTTGTTACATGTGGTCTAGCTGATCCATGATTTACGTGTTGGGAAGAAGCTCTTCAGAGGGTTCTGAGACACTAAAGGAGGGCCTCCGGAGAAGCTGGAAATGCTCAAGGCTGAATTGGATGGGGCCCTGAGCCACCTGATCTAGCAGGTGGCATCTCTGCCCATCCACGCAGGGGTTGGAACTAGGCGATTTTTAAGGACCCTTACAAGCCAAACCACTCTATGATTCTATCATCATATTCCTTGGGATCCTATGTTTTCTTCCAGTCCTTCCTCCATGTCCTGTACAGTAGTAAACCACCCTCATACCCAGTGCTTCACCTCCCAGTATGTCACACACCCTAACTAGAGATTTCTTGAATGGACAAAAAGCTGTAGAAAGTGCAGATATTTTGCAGCTTTGCTAGGGTTGGGCAGCTGGAACAAAGGGATTTGTCTTGTTCACTTGCATGCTATCCATGAAAGGCGGCTGATATTATCACCTGGAAACATATGCTGCTTAAAAGCCCTCTTTCCTCACTGCTTTTTTTCTTTTGGCAAATGCTGTGTGTTTAGTGAGTTATCTCTGGTATTATCTGTAGGAATATGAGTTATTTCCGTTAGGATTAAAGATAACTCTTTGGCTCACTGGAATCTTTTTCTCACCCTTGAACTGTGTGTTTGCTACACTGCAAGCAATATCACATAAAGGATACTACAGGCCTGGTTTTCCCTTCCTTCCTTCCTTCCTTCCTTCCTTCCTTCCTTCCTTCCTCTTTCTCTTTCTCTTTTTCTTTATCTTTCTCTTTTTCTTTCTCTTTCTCTTT
>VZTA01001289.1:0-86343 GCA_013398855.1 Mohoua ochrocephala
TCTTCAGAGACAGCTCTTCACACCCTTTCCATTTCTTGTAGAGGGCAACATTCAGCCACTCCTTCCTAGCCTGTCCCATCTTAACAGCCTGTAGCCATCCACAGCCACACTCCAGCTGTGGGATTTTTCCCTCCAAGCTTCAGTAATGGCAACTAAGTTGTAGCTTTCTAGCAGCACAGAGGCTTCCAACTCCTCTTTGTGTGTTGCCCATGCTGTGTGTATCTAAGGTCCAACTTGCTAAAAAGGTAAAGATGGTGTGGGTGTTTATGAATTAGTTGCGTGATCAATTTTTTCCTTTCTTTTGGGTGTCTAACGATAGTTATTCAGTACCAGGAAGTCCTGTTCCTCTTATATCTGATACTTCTGCCATTTGTTCCCTTTTTTTGAGTTAACAATAGGAGGAAATTAAATTTAATAGTCAAATTCAATATCCAGAAGTAAAAGCAATTTTAAATGGTAGGTTTTATTTATACAAATAAGCTATTTCCAGGCTGTTTTGTTGTCAGTGCTTTCACTTCCTTTTCAGTTAGTTTTAATGTTTGTGTACTTCTCAGATGATTGGACCATTGTTGTATTGAAAATGGATAATGATTTTATATATTAAAAAGAAAACCTTCAGCTTTTGCTGCATTTTTGGACGAGTGGAACCCTTCAGATTTCTCTGAAATGCATGACAGAGAGCAGAGATGCTGTAGGTGGTGGGGAGATCCTGTATAATTCAAGTACTGAAGGACAGGATGCAGACAAGACAAAATGGTTATGGTGTTATATTGATAAACCTGCATGGTTTCTGTCCGGTATCTTTCAGAGTCTTCACACTGTGATTTACAAGTCTGTTGGTTTCATAGGTAGGGGACCCTGCAGGTTGATGTTCAGATCTCCAGAGTTTAGTAGCAGATAACAGGAAAATACTTAACCTGAAGGCAATTTATGGTGTAACTGTGAACTACCGTACCTGAGTAAACACTGCAGCACCCAACAGGGTTAAAAGGTCATCTCCATAGCGTGCTATGTTGGGCTTTGTTAAAACTGCTGCAAGGAGGGGGTCCATCCAAAAATGTAGAGCTGAAGTACCTAATCCTATGTGAAACCCCAACTTTTCCTATAGATGGCTTTTCTTAGGACAAGGAGCGTCTAAGAGTATTTCCCCAATATGGTTTGTATTTTTAGTGGATTAGCCATTTAAGATAGAGCAGTGGGAACAGGTGAAGTGGATTCCTTTTTATTGCCTGATACTGTTTTGTGGATTTTTTTCTTTTAAACACAATGCAGAAGCATTGTTGTGTTTAGTCTTCTAGCCATAGTTTACTGTGAAATGAATTTTTTATTTGCATTTATTATATTTATATATAAAATACATACAATCTGTGGAACATGCGCCTGGCTGCTTTGTGTAATTGTCTTAATTTTTCAAACTTCAGACATCCAGTTGAGAGAAGCTGTGCTCTAGGGATGAAAATGTTGCAGTTTATTTGCCCAAGTGTGACGTCTTTTCTAAGATTCTAGCAAGTTCATCTTTGTGAAGGAAAGCAGAAATCAAAGTGACATGTGAATAGATGTACCTCTTGTTATTGTATTCTTGAAAAGGTTTTGCTTTTAGAGGTGCTGGGGTGGAGGAAGATGAAGAATACACTTACTTGATGACACTATTAATCTTCTTATTTAAATGACTTATACTCAAGACCAAACACATATAAAGGTTTATTTCCCATATGAAGGTTAAATATGTGCTTGAGATGAGATCGACAAAACTAGTCTGGTCAGTTGTGTGAAGAAGACCCATACTCTGCTGTCATGGTGTTTATTTTCTTAATCTTTGCAGTCATTTTTACATGCACTTGCTCCTTGCCTGGTTTATTTTGTGTAGTCTAGGAGCTGTTTTTCCTGATTAAATTGTGTGACCATGGGAAAAGATGAAGTATTACAACATCCATAGAACTTAAAAGCCCACCACATGCTTTCTGTCTTTATTAACACTCTGTATTTGTTGCCCGTTTTGGGGGATGCAGAGATGAATGAAACAAACTGGATCCATTGCTGCTGGTTAAAGAGGGAAACTTGAAAAAAAACCCCTTCATTTCATAGCTGTTTTTTTATCTTCTTGTTGTTAGAATTAGACGTAGGATAAATAAGGGCAGCTGACTCGAGCAGAAACTCTTGTGACCTACTTGGTTGTGAGTGCTGGCAAATGCCTGTGGTGTGCTGTGTTTTGCCGTCAGAGACTGGGCTGCCCAGAGCAGAAGCATGTGATGATGGTGATGATCCATGAAGAGTGATGATCCATGTTAGCCTGGAGTACCTCAGGGTGACAGGCACGACTAGGTCAGTTGGCTGGGTGGGTGAGCTGTGCCTCCCAAGACAGTTAAAGGGTGGTTGCAGTGCGTTTTATAGTACAGGAACCTGCTGAAAAACTTAACAGAGTATAAGTGACAGTGAAACAATATTTAATGTAATGTTCTTCCCCACCCCCAATGCAGCCTTGAAATTCTAGTTAAAATAAAATGATGAAACTTACTGTAAGGTGTCTGTGTTCTGCATTTCATGCCTGGTTTCGAAGGTCATTAAGGCAGTGCTTTTTTAAAGGTAACTGTCAGTATGGATGGTGTGCTGTTCAATCTTTCCCAGTTTTAAAATGCTTTTTAATTGTTTTTATTGGTTCTTGTTTTGTCTACTTGCATTTTCAGAGTGGATGCAAACTAAATGGATGAACATAAAATAATCAAATATAAATGGTTTTTGTAGGTATTTTTGAGCTGACGTCTTTCATCGAATACCAGGATTGGTGAGATCATGGACATGTACGCCAGGGCTCAGGGCAATCGCATGAAATCAAGAATATCTGTAGAAAAGGTAATTATCTGTCTTTAAATAAAAAAAGTATTTCAGAGCTTTTCGATCTAATGAGGAACCAAGTGAACTGGTTTGTTTGGGTTTTCTGAGTGTGGGGGTTTTTGTACTGTGTTTTAATTTTGGTTGTCTGACATTTCAAGGAGGCAAAGAAATTGCTTTTACTTTATGCTTTGGCATATTTAGTGTAATTGAACTGGGAGACTGCATAATTTAAGAAAAGGATGCATGCTTTTGTCTTTCAAGGTGATGTAATAAAATCATGATGTATTATTTTCCTAGAATTTGCCTTGTTTATTGGAATATAGCTTTTATTTTATAGCAGATTTTTTGAGTTTATATGTCATAAATCAAAATACGACTACATAGTCTTCATTGAATTCTGTGAAGCCTGTGTTCGGGCTTACTTGTAATATCTTTATCTTTAGATTTTGGTTTCTTGTCTGGTTTATCCTTGTGTTTACATGAACATTTAGGAAGTGCCTTGGTGAAAAAGAAAATATGCCTAGCACTTAAGAAGGATATTAGTGGGGATTTCTAATACTAAATTAAGTTTATGTGTCCTTTTAAATTTTGTCACTTTAACTTGGAGAACATAAATACTGTTCCTAAAATTTTCTTGCAACTTCTATAAGCACTTAATGAAATGAAAGTTGCAGTTTATTCTGAAGGAACAAATGTATTTATCTAATCATATTTCTCTAGGTAGTTGAACACAGATGAGTAATTTTCTAGGTCTTTCTTGGTTATTAATAACTTCCTTATTTGCAAGTTGCTGCAACAGGAGGAGGAGAAACTGAGCAAGGAATCATCTTATCATGTGAAAATTGCATTATTTTATTTCATAAGCAGATTTTGTTGTTTTAAGGAAACAGTGTCTGTCGTATATGTCCTGTTTGAAGGCAGAGGAAAGTGTTATGAGACAGCCAGGCCGGTAGTCAGTTGTTCCAGGTCCTCACATGGAATGTTAACTGCCATATATTAAGCAGTTTGTAATTATGGGTGATAATCTTTCACTTTTAAGACATGTGGTATAAAACGTTGTATTTTATTGGCTTATGAGAACTCTCCATCTCAAATAGAGATCTTCAACTACAGTCAAGTAATTTTGCATCCTTAACATGAACATAAACTTACTTTCAAAGGACTTTTAAAATCTGCCCTTTGTTTGTTTTTCTGTTTCAATTTACTAAACAAAACAAATACCACCCTCCCTGCTCCACCAGGTTTTTAGACCTATGGGTTACAGAAACAACTTTCTAATAATGACAGTGACCAGTGATTCCTCACTGATTCTAATAGTTACTTAAAATATTACCTCTGTGAACTGCTCCATTGATTGCTATTAAGCATTCTGTAATGTGTGGCTCTAGAAACATGAATTGAACCCTTCTTGCAGAATTCTGCATTTCCCTACAGCCAGACTCCATTGTTTTGATCTGTGGCTGCCTCCTCTTAATGTTTACCTGTGAGGTGTCTATTTAGATAATGGTGTGGAGCTTTCATTCTCATAGAACTAGGCATTAGGGTGGTCAGAACTGCGCTGTGTTTCACCTTCTGTTGATTTACAGAAGATTGCAGTCTGATTCCTGTCCTCTTCGTGATACTTTGTCACAGCTACCAGGAATTGTTGCAGTAGTAGCTCTTAAAAGTCAGTGCACAGTTACGATATGCATATTTAAAGCCTGAGTTTCTATTTTTACAGAGTTACCTCAAAATATTCAGTCCCTTTAAATCTTACAGCAGGCGAAATCAAGAAGAGCTGCTTTGTTACTTAGGAGCAGAGTAAGCATGACTGTCCAGCACTGCACTTCATTTCTCTAGGTATTGTGGCATCTTACAGGTTGTTTGAAATATTAGAAAACAGTTGTTTTCTAAAACACTTCATGAGACCAAATACCTCCTCCAATGTACTGTGAGGGATCCTTAGATAATGACTTCTTGATTTGCTAGAATGAAGAGACAATGCAGATCTTTGAATTGCTCAGTTGAGCTAGAGGTGTGACAAGGATTTCCACTGTTCGTGTCTGAGCACCCTGACAATATTTGTGGTTTTCTCCTGGCACAACTTAGTAAATTTGTAATCTGTGCTTGTGAATGAAATAGGATTTCTTGCAAGACATGACTTCCGAATTTCTGTGAGGAAGGAGTACCAAGTCCTACAGGCCTACCAAGTAGCACTTTATAGATTGCTTGGGTGTTTTTTGCCCATATGTCGATGTACATTGGAAGTAGTTGTACTGTTTATAAAAACAAGTTACATCCTTTTGTTGAAGATGACCTCTTGTCCTTACCTAAACTGACCTGATAGTCTTGGGAACGTGTTAGTTTTTAGTTTTTAATGTAGTTGTGTCTCATAGTTCGGGATTGTGAGAGAACTCGCATGATTGTCTGTTGGATAGGAGGATTTCTCTGAAATTGAGTCCAGTCCTCTGCTGTCACAAGCACAATTTTGCTAAGGATAAGAATATGAAAAAGTTACTAAATATAGCCTCTCAGTTAATGAGGGGTTTAAAACACCTCCCCCAAACCTACTGCTGGTTTTATCTTTCTAAGCCACACTGCAGTAATAACTAAGGCTTACGAACTTCAGGCTGAAGCTACTCACAGCAAGTTTGTACCTGTTTGTTCATGGATATCCGTATTCTTCTGCTTAAATAATTTCTTTTGATGATGGTCACCCTTCTTATTTTTTTACAATTGGTGATCTGTCCTCTGTTAGCCTTGCTTTTCGGAAACTGTGTAAACTAAGGTTTTAGTCTGCTTTTGTATGAAAGCCTCTGCATTCCAGTGATTATCCTTCATAGTCCTACTTTCTGTGCTTGTTGTGAGTTAATCTTCTTTTTATATGTGGATAATACTGTATGTGCAATTACACAGGATGTCCTTCTGAGTGACTCTGATATCAGTTCCTTCACTAAAGGATGCTTGTTTGCTATTTTCAGTGCAGTATCATATTGACTATTCATTCATTGCTATGCCACGATCAAGAAGTCAACTCAGGTCTTTTATTTCCCAGCTTGTGAATTTGCAATTCAATTTTAAAGCTTGTTTTTAGTTTTTAAGGACATGAATTTGTGTTTCTTATGGTTGTTTTTTAAAACACTCGTGCTTAGCAAGTTCTTCCTGTATGATTTGCTGTTCTTCTTAGCTGTTGACACCTGCTTACTTCAAATTATCAACAGTCTTTGTCTCATATTTTTTCCTTGTTAAATTTATTAATGATGATGATGCTGATATCAGTCTCAAGATAAATTTTGAAGAAGTTGCTTACTGGCCTATATCAGCTATTCTCAACCCCCACCGCCCCTTTATTATTTCCATCCAGGCAAAGTCTTAATTTCCAAAACCAGCTCTTTTAGTTAATTCTGTCTTTATCTGTTTTATATTGTTAACTCTTCATATATTTAAGTGACCTGTGAGAGTCCAGATAGATGGGATTTTTTCTTCTGTGTATGTAGTGTGCCTGTTTATTTCCATATCGTTATTATTTTCACATTCTGAGCTTTTTTATATTCATTGGTATGATCTGAAAAACACGTGTCATTTCATTCCTCCTCATTTTAACTATGGATATTTTATCTCTTCAGTTGCATAGTGCCACCGTGGGCTACCAGACCTGCATATAGTCTTATATGCTGGTCCTTCCACACCTTGGGGAGATTTTTCCAGTTGTTTCATCTTTCTTCTTCTCCCACTTCAACTTAAGATTCTCCAAAATTGGCTTGTCCTTCACCTCAGTAGTTCCTCATACCACGCTCTGGTTCTTAGTTACCCATTCTGCCTTTCTGATGTTAAGCTAGGGAAAGGTACTTGTTTATAAATAAGGTGTGTGTAATAGTTTGTAGCTTTAGAAAAGCCAACTAGAGAATAGCAATGATCCCTTCTCAAACTGGAGCACTGTTGGCTTGCAGAAAATTAGCAAGTCATGTCATACAACTTCTTATCTTTCCCTGATTACTATTTTGAATGTTGGGACTGATTAAATTATTGTAGAAGCTGAAAATGAGACATTTCAATGTGTTTGGTTGGCTTCACGAATTAACTTTCGTACAAGATGAATGAAGGAGTTACTGGGGAACAGTCTTTGAGCAGTGATTGGTATTGCAGCCACTTGTACATTTGGAAGATCCAGAGAATGAGAGAAAGGCACTGACAGCATATTTTGCCGAGTACAAAGATGTCTCACTAAACTCTGGAAGCAAATTGCAACTAAATATGTGGGGGCAAGGGAATAGATAAAAGTGGAAATTAGGTGATTGCTTAATTAATTTATTTCAAATGACCCAATAACTGCCTCAAATACTTTTAAAAATAGTTCAGCTGTTAGTTTTCTATAAAAGTTACTGTTTTGACTTCTTTAGTGTCACTTGACCTTGGCTGTCAGTATGGCAGTCCGAGCCTTGTTGGATAGCATTCTGAAATGTATTTTGGCAATTTCAAAGATCCTGAAGTTCTGTTTTGCTTTTGTCTGTTCATTCTAGAAGTGCTTTCCTAATTTTGTGTTGCCATGAGCACAACCGTGGTGGCACTGGCCCTGCTCTAATAATTTGGCTTTCAACGTAGTATTATTTGATACTGCTTTTTATACAGAGAAAAAATAAAATCTTTCTTGAAGTTTAACTGTAATATGTAAGATCACCTTTTACTGTACAAGGATTGTTTTTGTTGTGGGAGTACCGAAATGCAAAACATTCTCTGTCTAAATTTGGCTATCTAGCACTTCTGCTATTGTTTGAGAAGCTGTGCAAATTTGAAATACCTTGTCATAAGCTGGACACACTGATTTCTCATGTCATTTTTAACAGGGTAGTCTCATAGAGAATAATTAACTGGATTAATAATTTTTAATCCTATGATGTTCTTATTTGTGTTCTTAACCTTACAGTTTGCTAGAGAAGATGAAAATTTTAAATTAAAAAAAGAAAAGATTGCTGACTTCCTAAAACAATTGAGAGGATATTGTCTTTTTTTACAAGCTGAGTGAACCAGTTTTTGTTGTTCTGTAGTCTTATTTTGCCTTCATAGTGTTGATTCTTTTGTTCTGTTATGCTTTGTTACACTAGGAGAGAGTCTTGGATTCTTCAGCCTTTTTTAGGCATCCTTGGATGCTTGCATGTCACCATAAGTGTAATTACAAGAAATGTTACAAGATGTATTTACATGGGGTTAAGTTACAGTTGTTTTGTATTCTTCATGGAATGGGAAAGAGTGTATGTGGATTTTCTTGGAGGTTTTTCCTTGTTTGTGTGTTTTCTTCCCCTCTGACTTTTGAAGCCATCTCCATTACTTTCCTTAGCTAAAATTGCTTTTCATCCTATTTAAGGAAAAGCTGATGGCTTTTCCTTATACAGGCTACAGTGCAAGGAGTAGATGGGTTTGGATTTCTTCTTGGATTCATCTGCTCTTTTTTTTCAAGTCTGTGTTTTCTCATCTTTCCTTTTTTAAAAAATACAGAATATCAAACTATTTTGGAATAAAAGTATTGCTTGAAAAAAGTGTGCCTGCTTCAGCTTCATGTCCTGAAGTAAATTTAAGCTTCAAACCTGGTGATTTATGTACAAAATAGTTTGAAATAATAATCAGAGTAGCAAAACTTGTGGGGAGCAGAAAATAGATTGATGGACTATGTATCTGAAACTGAAAATGCATTTTTTTCTTAAATTTTTTTTCATTGTTTTTCAGAGTTTTGGTGAAAGTATCCTGCACTCTATGAAGTCACTGCTACACAGCAGGAAAGAGTTATGCAATGTATCAGCAGAGGAATGCTTAAATCAGGAAGAACAAGATCATTTAATTGAGGTTTGCTGTAATATTCCCACTTATGTATATTTTGTGGCTATGACAGAAACGGTTTCTCTTGAAACAGTATGGAAAGCTGCAGGATGGTAAATGGGAACAATGCTGCAAGTTACTGGACTTAAAATCTATGCCTCCTATTGTCATTCTTGAATTTAGTCACTGAAGTCTTAAAAAGAGCTGTGACATTTCAAGGTGACATTTCTCTGCTTCAGAGGATTTGTGAAACTAGGAAACCAAGATGTGTAAAATACATGACTTGGGCATACTGCATTTATGAGCACTGCCGTGATCAAGGTTGTATGGATGGTATCCTCACAAAGTAGCAGAACACTTTGATTCAGGTCTGAAGATAAAAGCTGAAGCCTCAGAATTGCAGATCTAGGCCTGTTTTAGGTGATTATGGATGGACTGAAAGCTGGACAAGGTTTGGAGAGAAGAGTAGACCTGACAGAATGTGGGACTGTCTAGGTAAATCTCGAGCTATAAAGAGGAATTACTGGAACTGTTTTGAGTTACAAGGCTAACAACAACTTCTCCAAAGGGAAAAGAAAAAGAGGAAAAGCAATGTGTACCATGTAACTTGTATTGTGGGTTTTACAAGACTTCTGATGAGTAGCTGACAGGTCTGACAAGGAGCTTAGAGAAGGAGAGGATGACCCTAAAAGGCCATGCAGAGGAGCTGAGATAGGGAGAACAGAAGAAAGGACAATTGAGGAAGTGGTTAAGGGAGACTGATAATTGCATAAGCAGTAGCAAGAGGCAGATTGTGTGACCAGCGGAGATGAGGTAGGATTGCCTGGATAACATCAGGAGTTTTGTAACTGAATGGGTACAGCCAGAGGTTGTGACTCTGTAAAACATTTGGGGAGCAGGCAAGAAACTGAATTTGTGAAAGATGAAAGCTGTGACAGATTAACATAAGGAGGAAGAGCTATGTGGTGGAAGTGTGAGCAAAGCCTTGTCTTTATCTAATCAGGCCAGACCATGCTTTAGAATCCATGAAGGTTTTTTTGTCTTCTAGCAAGTACCTGACAAATAGCTGGGAACATGTTTTATATGCCTGAGGTGATGGTCCCTGTGGAGAAAGATAGCTGGCTATATTTAGTTACCTTATTAGATCAAGGAATTAAGAGCCCTCTGGTTGAAATGTAAGAGGGTCAATATCCTGTCACAGAACAGGTATTTTTTTCTTATGAAAATACAGGAAAAGATACTTATTTGGAGAATGATGTTAAAAAAACTCAGACTTAAGAACACCAGAATTTAGGTTTTCCTGTACCATTTCCTTTGTACCCACGGCTTAAGATAGCCTTCGAGTACAGTGTCTCATACTCTTATTTTTAGTTTAAAGAAAGGGCTTGTGTTACTGATGACCTTTTTATTTCCTTGGCCTACTCCCCGACAACTTTTGAACTGATATACTGACTTGAGACATGTTCAAGGTCTTAAAAGGTGATTTTTTTTTCTGTGAAAACTGGAGTTTGACCACAATGAAGAGATCCAGGTTAGCCTTGCCATCGAGGCAAAAATATACCAACTCAGTAGTGGTGTGGTCTCTTTGACAGCTGTCTGCTGCCCTCACAGTGTAATATTGCCCTTCATTTGTGTGAAGCTATGACTCCTGCTCACTGCCCTGTCTTGCACAATGAGTTATCCCATGGCAGAAGATAAGGGTTGGAATCATCTTGAGGAAGAGGAAGGGGCATGTAAGAAGACAAAAAAACAAACACCAATTAAAAAACCAAAGCAAAATTGCAAAAAAACCCCAAACAGCAACAAACTCTAGAGCCTCTCAAAATGTTCTTTAGAGAACTAGGTTTTTTCCCAGGTAGTTTAAATTGTTTGATATTTTGCCCCTTCTGTGGAGGAATTCGGTTCATATTGTAGGTACCGTACAGATAAAAAAATGTAGAAGTTGAAGAGTGTCCTGCAGATATTGTGCAGATGAATTGTGTAGGAGTTGAAGAGAATGTGTAAGAGTTGAAGAGTAGCATTGCTCAAACAGGATAGTGTCACAGTTAACACACTGAATATGGTACTGGAGAGGTGTAATTTGTCTGGAGCTATTTGGAATGCTACTGAGAAGCATTGTTTCATTTGTGATCTTATCATACATGACATAGGGATGAATGGATGTAAGCAGGAAGGTATTTACTGGAAGCATGAGATCTGTTTCCCAGCATGACACCCCCCGAAATAAACAAGTCAGAATTTTTCAGAGTATGATTTCAGTTGAAAATAGTTTGGGGTTTCTTTTTTGGTCACACTTTGAAAGAACATATTCAAAACACAGATACAGTTCAAAATAGAATTCTGGCCATTTCTTTTTTTCTAGCTCTTTACTTACAGAGATTCTGTGTATGTACAAGCAGGTAGCTGAACCAGTTAATAATATATCAATATAAACATAGTGATGTTCTTTGGAGTAACTGGAGTAGCTGCTACAAATTTGTGAGTTATGGCTTAAAAATCAGTCTATTGCATAGTGCTCTGAAAAAATGGAACCCAAGCCATGTAAAACTGCATTTCAAACATCAGTAGAAGTATTTCGTCTCTGTGCTTTATTCCATAGCTACAAAATGTAAGCAAAGTTTATTTTCTGACACCCTTGTTTTGAATGTTTTGAAAATAAATGCCTTGGGTTTTTTTTTTTTTTTTTTTGAGTATGCAGATGGCCTATTGATTTGTTGTTAGGGAAATAATAAATGAGAACTAAGGAAATCTGATATTTGAAGCAAAGTTTGATTAGTGACTGACTCTGTTTGGTCTGTTCATGTTGAATGGTACAAAATACCTGTAGACAGAAGAGAGGGACAATATGTGATGAAACATCTCCCTTGTCCACAAGCACAAGAACCTGAGGTAAAACTGATATTTCTGGCATTCCCCAGGTTCCTGAGTGTGGAAGGACCTTTTTTTTTTTTTTTGTAGATTGGATATTTTAATTCTTTTATGTTAGGGTTTGTTTACTTGGCAATGGCATGCAAACATGTGGCTTAAGTAATCCGTTGTGTTTTGGCCTTAGGCTAAACAATTTACATGGTAAATTGCATAATGTGTTGGCATTATGCTTTGTTCAGTATATCCAAATGTATAACAGTTTATCAGCGTGGACAGATTTCCGACTGGATCCGTTTTATACGTGCCCAGCCTGAAGCAAGGACAGATGAGCACTGATCTTTGCAAAATCGTCTTTATTTTAACAGGTGTAATGAGGCTTGTACGTGTTGCTCTGTATATACCAGCCACTAGAATAATTCCTGTGGAGTGGGTTTTAAATGTTGTATATGCTCTTCAGTCTGACCTGACCTTTCTCAAGTCAAATAGTGTAGCATTACCATTCTGTACGTTTGACTGTGTGCTATCGTTTGAGCAAGCTGTGCTGCCCTGAGGTATGGTTTTTGTTGCAGTAGAATGAAGCTTTAAGTTAAAGTCTGCTGAATTTTTAACTCTTAAGTATCTGCAGGAAACAAAAAAAAATCTTTACTGTACTTGACTATATTCATGTGTTTGTTTTACAGATTACATTTATAGGTTTTGCGGAAGAGATGGGTACTGCTTGCTTGCAGGTACAATATATATCTATTTATACTGGAAAATTTCTTCTAAGTAGCACCTAGTTTTTTAAATGGAGGAAATTTGGTGTTCAAGGAATGAAGTAGATGTATCTTGAGTATTTAAAAGCCTAAGTTTCAAATGTCATTGAAAGTTTGAAAATAATTATTTTCATATGATAATCAGTGTTTTATGTGTATTTACAGTGTTATCTGGGTCAGTCTTCGTATTAGGATGGTCTGGAACAACTTAAATGCAGTGGAGGGGGATGATTGTTTGCGGGGGGGGGTGTTTGGGTAGGAAGGGGCTCGGTTGGTTGTGTTTTTTGTGGGTGCTTTTTTTTTTGGTTTGGGTGGTGGTGTTGTTAAACGCTTGAGTGTATCAGTATTTTGGTTTGTTATCTTATCCTTAGTTGAGTTGTGCTTATTAATATGGTGCAGTTGCATGTGTGAAACTAAAACTTCACTGAACTGACCACTAGCTGTGGGGGTTTAGGAGTCAGTATTGTGGTTATGCCTTAAGATGTTATTCTGGAGATTTAGATAGGGAAATATTACTTTAAAAGGTGGAGTGTAGCAAACTAGGAGGGTTACGATGTGCCATTTTCATAAGTTAAGGGTTTAGTCTTCCTGTGCAATTTACATATCAGTATAATGCATAACCTACCTGTTCACAGTAAAATTCCATGTTTCTACTCTGTCTAGATCTTAGTAGATAGAGATTGCTTGTAATAGTTTGCTGATGTTTTAAAATGTGAAACAGAAACTCTGAATCCATTTGTGTTCCATATTAGATCAATGTTGCTAATTCATCAAATTATAATACTAGACATTTTTTCAAGTGTGGGTAAGAACTGTTTGATTGTTTAGAATTAGATGGATTTAGAGAAAGTTGGACAGAACAGGTTTATGGCATTTTGCTTTGAGCCATAGGGATCAGTAGTGTTTGGACTGTTGGAAAGAAACCTGTAAATCTTTCATAGGCCTCTTCTGTATTAGATAAATCTAAGGGTTGTCCAAGGTCATGTTAAAGACCATGCTCTTATAGTGGGGAGTTAGAACACTGTTCCAATAAAGCACACAAAGAGCATGTAGAGATCCATTGAGAACCATCATTAGCTGAGGTCAGTGTAGTTGGGTATTTTGTAGGATGTGCATCTGCTTTTCAGCATTTACAAGATTCTATGACTTTTAAGCATCTTCCAAGTATGGACTGAATTAAATCTTGTTTACACAAGCTCTACATCACAGTTTGAGAGAGTATGTGAGGAAATAGGGAAGAAAAGAAAAACTTTACCAGAATTAGCAGCTGTTAGGATTTAGGGGAGGTATGAGATCAAACCCATTGTCATTTGCGTGCTATTCTTTTTTACTTTATATTCTCAATGTTTTTTTATTTAAATTTAAATCAGGAGTTGTCAGCTGTTTCTATAGAGCTTCCAGATGTTCTGAAATCGCTCCAGTTGCACAAACTAAAGGAAAACGAGGCTGTATTTCTAAAAGACATAAAGAAAACCTTGGCAAAACCTTATGTCATGAAACATCAGGTAAAATTTTCGTGTCTTCTTGCATGTCAGAAGCATTGCGTTTTGCCTCCTAAAGGGCTTAGTCTTATTACACCCTGTCTTGCTTTTGGTTTTGGGCCATCTTAGCTACAGTATTAATATTATATTTCTGTTGTTTCACGAAAATAAACTACTATTGTATTGTGCTGTATTGTTTACAGCAAATAATTAATAAATACTTAATTATGGTGCTGATCTCATGCTTCTGCTAGGCTACAGTCCCTTTCACTGGCAATTTGGAAAGAATATGAAATTTGTCAACTTACCTATCTCTGCTCTGCTCAGATAGCTTTCATCTTCAGCAGACATTTTTTGTTGAAACAGAGGTGCCAAAAATTAAGGGAATGTCTGGTGTTCATAAAACTCAGTGATCGCTTTTCTTAAAAAAAAAAAATTGTAACTGTTGTTAATGATATAATTTCCATTATTTTTATTTCTATATTGTTCCCATTATTACCATGCTAATTATATTCTTTCCAATTACAAACATTGCATATAAGATAAAAGGTACCTCGAAGAAAAGATATCCTATAAACTGAAGTATTGTACAGCATAAACCTGCTCTGAAATACTGTGTTCCTCCACAAATTTTTAACCTGCTTGCTTTAATAGATTCTTGGGTACATGTTTTCATGGTTGTGTTACATTACTGCAGTGATTTATTCAGAATGCAGAAGTTACAAAAATGAGTAAGTCATTCTGGCTATCACTCTGCACAAACTGTTGAATTAATTTCCTTGTATTTAAAATAGTTGTAGATTATTTACTCTTCATAAGAATGCATTGAAGGGATCCCTTGAAGATTGCTGCATTTGTTTTCTTGTTGTTCTCTTTTTCAAGAATCAGCTTCCTGAAGTGTTTTGTGTGATGAGACTGTCTCCTTCATTCCCAAGGATCAAAGTCGATTATATATTTACCTTGCTAAGCAAGTATACCACAGGCATAAGATATGCAGTGGAAATAAACTCTTCACAAAAACATCAAACAGAGACAACCCATGGAGAAGATGATGACACCAATCAGTCAGTTTCTTCAATAGAGGATGACTTTGTCACTGCTTTCGAACACTTAGATGAAGATGAACCTTCAAAGATACAAAGTGCTGGTAAGTTCTTGCACACTTTTAGAAATTGGTATTTGAAATTTAGGCTGTTGGGATTTAATAAGAAAGTACATGTAAATAAATTGTAATTTTTTTTACATTAATCATGCTTTGTAAAGGGATATTATGCAATTGAAAAATTAATTTTTTGCTCTTTTCACAACAGCTTACCAACTCGTAAACCAAAGGTTCTTATCTCAGTGTCAGATGGATATCAAATAAAATCTTCTTCTGTTTTGTGTGCTAAAAAATACATTAATTTGTCAGTGATTAGATTTGTATAATAGGATTTAAAGAAAAGGAAAGATTGCTTTAATCATGAAAGATGAGCTAGCATTTTGCAGCCATAGTAAACCCAGCAGTTGCCATTAAAATCTGTCCAGTTTGCTGTAGTTCCGTGGAAATTCTTAGTTTTGAAGCAGTCTCTTTTTAACTTTTTTTTTCTTCAGGTACATGCAGATTTACTTCTCAAAACCATCGAGATGCTGCTTCACAGACCATCCCTTCTCAAAGTTTAGAAGCCGTTGACTCAAAGATTCTTGTGGGTTCTGCACGTCGAAAGTCATCTACCAGATCTTCTACTTTGATTGATATTTTTGGACTTAAGGAGCTGTCCTCAGTAAAGAATTCAGTTACAACCTCAATTTCGGATCCTTGGATACAAAGGAGTTTCTATAAGCCATATAATCCTTCTGATCAAGGTGTTAATTTTTTACGTAAAACATTGTTTTCTTCCTCTCCAGCTGAATCCTCTGAGTCAGATTGCTCCAGCCCAAGCCCTATCATCTTCTTAGATGAAGAAGGGTATCAAAAAAGCTTGAAGGCAAAACTTCAGCTGCCAAAAATTCCAGTAGTAAAAGATGGTATAGAGGATTCAGACTCAGAAGTAAGTGAATTTTTTGATAGTTTTGATCAGTTTGATGAGCTGGAACAAGCCTTGGAAAACTCTTGTAAAATTATTAGGGATCCCATCCTAGGGAATCCTTCCCAGAAAAGGAGGACTGCACATGAAAAATTGTCTTCTGCAAGCATTACAATGAATCCTCAGAAATTCAAGTTTGATCGTCCCACTCTCCCAGCCAACGTAAAGAAACCAACTCCTCGTAAGCCAGAATCACCGTACAGCAGCATCTTCGAAGTCCCGGATTCCCCTCGCCCGGTTAAAACGTCGGGGGAAGAGAACGGAGGCTTCTTCAGCCCTATTAGAACGTCAGCCTTCAGCCCGCTGGGGAGCTGCGGTTCTTCCGAATGTTTGTGTCGAGTTAAACTTGGTGGAGATGGGGCAGGTCAAAGTCACCGTGATGCAGCTTACAACAGTTACTCAGCATACGCTGACAGTGTTTCGTTTGAAATACTGGGTTCGGTTTTTTTTTCTGAGTCCTCATCAGAACAGGTGTGTGCAGAGAATGATTCGAAGCACAAAAGGGTTACTTTGAAAGAGAAGAAGAGGCAAGCTGAAGATCTCAGAATGAAGACTAGTAAGGAACCAGAGAAGCAAGCAAAATCTAAACATAAGTCACTAATGATCAGAGATAGCATTCAAAAATTTGCAACTGAATTGGTTGAAAAAAGTTTTGGCAGTGCGTTTAAAGACCTCCAAAAAGGTGTTTCTTCATGCACAAATGCACTTTGCCATTTGGCTGCTAGGTTGACGTCTTCAGTCTTTCAAATGGCTTTTTATGAGATTGGAAGACGTAGAGCAATCTCGCTGAAGGAGCGTGCCATCAATGGCATAGCAAACTTTTTGGTGAGTGAAGCTATAACGGGTGCTTTGAAAGAATTGCGTCAGGTAAAGAAACAAATATTTACCAACACCGTTGCACGGTTTGCAGCAGACCTCGCTGAAGAACTTGTGTTTGAAGGAATCATGGAAGTATGCCAGTTTTCATATCCATCAACACCTACTGCACAGCCCTCATCATTTGATTATGAAAACAAAGTGGTAAGATCCTATGCCCGAGATTTGTCTGAATCTGTCATTCAAGAGGCATTTATTGAACTATCTCAGGTTGATGTGACCTTCACAACCCAAGCAGCCATTAGTGTTTCCATGGACAATATCAAATATGTAAGCGCAGAAAGTATGTTAGAGTCGACACAGACTTCCACGGTTTCTCCTAATTTTAATGATAGGGTAGCAGTGAAGCCAATCCAAGACGCCAAGAAGGAATATACAGTACAGCAAGCTCTATTTTGTACCTCTGGTGTTGTGAGTTCAATACCTGTGCCCTTAGCTGGAAGAGCTCTTTGTCAGCAGCAGGTTTCCTCTGATGCTTACAAAGCAAAAGTATCCACTGCTCCAAATGCTGATGACAATATGAAAGTATTCAAAGACTCTACTCATCCATTTTTCACAAGCAGAAAGAGAGAGGAGGAAGTAGCTTCTTTCAGAAATATTTATCTAACTTCAGATCACAGTCAAAGTCCTGAAAGTACTCCATCACTCTTTTGTAACCAGAATGATACCAAACTAACAAATAACAGATCTGGAATGAACAATAATTCAGAATTAACAAGTGGGTCAAAAGGCATTAATACTTTCTCAGGAACTATGGTAGATATGATAGTAAATGAAGCTTATGAAGCTATAACCTCATCTAGAGTAACAAAAGCAGTAGAAGAGTATTCAGATTTTTTAACAAGAAAAGTAGTCGATAAAAAACCTTACGTGCAAGGTGTTGGTGAAGACTCCCCCAAGAGCATGTTTGCAGATCATTTGGCCAAATATGTCATAAAACAATCTGTGGAAGAAAGTAAAACTCTGTTACACAACACCAGTGAGAATTTAACATGTAATGTGAGCTCACAGACTTGCGGAGATACCAATCGAAAAGAACAATGTGTGATAAAGAAGCAAGAGGCTGAGAAACAAAGTAATGTTTCTATAATTGTGGAACAGCAACAGTTGCCTTTGAATAATCCATGTAAGTTTCTTACTCCAACTCATTCTGTTCCCAGTTTTTTAGAATCTAAAGATTGTTGGCAGGAACAAAAAGGAAACAAGTTTTCTTCAAAATCACCACCACCTTGTTCCACTGTGACTTTTGCCAGGCATGTTCTAGAGGACTGTACTGACGCGGGAAGCTGTTCAATAACATGCTTAAACAAGCCTTCCAGAAAAAGCGATACCCAGAAACTATCAGCAGGAGCTTTGAATTACAGGCAGACTGATTGTTTTCTGCATGCAAATAGCTTTTCTTCAGAGATGTTTGGCAGTGAAGGTGCTTTGCAGATGGAAGAAAAATCAAGCCTGAAACATGGAAATACCTGTTTGATGCCTGATACACCCCCACCGACTCCTTTAGTACCATGTCAAGGCAGTTCTGAAAGGAACCTAAGAAAACTGTCCAAGAAACTCAAGGGAGAATTAGCAAAGGAGTTTGCACCTGCAACACCACCTTCTACACCCTACAATCCATCCGCTACTGATTTGTCTGAAACTGAACACGACTCTTTGGAAAATGAGGAATTTATGCTGAAACTCATGCGGTCGCTTTCTGAAGAAGTGGAAAGTAGCGAAGACGAAGATCATTCTGAAATGCCTGTTGAGAAAGAGGAGCATTCAGCAAAAACAATTCAGTATGCAGATTGCCTAGCTAGCCACATAATTTCAGTAGCGACCGAAATGGCCGCTTCCCATTTAGGTGGTAAAACAAATGAAAGAGAAGCTGGTAGGCAGGCTCAGTTAGGTATGCAGAAGAAAAGATGCGGATGTACTGCATTTGTAAATATCCCAGAAGAGACGTGCAATTCCTTGTGGAATTATGCAGGTGATATGGCAGGAAAAGTCATCAGTGAGGCCAAGAAGGTAGTGAAATCGAGGCATTGTAAGCTGTTGAGGTTGAAGCGGGTGAACTGCCAGGTGGATTGCTTTTATCTGAGAAAAGGCGATAAAGATGGTAGTTCAAAAGAATGGTGCGGCCCAGTGCGGGACCAGTGGCCCGGGGAGAGAGATTCATCCGTGCTTCCTTTACCACAAGGTTCAGGCACGACAGGTTTGACTTCCAAGTACCCGAGCTGTGAGAGCGTGACTGACGAATACGCGGATCACGTCATCCGGGTTCTGAAAAGAGAAGGAGGCAACGCTGAGCTGTTGGTGGATCAGTACGCCAGCAGACTTGCTTACAGGTCTATCAAATCAGGCTTGCAGCAAGCTGCTAGAAAAACCAAATTCAGATACAGCAGAAAGACATTTCCTGGGCAAAATGCACAGGTGTATGGTAAGCTGGAGCTGATCAAAGCGAGGAATAAAGATGCAGTACAGCAAGTGAAAAGCAGCATTCATCGCTGTGAAGACCAAGCGTTCGAGAGGAGCGCACAGAGAATGGAGTGCACCGAGTTGTTGCATTTTTCCGAATCCCTTGCTCACAGTATCACGTGTGATGTCAGGAAGAAACTGAAAATGTCGGGAGCATGTTTGCCAAAGTCTCTAACGGATTCCTGTCTATATAAAAAGACTGAATTTGATGAAGTCACAGGGGATCTCATTAAAAGAAGGTTTTCTAGGACATTTCTTCCTTTCTCCCCAGATCATAAACTCTATCATAGTACAGGTAATATAAATGAAAATGGCTACAGTGAAGGCATAATTCAAGCTATAGAACAATATGCTAGGAAAGTAGCAGATGATACTCTAGAAATGAGTTTAGAGTCAGCTGTTCTCCATGTGGCTGAAAACAGAAAAAGTGGGGATAAGCTCTCATATACTGAGAAACTGTCTCCTTTTTCTGGAACTGTCTGTAGATGCTGCAGTATGAAGGAACATCGGTACTGTACAGAAAGTATGTCCCACCATCTACCTGCACAAGAATCCTGCATTCCAGCGAGGCATTTTCTTCATACTGGTTTGGGTGGTGCCTGTCAAAACTCAAGAGTGTTTCAGCGTGATATTCCCAAAATTCACGTTGATGTAGAACAGAGGACAGTGTTTTCTGACAAGGGGGCTACTGCGGCCGTAGAGAAAGCAGAAAGAGAGCTGAGTTACACAAGTCTGACAGCTGACAGTGGTATTGGACACGATGGAGTCAGTTTTGCTGAAAGCCTTACTACTGAAATAATGACATCAGCTATGACTAATATTGGTCAGACAGTTGCCATAAGGTAATACTAATTTTCTCTTCTTTGTTGCATTTTGTACCAGAAAAAGGATTGTTAATACAAAAATGTGTTCAGAAGGAATTTTAATATATGTTTTCTTAGAAAGATACACTTTACGTTCTGAATGTTTTCTTTTTGTTCTTCTGGTTGTATTTAAGTTACTCAGAACTAGAGAAAAAAAGCTTTTTTCCACCCGTGCGAGCTTGAAACCGAGGATACTATGTATATCAGCACACATATGTTGTGACTAATAAGTGGAACTTACTGTTTGAACTTGAAAATAGTACCTACAGTAGTGAATACTAGTCCTTACAGGTTTTGTTGATCTATGAGCTGTGACAGAATCCAGATTAGTTCCCTATTTGTACTTCCTCTTCAGCATCTGATGCTGGCCAAATGAGCCATTGCTTTGTAGTATGAAGACTTCATTTTTTATTATGGCTGTGTTGTGATAGTGTCTTTACTACTAGAAAAAAAACCCAACAACCTGTTACTTTAACAAAAAACCAACTAACTAAACCACACTTTAGCTTATAAAAGAGTAGTACAATAACGAAGGAATTGACTTTGAAATTCTTGTGTATTTAGCAAAGGGTAACATACTTTAATAGGCCTATAAATAGGAAATATTTGCTACAGTAAATTTGTGGCAAACAACTGTTTCCTAAAACAGACTGTGCTGTGATCAGAGTGAAATCTCTTCAGGTCCAAGAGCAATCCTTACGATGTTGGTTTTTTAATTTTGAAGTAATACTTGTATTCCTACTTTTTTTGGTGTTTTTTTTTATTAATATTTTTTTTTTTTTTTTTTTTTTTTTTTTTTTTTTTTTTTTTTTTTTTTTTTTTGTTGGTTTTTTTTTTTTTTTTTTTTTTTTTTTGAAGGGAATTCCTCACACTGGTTTCTTTCTCTGGTGTTTAGAGTGGCATCATGATGAACAGTAATATTGATCTTTATATGTTCAGTGACTGAAGGCCACAGTGGGACTGAATTAAATTTTTCAAGGTTTGATATGAAACACATACATACTAACAGCATAAAAGCGCTCTTGAGTAGTATATTGTTGGTCTTTGCACAGCAGGGTTGAGTCCTTACTCAATGTGTGACAAAAAAAAGAAAGTAGTCATCTGGTCATGTTTTTCTATACCTATGGTATCAAAGATGTTGGTTTGTTTAAAAATTCTAGTTAGAATATGCCAACAACAAAATGCAGGGTTCAAAGAGATACTGTTTATTATTAAGTTTGTGGCAAGAAGGCGATATTAGAATTTTGCCGTGACAGAATTTAAAAATGTTTCTTATATTGTCATCTGTTGTGTAATATGTAATGCATGTGTTCCTTGAGAAACTGCCTTGTGTGACGTAGAGAACTGGTGCTGGTATAACTGTAAATAAAAATGGGGAAAATGACCTTTTCCATTACCCTGATGGGTTCCAGTTCAGCTACATATTTGAACAAATTCATGCTCACTGGAGCAAAGTGTTAGGAATGATGTGGTTAAGGTTGTCTTTTTAAATAGTGAATGTTACTGTGGCTGCTTGCTATGTGGGAGTAGGATGGTAATTTTTCTTGAACTTCCTACCTCTTCATGTATATATAGATAATCACAGTGTGCACATGAAAGTTAGTTCATAACTGTATGTTCCCATTTTGTAAGATGTTTTTGGTTTGCTTTTTGGTTTTTTTAATAAGGAGTTCACACTTCTTTAAATGAATTTTTTAAAGTGTCTTCTAAAGATTCACTATTATGGGGTATGGTTGCTTGATTGGTTTTTGGATAAAAAAATCAAACTTACTTCCTGAGGGGAAGAATTCTGTACAAGTCGTGCATTGCTACACTTTCTTGAAGGAGAAAAACAAATCTTTTTATGCAGAAAGCTTTTTTTTAAAAAATAGAATCCTCATATTTTAGGCACCAGTTTATACTTAAGCACTTTGCCTGCAGTAGTAGACCACTTAGCTGCTTGCACTGAAGGCAGGCCAGGGAAAATAGCCAAACTGTCCTATGGTGAAAAAGTTCAGAAATGGTAAGTCTTCTGCTTGAAAAGTGTACCTCGATACAGTCTGCAAGGCTGCAGTGCCTTCTGTGCTTTGTAGCAAATAATATTCCAAATGAGAGAATTCTTGGTACCGCTCCCTTTGACTTCTAGTGAAAGAATTCCAAATAGCAGTCCCTGACCTAAGCCTGTTCATGTTTCAGATTCATTTGGTTGCACTATTTCTTGTGTTAAAGAATAGGGCACAAATTAAGGGATTTTCCACCTTTTCTTTTCCAGTGGAATTTAACGTCTTTGGAATGGTGTTAAATTGCTGTGAATGAACTAACGCAGATCAGCATGAAATGCAGTGATGTTTTTGTCTTAAATTTTTGTTTAGCTCTGTTGGAAGAGAAGGATTTCACTCTGTTGAATCTGTTGTTAGCCAGCAGATGAGTCTTAGTATTGGTGATGATAGCACTGGGAGTTGGTCCAATCTAAGTTTTGAAGATGAACATCCTGATGAGAGCAGCAGTTTTCTTCACCTAAGTGACAGGTAATTATAAAGATGTTAGTATAGTTAAACAGTTACCTTGACATCAAATAACTTGTCATCGAGTGTATTTCTCCTGGGGTTTGGGGGAGAAGAGATTATTTTTGTCTTCAACACACAATGACTTTTTTATTAAAAATGGCTCTAATATTATGTTTTGTTATCTTACAAAACGCTGTTGGCCATGAATGTTCATACTCTGTAAAATATGTGGAGTGTGCATTGTCGTTGATGCCAGGGAGTCACATCAAGTAAAACTGTGCATATGAAATTTAAGTGTTAGCAAAAAGTGTAAGCATTTTAAAAACAACCACCTGGTGTAAAATACAGCTTGAGAGTACGGTTTATAAGTTGTGCTCTAAAATATTAAAACTTAATTATTGAGAAAGTGTTTTATATAGATTATTTTTGAAGAGAAGTAATAGTAGCTTAATTTGCATGATGAGCTTTTACAGCTATTTTTGTCTTTTTGGAGACTGGAATTTATAAGCTGCTCTCACTGACATTGGTGGAGTATTTATATGCTGCTAACCATGGACTTGCAGGTGTGTAATATGGGAATTTACCTGTTCAGGGTAGTAACTTTTTCTGCAGAGCTTCTCACTGCACTGTCTCTGGCCGATTGATAACTAACAAAGATTAGAATGGAAATTCTAAAATCTGCAATGTCCCTGCCTGTTTCCAGGGAGAATTATATTGAGAGCTGTGGCCCAAGCTTCTATATAAGGGATGTATGAGGAATGAGTAAACTTAGTTTTTTGTGATTGATATAACAAAGTTCAGCATTTCCGTTGAAGAATAGCAGAAATGGGAGATTTTTTCTTTAGTTAGTACTTCTAGCATTGCTGAGATTAAAGGAAGTATGGGAGACGTGCTTGCTTAAGTAATATACAAATTTAGGTTATTTGATACCAATGTGAAACTGCTCAATTAAATGTCTGCAATATATGTCATGTTTTGCTTAACTAAATAATTTAATCAAACCACTGCTATAATTTATCACTCCTACATCTTAATAATTTTGTAAAAGAATGCATTAACTTAGAGTTATTTTAGTAAAACGTTATCTCTTGAACAAGTGAAAGTGATGATGACAATCCAAGTATAAGGAAGGATATTCACTATATTGGCAGTTACAAATACACAATAAAATATAGGTTAGTTGATAATGGGAAGAAGTGTAAAAAAATTTCTGGACCAGTAGTGCCTATGTTGTATTTGTTATTTAATTCTCATTCCCAAAACAGATGTAAATGAAAAGGAGCTAATTTATATGACTCGGAAGAAAATCTGTGGCTCATTAGAGGCGGAGTGACCGGAATTAACATGTTACTCATAGAAGAGGAGGCATAATTTGGATAGCAAGGTGTTAATGGAGGAAACAGGCATGTGCAAATTGTTCAGCTGGTTTTACAGAACTAAGTGTGGCTTGGTAACAGCACCTGTGTTCATTCGTGTTCCTGAGGTTTATCAGGTGGAAAGAAGGATTCTCAGGATTTGCCCTGAGTGAAAAAAGATACCCAGGGGGAGATCTGTAACAATACCAGATTCAGTAATAACACCCTGTTGTGATTTAACCCCAGCTGACAACTAAGCCCCGCCCAGCTAGTCAGTCACTCCTCCCCAGGTGTGGTGGTGGAGAGAATTGGAAGAGTAAAAGTGAGAACACTCATGGGTTGAGATAAAGACAGTTTAACAGGTAAAGCAAAAGCCATGCACAAGTAAAGCAAAAGGATAAATTAATTCACTGCTTCCTGTGGGCAGCTCTATTAAGATGAAAGTTATTTAGAGAACTTGGTAGTTAGTTATGTAGGGAAGTGCTTGTGTCTTCTGCTTTTCATGTCTAAATCTAGTGACTTAAATTTAGAATTAAAAAGGTCTTAAGCCTTCTCTCTAGTTAACGTGTAGGTATAAGCATAGGCGTAGACATAGACTTTTCATCCAGCATCCAGTTTGGGTTATAACTCAGAGCAGAAGCCTCTTGTTTTTCTTGTTATTCTTCTGCTGGCTCATGTTGAAGAGCTGCATGAACCATTACAGAGGCATTATAATGCCTTTGTCTGTTCATTGCTTGTTTTGTGGTTACAGGAGTTTATTTTAAAGACTGTTAATTTGGCTGTTAATTTAAAGACTGTTGATTACAAAAAGGTCTCATCCCTTTCTCATACCTCATTGTAATCATATGGTTCAATATATACGATTATTTCAGACCAAGACTGACCTCTGTAAAGTGTATTAAGTCTCTTACCTAATCAGAACAGTAGTGTGCAGAGGTTACTCTGTTAGATTGCAAATTCTTTATCCTTTAGTCTGAGAACCAGGGCAGCTTTTGCTTCTATTTATGTTCTGCATCTGCAACTTTCAGTGCAAGAGGCTGTGTGACTGCAAAGTATTGATATCAATAGGCTATATTAAATTTTTTTATACCTGTAATTTAACTATTTTAAGCCAAATTTAATGCTTCATATTGAGTGTGAAAGTCTCACACAGTAGCTTGAGAAATGTTTTTTAGACCAGGTTTTCATTCTCTGCAAGTTGGTTTCTTCAGAAGCTTCTGCTCTTTGATTTTCTTTTTTCTTGTTTGCATAACAAGAGAACTCTGAATTCTCTTTGGACATGTAGTCTAAATAACCAACAATGTACTGAATGAAGCACTTGCAACTTCTTAGACTTTTTTTTGTGTTATTTGGGTGTGTTTATATTGCAGGCTTGCTAACCTGATGTTACTTCACTGTTTTGAAATTAGGAGCCAAGCAGATCAGGCATTCTGGAGAGCAAGGGGCACCGGTAGATGATAATGTTACTGGCAAACACTTGAAAGAGATCAGTGTCTGTCTCTTGAAATGTTTTCTTCCACCATTTTGCTATTTGCCTTGAGTGGTTTGAGTGGAAAAGAACTTTAACAGTCACATGAAACTTAGGTGAAGAAAGCGTATTCTTGCAGCAGTTGTTCTCTGCAGTTACTCCATGGCTTCTCATGCCATCTCTAGCAGACAGTCTACTTTCTTGAAGAATGCTGGATATTTGGAAGTCCTGTTCTTGGAAGGCTTCCAGACATGCTCTGGGGGAGGTATGAAGTTGGGGAACAGAGATTTAATCATATGAGTTGCTCAATCTTGTGCATATTGACAGGCTTAACAAACTGTACTATTTATAATGACTAAAATTAATGAGTGTTAAGAACATGCTCAGTTTTTCCAGTTCTTTGCATTGGGTTGAATGTAGTCATAGAATAAATGCAGTATTTTTGTGAACTGGGAGTGAAGTAATCTTTTCAGTATTGTTTTCAACCCCCCTTTTTTTTAAAAGATCAACTTGCAGAACAATATTCAAAATAAAAAAGAAAAAGAAAATTATTTACTCTAGGAATTCCTTCTCATCAGGCTGTTGGAGATTGTTACTGGATTTTTTGGCGTGAGATGGAAGGATTTTGTATGCCAAGTTGTCTTCACAATGCATAATTTTATTAACTCTTAGCTGCTCCTTAAGCAAATAATACAGATGTAATCCATATTCCTATGAGTAATCCTTTTGAAATTGTTGAGCTTCTGTAAATAATGAGCGATGTGCTTAGACCTGAGGACAGAATTCCTGTTAGCACTGATCTGGAAAATTAATGAGTACAAATTGATAGTTTCACCTGTGTACTGAAACCTGCTAGTTTTGCATTATTGTGCACGTCGCTGCTCTGGACAGCACCGAGAGTCACGTTTGTTCCAGCAAACCTGTCTAGAAAGTTTCAGTGCTCTTGCATTAAATGTCTTGACAAAAGAGTTGTAAGGAAAATGAAGGTTCTAGTTTGAGCTATTGTTCTTTTCTAGTTCAGCTGTCTTCTCTTCTTCTCCTGGCAGTAATGGTAACAGCAGTAGCTGGAGCAGTCTTGGTTTAGAAGGGGATATGTATGAGGAGAATTTATCCTTTCCAACATCAGACAGGTTGGTTGAGTTGAGAAATATAAACCAGATGGGTTCCTCATAATTAATGCATGAAATCATCATTTTTGAAAATAAAAATACAGTGCATTTTTTATGCTGATACATTATTCACACTCTTCTCACTTAATCACAATATGATTTTTTTCATTAATTAATCCACGCTGAATGATTAAATTTTGCTGTGCTAAAACTGATGAATGTGTTTTGCTTGCAAAAAGGTCCCTTTTTTGCATGTTCTTGCCTGCAGTTTTACAAGTCTTTAGATTTACTTTTTTCATGCAAACTAGAGCTTGCTTCCTACAGGATTTCTGGGGGTTTTTTCCCTTTAGCTTGTGCAACCTTTCAAAATTGCTTAGTATTTAGTTTTTATAGACCACTTATGGCTTACCTGTAGCTGATCATATCTGGGACATAAGATGGCTCAACCTTTTCACATATGAAGCAAAACTATTAAAATCAATTAGTAACACCTTTAACACCTTTCTCTTGTTTCTCTCTTCTCCCTTCTTTTCCTAAGAGCAAATCTTGTGAAGTTGATGATAAGTCTGTTTACAACATGAAATGGTGTGAGAAGCAAAGCTGCTTTTCATGATCACTCCTTAATTCTTTTATGATCTTCCTGTTGTTTAACC
Organism: Mohoua ochrocephala; assembly: GCA_013398855.1. Classification (NCBI taxonomy): domain Eukaryota; kingdom Metazoa; phylum Chordata; class Aves; order Passeriformes; family Acanthizidae; genus Mohoua; species Mohoua ochrocephala. The sequence goes on from VZTA01001289.1 coordinate 27,063, forward strand.
TTCGTTACAGTCTTAGCATTTACTACCTTTAGTACATATATTGGATTCATATTTTTGTTTTCTTAATTAAAATACAGTGATGGAACAGAAGATAAAGATGAAGATTCCAAGGATGCTGTAGAAGGTAATGTCAGTTCCAGCATATGCTTCTGTTCTTGTCCTATGCACTCTACATTAATTATTTTATTAATTCTTTGCCTTTGTAGTCTGCAAAACAAGATGACAACTTTTATCTCTATTCATCATAATGAATGTCACTCAAGTGTCAGAATGTATTCTTAGATTAATGCCCTACATAATCCTCTTAATGCACTGAGATTTGCAGCCTCTGGGAAGGGCTAGTTACTGATTCTCATATGAATTTAATAACATAAGGTAGGGAACTTTGATCAGCTTGTTGAGAGTGGGAATTTATATGCATAGCTTAACTTTTTTTAACAATATTTGGTAAGGAGCCATGGCAATGCATCCGCGTGGCTGCATTCAACATGCTGAAGAAGTTACTCAAACTGGACACATTGATCTTGGGAGAGAGTCATGAAAAACAATAAAAATCTTGGATCTGATGCATTTGCTATTCTCTCTTCTTCGTGAAGTATAACATAGGGTCTGTCCAGAATCTTGTTACTACTTTGTGGTTTGTAGAAGTTTTCTGTGCTCTGGTTCCAGTCTGATTGATGTGCCAAAGGTTGTTAACTGAAGTGAAAACAGCCTGAATACAGTGTGTGAAGATGGTTTTAAGATGAGCTGATGTTAGAACAAGTTGTAACAGAGCTCTTCTTTGTGTTGGGTATATTCTGAAGATAAATTAAGCATTTCCAGAAACCTCTGCTACTTCCTTACAGAGCATATTCAGCCTTGTTGCACGTCTTCAAGTAGTCTTGATGTGTGGGCTTAGGGTTTTTTTGTTTGTTTGGGGTTTTTTTCTCTCCTTTTAAGCTCCTGGAAAATGTATGTAAATGACCAACATCTCTTAATTTTATTAAATCAGATGTGACTGTAAGGATATAAGAAAATAAAACTAAATTATTGAGTGTTTTTTCCTCAGAATAATTATAATTAAAATATTTTCTGCTCTGTAGGTTTCATCTACTTTATCAATATGTCATTGCTTTCTTATGGTCTCAACTTTAAAAAGTTTTGGCATCTCAAATACTCAAATTGCTCAATTAGAATAGCGATTGGATTTTTTCTTTACACAGTTTAGATGTCACCTACTGTCTGTGGTGCAACAGACTGCTTTATACTGTGTTAAGGATTTTCTAGTGAAATTTTTCCTGTGTAAGTTCCTCACCTTCTCACTGTTGTTTTGAAAAGGCTCTTTCTGTTGTGTCACTGTAGGACTGGTAGGTAGAAAACCTTTGTACCTGGTCTTGTACATTTGGAAGTTCTGTTCATGTCATGCCTGGAAATGTCTGGCTTTTTCTAAGCTGACTGTGCCTTGTTCACCAAAGAATTTGAATCAAAGCCTTATTATCAAATGTACATCTATTTTATAAGACTAAAAAACATACCAGAATTTCCCAGCAATGTTACCCACAATGCTTTCCACCCATTGTCATAATTTTTTTTTAAAATGTTCTTTCCCCTATAAAAAAGTTAAATTTTGGGGCTCCTAGACCAATAGTCAGTTATCCATTAAAAGCACAGTTTTGTTTGACTGTTTTGCTAGTTAATTTTCCTCTTTCTTTTGCTTCCTGGGGGAATCTGTTTCAACTTGCTTGACTTTGCCAGTTAGGAATGAATACCTTACGTCCCTCAGGTTTCATAACCTGAGTTGGAAGAGTAGTGAGATTGAAGTAAACTTAGTATGGATATATGTTTTTGTTGCAAATACATTCCATGTTTCTAGAGTCAAGTTCAGTAGTCTGGAAGTAATGACTTCAACTTGGAGAGCACTATGTACATGCCTGGTTGTTTCTGGGAGTGTGACAAAGGATCTCTGTGGTAGCTGGATACAGAAACTCAGCTTGGGAACAGAAGATGACAATACTGTAGTTCATAAGTGTTATTAACACAACTGCTCTTCCAATACTAATTTTTAGAACTTCTGTAAAAGAAGTGTTGAAAAACTGGATATGCCTCAGTAAAACCAGCACATATTTTGGAGAAGTTCGAGGCAGTTTGATCAGTACAGGAAAGAATTCAGAAATACACACTTTTTAAAATCACTAGATAAAGGCATAGCAAAAAATAGCAGCTGGAAACAAAAGTACCTGATGGACCATGTGAGAGCCATTGCTGTTCAGTTTATGAAAGTCTGTGCTAAATTCCTTGTCATTTGGAATATATGTTATAGTTTAGGTATCTTTTAATACTCAGCTATGTTTGCACACACTTGGAAATGGGATAAACAGTCCTTCCTAATGGGAAAGTGCTGAAACACTTGAGGCCAGTGTAATTTTTTCCTTTCACTTTATCTGTGTATAGTAAATTGAGTTTTTTTAAGGTAGTATAGTCTATAAACAGGGAACTACAGAGATTTTTTGGAAACAATTTGAAGCTGTAGATTTGACGATTTTATGTTTAACGTTAGGTTTGGAGCAAATCCGAAAGACTTTGTCAATAATGAATATTGATCTGGAACCAAATCTAGTGGACCCCCAGCTCAGAGCAGCACTCCAGTGGTTGGCAGCTTCTGAAACAGAGGTGTCTGATCTTCACTTTCGTGACACTGCTGCAAGGGAATTCGTCTTTGTAAGTACTCGGGTTTGATGGATGGTGGGAAAGGGGAAGGATTTCTTTGACTTCCATTTGCTGTTTCTTTGACTTCCACCAGCTGCTATTACTTTATGTGCTGTTCACTGCTGAGGAAAATCATTATCTAAATCCTGAGAGGTCAAAGTGGAGCAGCCTGTTTAGCCTGCGTATATACCATACATAAACCAGTATTCATCAAAACTGTTTGTTTCACTTCTTTTACAACTGTTTTACTCCAAAAAGGATGCAATTACAGCATTTTTGCTTGGTGAAAATTATATTTTTTCAAGCATTTTTTACTTAGAAAAAAATTGCATGACCAAGTTCTCAGAAAGATTCAATTTATAGACAATTAAATATTTACTTAACGTGCTCTGCCTAGGGTTTTTTGGTTTTTTGATAGCAAAGATACATTTTCTTGTTAGAAAGAAGTTTAGTTTCTAAGTAAATACTATGTCTTTATTCTGTAAGCAACTGAAACCAAAGCTGTTAAAAAGCAGTTTTGATAAGACTGTTTTATTCTTAGGTGCCTTTATTTTGGTTTTATAAATCAAATTTCCAAAGCACTGGGCTTTAGCAATTTGTGTCTCTTTGGAAAGGCTCAGTATTTTGGTATGCATACTGTCCTGAGTATTTCCATTAGAAACATGTAAGAGAAACTTATTATTCCTATAAAATCATGAAAACTATTCTTTCATGGCTGCACACCAAACTGCACATGATAATCTGGAACTTCTTATATTAAACCTGTATTTTTTAATCAACCAATAAATTACTTTAACATTACCTGGTTATTGAAAGGCTAACTTAATAGATATATAGGCATTGTGTCTAACGATGAGGCTCATAGGAGTGATAATTATCAAATATTTATATTTTGTGACCTGGTAATGTGAAAAAGCATTAATGTGATGTCATTACGATTTTAACAATTAAAATCTTGGCAAAAATGACTTAATGTACTTACCAGTATATTAAGGAAGAAAAAGCTTGCTCTCAGTTCTGAAATTTAATGTTGACTCTTCATCTTGGAGCTTTCCAAAGCTTACATCATCATTTCAGGAGAAAAGGGAAGTTACTGGGAGGTAAAGGTCGGTATGACAAAACAGACTCCCAGAGTTGGATGGATGTGTGCACCTGTGGTGCTTAGTTACTGTAGACTTGTGGTAAGAATGTGGAAGGTACCTAGAGGCCAGTCCAGATTGTACTTGGTCTGAATTTTCTTGAGAGAGGCTCCTCCCTTCCTAGCACACAAAAAGAATGGTAACTTTGGGGTGTTTTTCTGCCTTTGTAACTGTGGAATGTGCATTTGATTTCGAGAGTAGGAAGTTGTGCATTCTTAGTTGAAATAACCCAGAAAGTTTGGAAATGTATTTTGGGCATATACTCTGTCTTTTGCTCCTTTTCTGGAGCTTGATATGTTTGATTTAGAATTATTTCAGGAATATGTTTTGTTGTTCTGACAGAGTGGCGTTTGTGCTTACTTAAACTCTTAGGCAGTTTGAAAATACTTCTCTCCATTTCTGTGCTATTTGAAATTGTTGGTTTTAATCCTTGTATTCCTATGTTTCTTCTTGGTTATGGTTAATAAGTGCCTTAACACAAAAAAGAAAATACATCACTTTTTCTGTTCTCTCATGCTTGGCTGAGCATTCTCTGAAGGTTTTTTGATGTGAATGAGCTGGGGTTAGGGATGACAGTCATTCTGACCTCATGAGGTTTTTTGCCTTCTTTTGAAGATCTGTTAATCTGTTTCATGCTTGTTGCAAATACTCGGGTAGGATAGTGGTAGGACCTACAAGTGTTGATAATAATTTATTTTTTGGGTACGTGAGACACTTCTATCTTCCATTGCAATATAATATGTAAGACAGAAAACAATAGCAGATGCCTCTTTTTTTGCTTGAGTCTCTCGTTCTTCGGCCAGCTCTGAGTTAAGAGACTACAAAGTTGTGGTGCTGAGATTTGAGCCGATGCAGCAGGACGCACAGGAGAGATGATATTAGCTGGCTGCGTATCTGAGCATGACTCCAGCTGCCTTAATAAGAGGACATGCCGAGAAGAGCACTCTGGAAAATTGCAGTGTCTGTTATGTGTGCCCTCCTTAAAAATTATAATATTTTTCTACTTGACACTTCAGTCATAAATTGATACCGAGTTGACACCTGAAGGTAAGACCTTTAGGCAGGCAGTAGTATGGCAGTCCTGAAAATGCTACAGTAGTTAATTGTTTCACTTGGTTTTATAGATTATTTTTAGTTCTCCAGATGCAGTTATGTTAAAATAAATTGAAATTTTGTTTCCCTCGCCGGAGGCAGAGAATGATTACCTGTTTTTTATTCCATCGCACTTCCCAATTGGAATGATCTCTGCCCCAGACCGAATTAAATTGGAAATAGTCGTTCCCGGGTCTGTCTCTTGCAAAGCGGAGCGAGCCCCTCCAGAGGGCGCTGCAGCCCAGCAGGAAACCATCGCCGGTGTCCGGTCCCTCGGCAGCCGCGGCTTTGGGGCATCTCCCGGGTACCCTCGGGAGTTACCTCGGCTTCGCGGGGAACCGGCCCGGCTTAAAGCACATCGGAAACAGCTAGTTCCTGTCTAAGCAGGTGGTGAGTTCTGGAAGGGAGGAAAGGCTTGCGTTAGCTGATCGCAGCAGGGTAACGAGCCACCGATGGCGTGTGGCTGCATAAAAGGCAAAAGTGCTCCTAGCGTGTATCAGGCAGCTTCCTGCAGCTGGGTATGAGCTCTTACCTGATGGTACATGTTATGCTCAGCAAGGCAGAAAGAAGTTAAATACATGTGTATGAAACAAAATACATTTGTTAGGAGGGGTAACGAGAAACCAGTAAATTAGAATAGATAGTTTGTGACTTCTTTGAGATGCCTGGCAATGTGGATATGCAAGCGCCTGGATTAAAAGATCTTATGTATTCAATTTTTAATCAGACCTTACCTAGCTGTTTTAAGATTCCTATTTTGAGTAAACTCTAATATTTCACTTGTCTGGCAGTAAGAAACAGATTGGTCATCTAAAGAAATAGTGAGATTAAACCTAAAATGAAAATTTAAGTGCCAGCTCTGTAGTTTTACCACGGTGGAAAACCTCATTGGACAGAAGTTTTATATTGTATTTGCTGAAGTAGGTATTTGGACATTAGCCACACTTTCCTCTGGCAGAGGAAAGAAAAATGACCATTCTTTTATAAACCAACAAACATCATTTACAAAATTGCATGTTGTAGACTATAAAACTCCTACTTCCTGTGCTCTGCTTTAAAATTCACAGAAATAGCTACAGATTTCGGTCTCTTCTTATATAGAAAAGATGTCTTTTTTTTTTCCACTGAGGAAAGTTTCCAGTGTTCAGAATAAATTATACTCAGGATTAGGATTTTTTTTTACTTGTTCAAGTTAATGGTTTTCTCAAGAAGTTAATTGTTTGATACATGTTTTTATGCCCATGTTCTTTCTGTCAGTTCTATCACCTGCTTTGCTGCAGTTGGAACATCAGCTAGGTAAAGAATCAGGGAAAGATTGTCTTCCTTTTTATTTTTTATAGAACTTTATATTGCAATCTGACAGGTCTCCTAGTAGAAACTATATGAATTTTTAATTTTCTAGCTGTGAAAAATATTTCCCTGAAAACTGTGTATGAATTTTTTTTAGCTTAATATGTGGAATGTCTTGGTAGGGACTATAAAAGGGAATAAAAATCCACAGCTCCAAAGAATAAGTAGGGTGTCTAAACTGTGTTTACTGAATGCAGCATTGACGGGTGTCCAGAAAGCTACAGACACTAAAGTTTGTTTGTGTGGTTGTTGTTCTATTTGTTTATTTATTTCACCTAGAAGTTGTTAGGGTTTTTACTCCTGGGCAGGCTGTCAAATTCATTCTTTCCTGAGGGTAGGCTTTCTTACACATATAGCTGAGCTTGACACATCAGCAATGGAAGATTTTTTTGTTTGGATCCTGGGGGAAAAGAAATGTTTTCAGCTACACTGATCTCTGCTCTTGAGTGGTAGTTTAACTTAATCATCACCTTTTCCTCTTCCCCAAGATGTTATAATTTCCCAACTCCGAAGACACTGTTTTCATTGAGGGTAGTGTCTGTGCCACCCCAACCACACTATATGTTGTGAAAGGAAAATCCACATCCTTTTATTAAGACGGAGTTTTGTCTTTTTATACATGCATTATTGGCATGGGAGGGGTGGCAAATGTCTTAATCTTGTGTTCAGAATTTCCTGTTTTCTGCAGTCTTGATGAACCACAGCCCTCATACCTGTGGCACCACATAATTTGAAAATGGTGCTCCCTCCAGAAGACAGTTTTGTGAAGACTGCCTTAAAGAAAAGAGTTTGATTCTTGAGGAAGTTTTTGTTTTTATAGATGTGGGAATAATGATTAACTCATTACAACTGATCTCTTATGACCTAATGTTTCAAGAATAACTTCTGTAACTTAATCAGGATGTCCCAGTCAAAATATTTTGTTTTGTGTTCCCCTGTCTCCCCTTTAGCTTTCCAGAAGACTGAGAGAAAGAGATTGGAAAGTTGGAGATCTCTTGCAAGCAGTGCTGAAATATTGTGAAACGATAGAGAAAGCATCTGATGGAGATGAAGCTCTAAGTAAATCTTTGGTCAGCTGGCTTCTGGAAAATGTCTGAAAAATCCAAAGATGCAGCGCTCTTCACTTCATTCCTCTTCTGAAAGGAGACAGAAGGAACACAGATGCGTAAAGAAAAAATTCAACTAGTGAATGTTTAAGTAATAGTCAGCATTAAAAGACTTTGAGGTGAAAGTCAAAATAGCTGTGCTGTGCTTTGTGATACTGTGCACATGGTATGTTTATTCAGTCCATAATCGGTGTTGTCCACCCACGCATAACTTGTATTTACTGCTGTGTTCATACCACTGAGATATTTATGAACAGCCCTTGTCTATGATAGTAGTCTGCAGGAGACAGTCTCAGACATGATATTCAGCATTCCCATTGTGCCAGGATAGCTCTTTCTCCCACTCCTATGTGTGCTATATTCACAGCAGGACTAAGAGCACCGATTTCAGCACTGAATCTGCTCTGGAATACCTTGCTGCAGACAATGGAAAAAAATTATCCATCTTGGCCAGGTATTACATGCCCAAGAACAGCATTGCCAGGAAGAAAATTGTGACCTGCCCGAGCTTAGTACAGTCTTCATAGCCACCTTTATCAGTTTTAACTTTATGTGAAGATGGGAGAGTCTGCTCTGAAATTGCTGAGGTCCAAATGCGTGTTCCCCTTTCTTGACTCCTGTAGGCCTGGTAACTTCTGGCAGAAGGGCTGAGTGAGAAGTTGAGCATAATTTCGTATGTAACTCTTCAGCAAGGTTTCCTGAAGCTTGCCAATCAAATTTAAATTGCTCCATTTTTTACTGAGTTTTTTTGTATGCAGATACTTCTGTGACACTAGTTCTGTGTCAAAGAATTTGTACATCAGTCTCTCACACAGATGTGTTAAAAGTAGAAGAGAGAAATTTCTGAGGATTTTGGTCATCTTTTTGACTAGTTTTAATTCTTTATTTTAAGGCAGCCACATATGAATTTTCTCTTCAGTAATAAAGACAATTTTGTTACTCAGCGAGCATGTGTTTAGCGAAGAAAGCTAATAAAAATGTAAAGGGGAAATTTCTTGCAAATTGATTTTTCATTTTTGTTAACTACCTTCACGGAATTTTTTTTTAAAGGCACTTTTAATTGAATATTTTTAGCAGTCTTGTCAGGTTTCTCACCAATGCTGCTGATTTACCTTTCTGTCTGAAGGGAAATCTGGACCTTTACTTATCCTGTGGTTTCAAAGTGTTTTTTGGGATTTGTTTTTTTATATCTCCTTTGAGAGAAAAAGGCACGTGCTGGTAATTACCAGGTTGCCACCTAAAACTTGGCAAATAATCATAGAGCGTTACTGATTTTGGATGAACAAAAAAATCTTAATAGCTTTTTCACAGAAAAATTAACCTTTGGTATGGTGTGACAAGTTTGTGATCCCAGACAAGGAGATATATGGTCTCCAAATCTATTCCTGAGTTTTAATGGCATATGTACAATTCTGATTTCCCCTATCCCAGGAATTGCTATGAAGTGTCAGACTGGCAGACTTTTGCAGTGTCTTTGTGTTTCAGGAAAGCATTGCACTGGCCTTTTTGCAGAGACGTGGTTGGTTTTAGTCCTCTTTTGTCATCTGGGTTTCTGCCTTGGGTCTCACAAAGTTCACCTTTCTCACAGAGCCAGAGATCTTTCATGTTTTTGCACAGGCACATACATGTGTTCACACATGTGAATGCACACAGATATGTGTGTTAATCTATAAGTCTTTGAGATCTCACCGATGTGCGCTCCTAGTGCAAACTTCTACCACTAAATTAAAATTCTGTTATGCTCAGTTTATTTCCTCACTTCATATATCATTTCACTGACTGAAAAATCTATGCATGTGACAAAAAGACCAAAAGCCATTTCAAGGTCTTTTGTATTGTTATAGGTAATATAATCCAGGCATCAGGAATAATTTTTCTCCAGAGCCCAAAGCATGTCAGGGGAAGTTATCTTAATTCCCGTGTTTGGAAGATGGGCCTAGTATCAAATTCTTTTTAAGAATTGTACAGAAGTTGTCTGAATTTTTTTTCCTTTCTCAACCCCCATATTCCTTTCTTCTTTTTTTTTTTTTTTACGGTTTATTTTCAACATTGTTTTAGACAAAGATTTGAAACAATTCTCTGGGTGTAACACCTTCCTCTTAACACAGAAATAATATACTTGTACAAATTTGCCTATAAAATTGAAATGTCAAGGAAATAAAATGCTAAAAGCAGTCCCTCATGACTAAATTTTGCTCATCAAGAGAAATTTCAGGGCATGAGGATATAGTATAGTATAGTAAAGTGTTTCTGTACATTGAGAAAGATATTGAAGATATTTGTAAGTGTACAAAACCGTACATTTAAAAAAACCTACAACACAACCAACAAAAACCACCACAGGAACAGCCATTTTTTAACTGATTTAGTCAGAATGTTGGATTTTATAAAGTTGGTGAAATGCTTTTTCTTTTAATTTACTTTTGTGGAGAAAGGCAGAAGATTGCACCACTCACAAAGCTTACAATTATTCAGAAATTTGAGTAGACAACAGTTGCACTGAAAATTATTTTTATAAACGGAATCTTGTTTTCAGACTGGATCACATATGTTACGTAACTATTGATTGGTGTTATATTAAGGAAGAAATTGTTTTATTAGCCTTTGAGGAAAGTAGCATAGTTTCCAAATTTTTGTGGGAAAAGTGTTATAAAATACTTCATTTTTACTGAAAACAAGCAACAAAATCAAACCAGTTTTCTACACAAATTGTTTTAAATTTGTTCTGAATGACTTGACTTTTCTCCTTCTGTATGAAATGAGGAAAGCATTAAACTAGCCTGGCAAAAATTATTACAATTTAATAGTTGGAATAATCTTTGAAAACCTTGCTCTGTCTATATCTGACTGGTGCTGTCTGCCATATTGGTGAGAAAGCTGTTCTTTGCTAATGCAAGTCTTAAATTACGCTTTTACTGAGTTTGTTTAAAACTCCTGACCACAAATACAGAAGTGTAAGTGAAAACTGTAAAAACATGAAGGCCCACATTCTGGTCCCTTTAAAGCAGACCACTCTGCTTTATAAACAAACATAATAAGGTAGAGTTTGTTTCATCTTGCATTTTTTCTGTATGGGAAACCCTGAAAAAAAATTCATTTTTATGTTGAGGAGAATATATCCTAGGATGTTGTTGTTTCAGAAATCACCCGAACACTTCATAAATACATTTGGTGTTCTAAAAAATGGAAGTGTTGTGATGCTTTCTAAGAGTCTGTAGAAAAAGCACTTTGAGAAATAGACCCTCTATAAAGCAACAGTTAGAACTGGCCATATTTAAAACTATTTTAAACATTCAGAACGGGTGCGTAAATAATACAAAGTACGCGTAAAGCCTTAAAATAAAAACCAAACAAAACTCAAACCCGTACTCTAAAATCAAGGAGGATTTGCTGTCTCAAAACAAGGCTCTGAAAAGGTGGCTCAGACCATGTACATGAATGCAGTTTCTGTAGTATCTTTGTTCTTGAGTTTTCGAAGATTGCGTAAGCTTTTTAGAAAAAAAGCCAACCAAAACCCCAAAACCCAGCAACCCACATTCCGAGACTAATTAGGTCTCTCAAAAATGGTATCATATTTTAAATGTTACATTTCCTAATGTAACTTTGTCTGGGACCTTCTCTGTGAAGAGCGACATACTGTTGGAGATGGGAACACAGTGAGTAGCAAACACCAGCGCAAACCCCTGCAGTTCTAGACAGTTGATTTGCAAAGAGAAATACAAGATTCAGGAATGATTTTTATTGTAAGAATTTTGGCTTTTCAGCAAGAGCCACTACTGTCGAGCATTTACTGTACTTGAGCTCTGAAGAGGCAGGTACAGAGCCCAGCCACTGTAGTCACTTTATTTTGTACCATCTTTGTACATTCCTGTTGTATAGCTGGTGTTGTAGTTTTAGAGGGCCTTTGTTCTAATGTCTGAATAGTATTTAATACTAAAATTTATTATAATTTGCTGGAACTGCTGCTTATTTGTGCAGTGTTACAGTAATTCACAGCCCAGTTAGTGATGCAATTGTATACCAAAAGCAGTTTGAATAACTAAATGTTTATGTAACTGTACTCAATGAATATGAAGGTCTTGTACTGTATAATGGTGACGAGTTTTGCCATTTTAGTAATTTAACTATATTCAGTTTTCAGATTACGAACTCCAGGTTGCACTAAATTTGTCCTTGTTTTAGCAGTGGCTTAAAATAAAACACATTTCACTGGCTTCGAGAGTGCTGTTGTTTCTTGTAAATTCATGGAATATTAGTTTTCTTTTCAGCAAACACAGCTCAGACTGGTCCTTGTGGGTGGCTGTGTGGAGGCACTTGAGGAAGGGTATAGTAAACAGTGCATCAGTAGGTGGCATACTTCTTACAGAGTTAAATTGGAGTCCTGCGAGGCGTGAGGACGCTGCTTTACTGTCTTCGGGTTGAAAGGTGAACCCGCAGCTCCACTGACATGCAGTAAAGTGTCACATGGACTCAACTCACAGCACAAGTGGGATGTAAGAAGCAGGCAAAGCAGTCAGCTTCATCTTGCCTGGAAGCTGGGTTAGTAAGGTTGCCTTGATATTTCCATGCGGACTGAGGTTGGACTTTGGCGCTTTGCCCAGTATTCGGGAAACTAGCTTAGAACTCGGCTTTAGTCTTCTGGACAAATGCAAGAGTACTCTGCTAATGAAAATGTATGAAACAAATAGGACATTTCACAGGCTTCTTCAAAATCCTCAAGCGTTTTGGTGTCCTGTGAAATCCACCAAACAGCTTATTGTCAGGTACCCCAAAATAGTAATGCTGGGCAGGGATGATATGCACAGGTACCATTTCTAAGATTTAGAAGTACTGCTGTTGCAAATAGCTGCAATAGTCCTAAATGTCTTTTGATGTCCAAGTTGTGAATCTACTAATCACAGCTGGGTTTCATTTCAAGGATTAGGAAATTTTTGCTGAAGTTACTTTAAAACCAGTAAGCGTGAATAACTCTCCTTGATTATTTTTGCAATGGTTGTTTAAAGGAGGTTTCTTTAGTATTTTGAGATTGTTTCCAAAAGGAGCATTCTTTTGTTTCATTACCGTATCTGTTTCAAAGATTTTTTTGTTTGGGTAATGCCTCGTGGTCAATCACATGGAAAATATATGTTAACTGAAGCAAGTAAATAACTTACTCTTCAAATACTCTGTGTCCAAAAAAAAGACAAGCAGTGAGTTGGAAACAAAGAAAAGATTTTCATAAAGGGAAAGAAGACACTCGTGTGGAAGATAAATCTGAGCTTTTTTCTTCCTGCCTTGGACTTTATTTTTCTTTCATTCAGCAGTCTGGTTCTGGCTGGCTTTATTCAACCACAAAGCAGTATCCATGCACTTTGTTTAACCTTGGTGTATTAAATTGAGAGTTAAGTCTCCAGCTAGTCCATAGTCTTCGCCCAACATGTGTGCTACTCCCGCTCTTGCTGCTGTTGGTCAGACCTTTTTCTCAGTCCCTAGCCTGAGCTTCTGGTGTGACTGAATTCCATGCTGGCTCTTGCTCCGAGCCTCCGATTGGAAGGTGGCTACGGAAAGTGAGTCATGCCAAGGCTGCAGAAATGTACCCAGATCACTGACCTTACTGGTTATTGAGCACCATATTAATCAAATGCTGTCTCTTTCCCCTGCTGTTGAGGCAAACCATGAGGCGTGTGACTGCTTGGGGCAAGGGAACCAGCAGGGACAAGCATGAGGCCATGTCTGTGGTCAGGGTCCCGGCTATCTCATCCCTGACCACATAACACCTTTCCACAGAAATTACAAAAACTGAAATTAGGACCTTTATGTAGTCAGAACAGATAGTCTGCATTGCCTTTATCCCTCTGAAAGTTGCTTCTGCTTGTGGGACTGTGAAGGAGCTTTGCATGAATTTACTTGGGCCGGTTTGTTTGTTTTTAATTAAGAAAGGGCAAAAGAGAACACTTGTGTAACTCATTTGACTTAGTTTTTTGAAATTCCAGTGCTTCAACCAGGAATAAGATGAATATTGGGAAAAGAAAGGGTGTGATAATGTGGTACTTCTTTCTGCTATTTGCCCCTGTAGCCCACTTAATGCCAATCTCTTATTTTGTACAGCCTCCACCTCATTTGACTTCGGAGTTAAATCGGACGCTCTTCCTACACTTTCCTTGTGGCTGTTGCTGGTTTCTACCTTTTTCCTGTCCTTTGTCAAGCTTTGTAGTGCAGCTGTCATCTTCAGCTTCTCTTTTGACCCTGCTCTGTTGTCCTGATGTGACTTCTGGCCTTCTCATTCTTGTCTGGTGGAAGTGGTTAAAAACCAGCAAGGGGAGTCTTAGCTGTGAGGCTATGGAATAAGGCTTGCCTACCAGAAATCATCAAGCAGTGAAGAAGAGCTAAACTTGCTTTTGGCTGAGTTTTTCACTCCTGTAGGAAAGTAATCTGTGGTTGCTTTGGTTTGGAACCCAATTTACTGCTTGCAAAACCCTTGGATTTTATGCTGATCTAAAAGTAACTTTTAAGCTGATACTGAAGTATAATGGAACTCTAACATACTCCATAATTCATGCTGCTGTATGTGCAGTGTGCTGCTGGTTGGCTTCCAGACACAGGGCAGAACTCAGTCCTTTTGAAAGCTGGCAAAACCCCAGTTGTCTCAATTTAGATGGATAGTAACCTTTAACAGCAAATAGTCAAGACCTAGGAAGGTCGTGTTTTCGTATTACTGCCCCCATAGTATGCTGCTGTGAACAGATGCTGCAACTGGATTGATTAACCACACGAAATCAGACATGATGCTACAAAAATGCTAACAGTATGGACAGAAATACAGCAAAGAACCATCTGCTTCTGCTGGAAGTTGTAGCTCAGAGGAGATGCGTGATGTTTCTGTAGGAAATAAAAATATGGCTAAGTGGAAACCAAGTTGTAAAAGCAGAGAAATTGTGTCAAGAGAAACGGCAATACTCAGGTGTCCTGTTGAACTCTTTACGCTGTGTTATGCAGTATGTATCAGAGAGTTAGAGTTCACAGCTAAATCCGTTGGAATTAAAAGGCACTGGGAATAGGAGAGCATCCAAGCTAACTGTTGCAGCACTGTGAGATGCTTAACTAATATTTCTGTGGCAACAGATCGTACACATTTTTCATTCTTTTAGCTTAGGAGGTTCAGAACTTGACTAGCGTCCTAATTTATTGCTGTAAACCATGATGTGAATATTGTATCTTCAAGGCAATCAGAGTCTTCAAAGGGTTAAGCCTGAAACATCCCAACAAGCCTAGTATATGCTGGCATCTTCAACAAAACCTCTTTTCCTGTGACTGCCTGAGAAAATAAAGAGGTGGGTGTTGGAAATTCCCCAAGGAGTCCTCATCAGTATGATCAAAGTGCTTTTGAGAGGCTCCTAGAGACATGGTTTCAGAGAATTTGGTAATTTTTGTTTAAAATTATCTTGCGAGATTTTTTTCGTCTTCTGCAAGTGTTGGAATGGCACTGCTTATGGTATATGCCCAGCTTGTGGTCCGCGTGTTTAAAATAGGACAGACTTTTTCTCATGTATTAGCTTGCTACCCCTGTTAAGAAAAAATTTAAGTACATAAAAAAAGTCATCCTTCCTGCTGCCATCCAAATTACACTGGATGAGTGATTTAGATTAACTAGGGAAATAACCATTAATCTGAATACATGGCAGCAATGAGAACGTTAGTTGTTTCCATCGTTCATTTTCAATTTTCTTTCTTAAAAAGTAAACATTTTTCAGTAATTAGACTGGAAGTGCAGTAAAGCTAAAGCTCATGAAATTGTATCTAATTAAAAAGGAGAAAACGAAACAGAACGAACTGTGATCATAACACAGTCTTGACCCTGCAGCGCACTTAATTTTAACTGAAATTAATTTCCTCCCAACTGTCTTTTGTTTGCAACTCAAATGTTCAAACACAGTTGTGTCCTAAATTCAATATCTGTTTTTAAATGTGGAGTTTCTACAGTCTTGGGATGTTGAGAAGAGTAAAGGTTGCAAAGGTTTTCTTTCTGGTTGTAGTGTCCTTACTGGATGGGACTTTTTAACTAGTCCACCTTCTCAGTCTAGTAACTTTTAGCAGGGGTTGTGGATTGCATTGACCTCACATGGCCACCTTGGCACCTATTCCATGAAATTTTGCTTCCCCGACTTGGTTTGAATACTACTCTCTGCTCCTAAAAGGTCTACCAACCTCAAGTCCTATGCTGCAGACACTTCATTGACCCTGAAGAAGGTTTGATACCCTCAAAGACAGTGAAATCTCTTGGAAAGAGTCAGTCTGGAAAATGGAACAATGATCCTGGGCTCTTCTGAAGAGTTTTGGACATTAACGATGACTCCTTGTATTTGCCAAATCCCGCAATAGTTAGCATTTTTATTACTCTCCCAAATATGATCAAACAAATATTTTACAATTTCAGATACATTCCTGTAATAATGCTTGAAAACTGTGGGCCTTTTCAGGCAAATCTGGAAATCACTCAGGGACTGTCCTAAACTGGTTGCATGTAGAAAAATCCTCATATTTTGGAAGTTAATCACTTTGTACGATCAGCTCTGGGGCCCCCAACATAAGGACATGGACCTGCTGGAGTAGGTGCAGAGGAGGCTGCTGACATGATCAGATGGCTGGAGCACCTCTGCTGTGAAGACAGACTGAGAGAGTTGTAGCTGTTCAGCCTGGAGAAGAGAAGGCTCTGGGGAGGCCTTATAGCACCTTCCAGTACGTAAAGGGGGCTGCAAGAGAGCTGGGAGGGGGGCTTTGTACAAGGGCATGTAGCAATAGGAAAAAGGGGAATGGCTTTAAACTGAAAAGAGGAGAGATTGAATCAGATATTCAGAAGGAATTTTTCACTGTGAGGGTGGTGAGGCAGTGGCACAGGTTGCCCGGCGAATTTGTGGATGCCCCATCCCTGGAATTGTTCCAAGGCCAGCCTGAGCAACCTGGTCTAGTGGAAGGTGTTCCTACCCACGGCAGAGGGGTTGAAACTGGATGAGTTTTAAGGTCCCTTGCAACCCAAACCATCCTGTCGTTCTAAGTACGTGACTGGTTTTTTGACCTTTCCATGGGGAGTCAAAAGGATGAAACATCTCTCCCTGTTCTAGATGATGACTCGCCTTCAAGGCAGTAGCAAACCCATGGCTATGTAAAAGTCTAGGAATTCCCAAAGGTAAGACTAGAAATGCAAGGATCTAATGTTCCACATGATATTATCCCTCTGTTTTGTTTTTCCAAGGGCATGACTTTGTAATAAAAGCCACAACAGCAAGGACTGCATTAAGATGCATGATGTTTATAACACTGTGATTGCCTGGAATAAGGGAATTCTCTGCTCAGCTCTGACATGGGGCTTCTGGTAGTTCTTTTGGATAGGTCTCCTGTCTCATTCTTCTTTGTTTCTCATTTTGTGAAGCTGACTGACGCTTCCTGCCTTTTGCACAGGAAAATGGTGGGAATTGTCTCCCTCTCTCCTCTATGGGAACAAGAAGTCTCCTGCCAAGCTGAATTCGATTGATGAGGCTTTAGGGAAAGAGGTCAATGGCAGAGGATGATGTGTGGCGGATGGATGTTAACAGGCGTGTTAGGTGGTCATGTGTTAATTTAGGTGCAGAGAGCTAATGCAACAGCTAATTAACCACCCCTTGAGAAGACCTGAAGTCACCATTTCAGATTTGCAGTCCTCTCCCATTGAGAAAGTGTTGGTCATGGATTGACATGACTGAAAGTTGCAGCTTAAAAGGTAAAAATGTTCTCTGAGTTATGTTTGAAAGAAATAAAAAATACTTTGAGTTACAGAAATAACTGGGTATTTCCTCTTGGTGTAGGGGAGTTCAGACTGAAAATGCTCCTTGTTAGCCTTAAAATGTGTTCTGATGCCTGCAGCCCCTCCAGAGAATGGTTCTTCATACACTCTATTTACAGCTGAGCAGAAGAGAGGCCTCTGGGAGGGCACTGAAGCACAGATAGTGGCAACAAGGCGATAAAACCATCCCGGCTGTGCTACTCACCTGACAAACACCGTGCTCTCAAGAAAGCCACAAAAATGTTTTGAAGAAAGCAACATAACCACTCTCCTGCTGGTGGTTTGGTGAACCTCACGGGCGGCCGGCAATCGGATGTCAGCCATACTTTCCAAGCGGCAGCGGGGCTGGTCAGTGGTTTGACATGAAATGCAGCCAAGCTTGTGCTTTGGCTCCAGGTAACGCCTCCACAACCTGTTTAGAATGTTTGCTCTGTTTATGGTTAGCCATGGACGTTTTGGCCGCGCTGGACCACCAGAAGCACCTTCACCATGAACTACTTTATGCAAATTGCCCCACTTGTGGTCTTCCTGGCTGAATCTCATGTAAATGCTAAATGCTTGAATTTTCACCCTCATGGAAATACGGGGCTTTGATGCTATGGGCTTGCACGGTAGCAAACCTTGCCAGGTTTTCAGGCAAGGCCAGTATGTTAAATTATAGTAAATGTAGTGCATGCTTCTCTCTGTAGCTTGATAGCTGTAATTTGTTAGCTAGAAATGCACTATTACATACATACTGAGGTTTTGTGGATTTCCTGGCTTCGTTGTTACAATGAGGACAAGTGATTAATCATGTAACATGTCTAGTGACGAGTGAGTGCATCCGGTCCAGTTTTTATTGCTGTTTTATATTACTCCCTTCTTCTGTACCTCTCTAGCTTACATACGGTTTTATACCAGTTCTTCTGCTCAGCTTTAATCTTTGTACTAATCACTGACAGTTTCAACAGCCTTTTAAGGAAAAGAATGACACAAAAATAGGACTTTTAAATGCTATAGAAAATACTATACTATACTCAGATTTTTTTTTTTTTTGAGATTTTTTCTCTTCGTAGGGAAGAAGTTCCAATTGTTCATGCCTCTTACATTAAGGATGCACATAGAACCCTGGACGCTGAAGGTAAAGTTGTGGGTTTTGACATCTTACGAAGTAAACCTTTCCTATCAGGTCCTTACACGTGAACTGTGTCTGTGAGATAGATGCATCTTTGTTTTCAGCAGCCTTAAGTGATCTTCCACATCTTCCACCTGCCTCCTACCCTCACTTGACCAAAAACACTTTCAGAGAGACTTAGCATCAGCAATATCCCATGAGCAACATTCTGGGACCATTTAGAGGATATTGGCCCATTTTTAATTCTTTCCATTTGTCTGCATCTCCTTTTAATAACTTTGCTCTGGAAATTACAGTAAAACCTGGCTCGCAACGGAATTTACTTTCAAAAATCTTCGCTTTGCTTTGAACCCTGTCACCTTTCTCCTCACCACAGTAGGAGCGGCAATTCCAGATTATAGGAAATTTGTTATGGTTTTGTGATTTCAGTGCTAGAGTCAAAGAAAATGCAGATTTACCCAGCTGTGAAGATGACAGAGGTGGGTTTCTGCAAAGGGGATTTTCCCATTTGATAAGTGTTGCAAGAGAGTGAGAAGAGCAGTTGGCCAAGAGGTGAATGAGGTTACCCACAGGCACCAGTGGTGCACCCAATAGGGCTCAGTTGCTGCACTGTGGGTAAATGGGTCAGCGAAAAGGCAGAGATTACTGGAAAAACAAAGAGGTGTTGGAGCTGGGGAATTCTAAGTAGCAGCAAAAATAGGCAACGTAATGTGTTGGAGTTCTAATGCAAAAAATGGAACCAGACGACTTTGCTGTAAGGTGAGTGCTCGATAATAAATCTTAGGAGAAAGGCGTGGATCTCTTAGCTTGTGCACGTGCACCTCCAGCCAGTGTGCAACCAAAGAAGAAAACATCACACTTTGCAGAACCAGAAATAAAAGTCCAGACAGAGGTAAAACTACAGGCCTAGTGAAGTCCGGTAGTAGTAACAGATTTTCAAAGATGGATGTGCTTGCTTCTGTTATCAAATTCGGCATTGTCTCCCTCAGGCCTGTCTGCTTGCTCCTCAAATTGGCTGTAAGCATAAGCTCACCTTGAGCTGAACACCTGAACTGCTATGAATGTGCCAATACCCAGGCTTAAGCCCAGCTGAAGTTGTGTGCACGGTATAAACACAGTCCTGCATATCTACCTCTAGGATATGGACCCGGCTGTTGGAAGCTCAGCAGTCCACAGTTTTTAGCTCTTTAGAGAACGTGCACAGTGTCACCAATCCCAGCTTTTGGCAGGATTTTTTAGATGGAGAGAGAAGGAAGATAAACAGCGTTCTCAAGTTTGCAGTTTCATAAAGCTTTTGAGTTACTTGGAGAGATGCATTTGCGTAGACAAATTTTAATGCTGAAAATCCTGGTCCTAATTTCCAATTAGGCAACTATTTGAACTGTAATTCATAGTTATCGGGAAATCTTTTAAGACTGATGGCATTATGTAAATACAGGAAGATTCTTGGAAATAAAAGAATCATATGGGAAGATGACACCTTTGCTATTGACTGTTGCTAGAAACATGGGATGAAGCTGACGAGGCTTGTTGTTCCTGTGGCTATTCTTACCTTGAGCTTTTATAAAAGCCAATGCATCTGACAAATCAAGATGACTTATGGATGACTGAGATGGAGACATCCGGCGTCCTTACTCTTAACAGTGAGGTAATTTTCTACAGAAACTTCCACATATCTTCCAAGGTCTGGCCTCTGTAAAAGGGGTCAGTAAAATGCATTTGTCAAAATGAATGCCTGTTTGGAAAATTGCCACTTTGATACACTAATGGGTAAGAATCAAGAGGAAAATAAATAGCTAGGACTCCTTCCTGGGTTATTGGCTTTTTTGAGGTTTCAGAGTCAGAATAAACACACAGTGGTGTCATTAGATTTATTTTATGAGACCAAACAATTACTATCAGAGTTTAAAAGCAGCGTATTTGTGTAGACAAAATCTATTTCTTCTGTTAGAGGCTAATTTTACAGCACTTAACATTTACTTCCCAGAAACATGCAGGGCAGTGTCCTTGGCCTGTGTATAAAAATCAGTATTTGACAATATAGTAGCATGTACTACTTCATGCTGAAAATGGTCTTATCAGCCCATTAGAGGGATACAGATGTCTCTCAGCCCAAAGCCCACTGCTGACTACCTCTGTTGCTTTGTCTGACCTCAGGCATGAAGAACGCTGGAGACCATTGATGGACAGGCTGAGGACTTGCCATGAGTCCTGTTCAGATGTGTGCCCACTGCAAACTTCTGCAGTGAACTTCTGAAGGGCTGAGAGGATGAAATACCTGATCTGCTGATAGATATCTTTATTTTCTAATGACATCTCCCCTCCATTCCTTTCGGCATGGCTGACAGCATAAAGCTCCAGCCAATGAATAGCCAGGCCAAGATCTGTATGTTACGGCAGACATGGAAAGACATTTTCCAAAGATTTAAGGCTTAATTGCAGGAATGGACCTGAGACCCCCTTTTGGCAGCTCTAATACAACTGTTTATGCATTTTCTCCAAAGCAGCTTAAATGAGACGTGTAAAATGCACAAGCTGGCCTAGAAGGGAGGCCAAGACTTTCCCTGTCTTCAGGGAAGAAGCCAACTTATGGCACTACAGTCAGAATACTCCTCTTATTTCTATTGCTCACTCTGACATTCGCAGGGTATTTTGCAGCGAGGCTTGGTTAGAACTGGAAAGTCAAATTTTGCTGTAGCAGTGATGAGCAACTCTTGGAGTGCAAGTGCCTTGGTGGTTTAAACCCCCCTCAGAAGAGACAGGCACGGCAGCAAGTGCATTCTTTCTGGGAGCAACGTTCCTACCAAGAAGAAAGTATGTGAACAGCAAGAGGTGTCTCACCATTTCTCCAATCTCCTGTGAGTCCACATCCTTTAGGCATTGCTTGAGCAGAATGGTGCTCCAGCCTCCCTAGTGAATTTAATAAGGTTCTGAATCCCTTCCCTCTCCAGTCTGGAACTGCAGCAGAGATCTGGGGTATAGCTGGGACTCCAACCATAAAACCTGCAATGTGATAAGGTCTCCCTTGAGCCTCCATTTCTCCAGGTTAAACAGCCCCAATTCCCTCAGTCAATCCTCATAAAGCTTGTTTCTCACTCCTTTCACCAGCTTAAAACCATAAAGGAGTCTGGGTTACCAGTTAATGTGTTGATATGTGTCATGGAATCATGGAATAGTCCAGGTTGAAAGGGAACTTGAAAGATCATCTGGTCCAATATTTTGGGGGAAAGGGAGCCTTAATGAAGTTGTCTAGCACCCTGTCCAGTCATAACTGGAAAACCTCTAGTGATGGGAACACCTCCGTGCCCCTGTGGAGGTTGTTCCAGTGAGTGACTACACTCACTGTAAAATTTTTCTTTCTTGTATTGGGATGATTATATAGTAGCTGTTTGATCTTAGTAGAGTTGAGTCCCACTCTGAGCATCTGGCCCTTTGGCTTAATTGCTCAGTCCCGTAAGATGTTTGCACTAAATTTCTGTCTATATGACCTGCTTGTAGAACTATTTTTGGAGTAGTTTTGAGATTACCCTATTCCTGGAAGAAACTGGGAGGAGGGAATGGATATCACTTGTAGTCGGTGCTTGAAGTGGACTTGATTGTTCATGCAGAGATACTGCCAAGCAGAAAATGGACTGGAGTATTTCCTTATGGGAGCTTCTTCCTGCAATGGCTGCCATAGAAGGACTCTGCATTGCCTTCTCTGGGGCAGGTGGTATTTGTGGACTGCCCAAATCTGCCTTTAGGAGGCAATATAGAAAACCAAGTGACTAATTTTGAGACTGTTCTATCAGGGAGAGCATACAGAATGAAAACACATTAGAAAATGCAATTTACCTGGGCACTTCTGAAGAATGTACCTCTGTTTACCAGACAACTCAATACAACTCTAAACTCATCCTGTGTTACTTTTTCCCCAACCCTTATGACTCAGCTAAGTATTTTGATAGAAAAGCCCAACTGCCTAACTTTATTTCCACCAAGAGGATAATTCCAGAGGTCTCTAGCCATAGCAGAGAAAGTAATTAAAACAAAACAAACAGCAGGCTGCATGTTCTTGTGTTCTTTTCCATCCTGCTCAGTTATCAGTGGTCTTGAAACATTGCAAAAGTTCTGTGGCTAACAAAGTTAATCTTAAAAAAAATAAAAATCATAATGTCTATCAAGGGCAAGACCTATTTGTTTTACAGTTGATGCTTAAAAAAAATAAAATATTCCGATAATGCGGAAGAACATGTCTTGGAGCTGGGAGAAGCTGTCTCACCAAGGAACCTCAGCCCCTAGCATTGGAGGCCTGGCATGAGACAGTAAACCACATGTTCCTTGGGATGAGTGATTATTAGTGACAAACAAAAGCAGTTTTGGCAACCCCAAACTTTCAACACTCATGAGTCAGGACCCCAACCAGTCAAAACTGGGAGATGCACAAAGAATGCTTTTTGTGTTGTTTTTATTTTCTTGCTGGTGGTCGAGCATTCAGGGCTCACATTTTTGTTTTCTTTGTGAGATGTGAGACAGTGAACAAATTCTTGCTGTTGGGTGTCAGGGGTAAAAGGGCTGGTTATTGTGATACCTACAATGAAACCACAAAAGGTTGCAAACCCACATTGTTTATTTTGAACCTGAGCTTTCTTTCCATTTGCTAACCAATGATTCCTGATGGTTGTGGATTTGTTTTTAGCCATACTTGAGAGCTGCTTGGAAATTCTATCTTAAAAATGGAAAATGTGGTTCTCATAAAAATCAAAATTTACCACAGGAAGATGGTTTAATTTTTTTTTCTGACAAGTTTCCATCAGCACGTAACATTTGTTGCCTCAGCTTGGGAGGATCCAGGATGCTTGGTGAGTTGCTTGATAGAATCCAAATGGAAAAAAAAAAAAGGATTAATTTAGTATTAATATTAACCCATGTCCTCTGAAGTGCTTAAGGATTCTTTTTTGAGTTCTAGAGCCTCATTTTTTTCAGAGAGTAGAGCTTTCCAGTTGCCATTCCAGGATTTTGACATACTACTATTTGTCTTCTCTATGAGATGCATCACAGATATCTGTGGCTGTCATACAGCATGGAGGTATGATCTGACCTGATAGCCTAGATAGTTGCCTGGGCTATAACTTCCCTAAAATACAGAATTCGTGCTTCTTCCCATATTAGGAAGTGTGATGAGATTTGGACATACTCAGTTTTCTCATTAGACAGAAATTCCTCTTTTTCATTAGCTATGTTCATAGGTATTACTGAAGCTGTTTGCATAAAAGCATATAGATTGTTGAGAAAAGGTTCATTTTGCCTCCTCACAATATAATTTTGTTATACAAAATGCTTCTTTTTTTTTTTCTGATTACAAACAGAACCAGATAATAATTAAAGCAAATAATGTATTTCTGGATGAAATTTCAGATAAGCTAATATGTTCCAAAGCACTTGACTTTTTAACATCTTCATAAACATGTGATGGCTTTTTGTTAAGGAAACTTCCCAGTCTGAGCATCTGGAAGGCACTGGCCGTCACATTCCAAGACTAGAGACTGCCACTGCTGGGACCAAAGTCCTTTTGCAGCGGGCGGCTCCAGTGACCGACGTGTCCCCCTTGGCTCCCCACACACCCCACTCATGCAGTCAGACCAGGTTTCCTCACCCATTCTAAGCCACGTTTCCCACAGCAGACTCTCAAGCCTCTAAATTTTCTTTTTAGAAATTTTTTATTTAGAAGGCACAACTCGAGCTGGTGCCTTCGAGGAGGGACCCTGAACAAAGGAAACCCCGTGTGTTTATACCTATAGCATGGATGTGCACAAAATTCTGGGTTCTTCCAGCTGGGTCCTCGGCTCCTGCCATGTGTCTGAGTGATTAGTCACCTGGCTGGTGCCACAGGCCCCTGTGCCCTTTGTTATGCAAGGGCTCAGCAGTCCATGGCCTCCTGCCTTCAGCTCCTACCACCCAGAGCTCAACCTGCAGCTCCCACTGGATCTTCACACTGAGCTACCTGGATTGAATACATTCCTCAACAATCTTCAAATATTTTGGAAAAAAAAATCAAAATCCCACAAGAATCTCTGTTTGTTTCTCTCTTTTGTAAGTGGCTGGATTTACAAGAAGATTTAGTCACCAAATTGCCTTGGCTCTCACTATACCAAATGGAGGGATAGAGGCATATCCAAGGGAAGATAAGGCAGCTCTCCCAAAGTTTGAATTGGCTTCTGGATGTACTTGTCCAGTTGCAGAGACAGTGGAAGGATTCTAAGGATATGTCTACATTGCCAAATGAAAAAGAGCTGGGAAGTGAGCCCCAGTTATCCACAGTGCTGAAGATCTGGCTTGCTCTCCATCACCGTCTCAGACATCCCTCAGAGGTTGTCTCCAGGGCAAACCTGCTATAAAGAGGGGGTTAGATTTGTGCGGTGAGGACAAAGAACCATCTGGACCTCAGATCCCAGTTCAGGCATTTGCCTTCCTTTGTTTATCTCTTAAGACACCAAATTGTACAGAAGAGATAGAAATCTAACACTGAAATGTTGCAAAAATCAATGCTCTTTGAAAATCCAGCCCCACATACAAGTAAACCCCTACTTGTGCTGTATCAACAATTCACTTTTCTTCTAATCAAATTTTTCTTAATATTTGTCTAATTTGCCATGATGGGTAGATCTAGACTGTTCATGAAAAACTCATCTGACAACGATGGCCTCTCATTTTCAGTGCCTCAGATATCTGGAGGATTGACTAGAGATCAAGAATTTGAAGGAATCTGCGATCAAAGTCAAGGGGAATTGCAAATAGTTCTTACCTTTAAAAGCTTTGCTTGGGAAGTAACATGTTAGATGGGCACGAGTGGGAAGGCACCCATATTTAAAATGCCCAGATTTTTAAAATCTTGGAGGACTTGGGCTACAAAAGCACTCAAGCAAAGGAGGATGAGAGTGGTGATTCAGAAACGCATTTCCACCCCAGTGGTTCTGTCGAGAAGAGACAAAGTGATACATAATCCTGATCTGTTTTCTATTGCCTGGCCATCTCTAAGAAGAGCAGCAAGTGGTCTTTGATAGTATTTGAGATCAGACCCTCCTTTAATTCTTTAGTCAATTAAATTAGTCGCAGTTCTGCTTCACCATAACAAAATTGCTACGTGGTTTCAACATGAATTGTTTTGAATTCAGTTTTGTTGTTCTTTGGACTGGTCCCCTGAACCCTTCCCTTTATCACTTCCTTCTTATTCCCCCTTCTCTCTTGTTGTCATGTGCAATCACGTTACAGCAATTAGTAGACACTGGCCTGGCAGTCATTATAAATTGCAAGTGCTTCTTATGCTTGGCAATTACATGCTGGTTAAGCCAAACCAGGCAGGACTGTGTGACAAACCCATAACATCTGTGTCCTGCCCCATCATATCATTAGAATGTATATATTCACGGAGTATGGTGTGCTGTTGGCTGGGAGTCTGAACAACAAACCATAAATAGGATAATGGCTTTCCTCAGTACATGATCATTATTCGAAAAACAAAACCCCACTTGTTTTTGAGGACCTTTTTGGTTTCCCTGAATTTCTCCATGGATATGGCTTGCTACTAGGGATTGATGACAGAGGTGCGCATTTGTTGTCATCTTAACCACTAAAAGCCCTGTGCCCTGTCTGCGGTGCAGGACATCCTCCCTGCGTCTCCTGTTACGTTTTCCGCCCTGCGCTGCACGGCCAGTCCTGGCTCTCTGTCAGGGGGACAGGCAGTCGCCAGCAGATCATCCCCTCTCTGCTCGGGCGAGTTGTTTCAGCTATATAAGGGTGCTCTGTAAACAAGAACAAACCCTGTTACCTTGGGGTATGAAGAATGAATATCTGTTACTTATTAGTGTATTTTCACTGCAACAAATTTAACCTCTGATGCAACCAGGCACCTGTTAATTCCAGGGCTAAATGTAGCACGATTTTTAGACGAGGAGATAATAAAGAGGTTGCTCAGCTTGTTAGATGGATGATGCTGGCTATGGAAGCCTTGGTGCATATGCATTCACATACTTTCATTGATAGGAGGCATTTTAGACTTTGCATATACAGGAAGAGGTGGGTACTCTGACCTCAACCAGGTAAGAGGACTAAAACAAAAGCTTTCCTATTAATTTCCTAGGTTGTAATGATATTCAGCTTCTTTCAAGATTCATTTTATAGAAAGTTACTCAGCGTAGTATGGGGATCCACAAACTACTCCATAGATTTTAAATGCTGCAAATAATTACAGTAGCCAAACACCAATGTTCTGACTGTAGTCTGCCATTCAGCTTTGGGCCTCGCACTGGCACGTGTATATAGCACATACAGCAGCAGCTGAAAATCAGATTAAAGCCTTTAAATATATTTTTTTTTCTTCACTCAGAGAATCCAAGGGAAGATTCATAAATGTGTGTTTTTTCATTCAGGGAATCCAATGGAAGATTTGCAAATGTGTGTTGTATCACCAAACTGATTTGACAACAGGCCCGCTGTCTGATCCTTAGCATTTGGGTCCCGAACTTTCCCTTCTATGAGCAGATGTCAGAGCATAAATTGCCCTGTCTCATCTCATGTTGACCTGGCATGGAGAGCTGGGGCCTTTATGCAGCTGAGTACATTTTATGTTATCAAAAACAAGCTGGGCTCCTGCCTCCCTCAACAGGAATGGAAGACCTTGCTTCAGCCTCAAGCTTCGATTTCAGAGGCTGTGACTGAATTCGTGCACTTAGCTGAGCCTCGATGCATTTGCTCTCCTTTCTCAGTGCATACTTGGGAACCAAATGGTTTTGTCTTTGAGTCTCAGACCTTTCCTGAGCAGAAGAGTAATGATATTACATAGTATGTTGCCCGTGATTCCCACACACAGTTACTTGAATTAAGCCCATACGGAAAGATGCATCTCTTTTGGGTGGAACTTTGTAGTAGTCCTTGAGCCTTGTTTTCATCACTAGCTGTTGGCGATTTGGAAATAGAAGAGAAAGGTTAAAAATTGCCACCTGGGCTCTACCAACTAGCAACACTGGTACCAGTAGTTAGCACATACTGTGCAGGCACTGGAGGGTGGTGTGGCCAAGAGACCCTTCCAAATGGAGGGTATAGAAGAAGCAGTGCCATTGTGGGGTGGAAGAGTTCATATGTGCAGAGATTAACTGTGCCATGCTTCTTGTCTTCAGGCTGACAGAACTAGTAGAGATGTACCTGGGCATACAGTAATTTAGAGAAATATTTAGTATCCTGGGCAGCAAATGCTTTCTATCACAGCCCTTACATAACATTCAGATTCTGAAGGAACGTGCCTTTCATCTTTACCTTCATCAGAACATTTTAGAGACTTCTTTAATCAGATGGTATTGCCTGTAAGAAAAAAAAATCAAATATTCAGGAATATTTTAGACAGCCTATTCTAAGGATAGTGTTTAGAGGAGAGGTGACGCAGTTATGACCTGCAGATTGCCTAAGTGCTTTTGAGGGAATTACATACTTGTATGCCTTGCTTTTATCATTGTGTTTCAGTAACAACAGTTAACTTGGTTCATCCTTGAAAACCCTCATACTCACTCTTCTCTGCCACTAGCATTGCTGGTTCCTGATGGTGGGCAGCTATCCCATTCGCTTGCTGACAAATATTGTGAAAAAAGATGAGCCTAAAGTGCCAAATTGAAGAGGCAATGCATTTACTCATCTGCAAAGATGACAGAAGTAAATTCTTGACACAAGCAAAATGAATCATGCACAGGAATAGTGGTTTTTTCAATCTGCAGTCTTTCACAGAGTTTATTCCCACAGAAGAGAATTAAAAAGCACTTGGATGAGATGAAGAAAAGGCCGTTTACTTACCTACAGACACCATCACCACACTGGGCATGGCCTGATGGCTGAACTGAAGTGATGTGAGTCACAGAACAAAGCTGAGCTGCCAGGACAAAAAGTAGACTAGGAAGAGGGGATTGAGAGCAGTTGAGAGCACTTCAGAGCGGTTCTCAGGTAGAAACTGGAGTGAAAAACTGGCTGGAGCAGAGGAGAGAGAGGAAAAGAGAGAAGGATGTTCTCAACTCCAAAAGAGATTGATGGCATGTGACTATGGGGGCAGCTGGCATCAAAGGCAACAAATGCAGAAGCAAAGGTAATTGCACGCCTCAGAGGAAACACAATGACGTAATTGGTCAGAACCTCATGCACCCCAGAAAGCTGTGGAGGACATCAGAAGGGATTGCAATGAGGTATGGGAACCCTGAGAGAAGCAAGTGGATGGGGAGGCCTTTGTTTTGTCCTGTCTTGGTCTTCTGTAAGCAGAAAATACGTTCACAAGCCTTGGCAAAGCCAGCAGTCCTGTTGGCTCTGGTAGCGTGCATGAGAAGAGATGACTGAGAGCCTTCAAGGGCTTGCACAGTGGGTGCATTCAGGTGGGATGTGCTGGGTGGATCCAGGGAAGCTGTAAAGTTGGGGTTTCGCATCAGTGCTTGCTCCTGGCACACCACTGCCACCCCTGCCGGGCCCACCTTGGCCTCCCTGCACCCTCTCTTATGCTGGTGTTGGCTCTTGCTCCCAACTGTGGCTGCTCCCTTCCACTGCTTGAAAATTAATTTAGCAAACATAGTTTAAAAGAACCCGATTTGCTGTGCCAGAGCATGCTTTCATGCTGGCCCGGTGCCCTCACAAAGCTGGGCTGGGGGTTGCTACCAGGAAGGTGGAAGGATATCAGTTGCTGGGGAAGAAATGAAGTTTCCAAAGAGAAACTTTTGGCCCATCAATATAGGCTTCCAGTGACAGGGCAAATGCAAAGTTACTGGTAGTGGAGCAAGAAACCAAGCCACCAGCCAGGCAGACTTTTAAACTTTTTTTCAGAAAACTTTCAAGTGGGTGTTTTTAAGGCCAAGCATGCACTCTTAGCCCTTTTGTTGTCAGAGTGAGCTGCCAATAAAACATGGCTCTCAAGATGGATAGCCCATTTGAGACATTGAGGTCCTTTTGGAGCATAAAGTGATAAAATTTCAGGGCAGGGTTCAAGGTTATTATTTTTCTTGAGGCTTTGAATGGCAAACTGTGGATTTATTGTTCTGTATCTGCAGTCAGCACTTTTCAATGCACTTGGAGGCAGCTATCAGAAAACCAGATGGATGGAAGACACACTCTTCTTATGTTATGACACATCCTGCCCGTGCCAGGAAATTTCCGTGCCAACACAGCTGTAGGCAGGCTCTAGCAGTTCAGGGGATCATGACGCTGTATCCGGAAGCTGGGATGGACAAGGTTTTTTTGATGTGAACAAACACCAACCATCTCATGCTCAGTTTCTAGGTATCTTAATTCCTACCCTATCCGCCCACCCCATCCCACTCTGCCTTCACTTGCAACCTGCCTAGTCACGGTATCGGTCAGATTTACTCAGATTGAAAGCAAGCAGTGGGGGGGAGGGGGTGGAAGTTCAGAAAATGGCATGTGCCCGCCACCCCAAGGCAACAGCGATGTGTGATCCCTCATGGCCGGAAACCTGGAAACTTTCTGTCCTTGATGTGCCACTTCCTTCACTGCATGAGATTTGTTCATAGCAATTCACGCTGACGTGTAAAAAGAGACCATGGGTCAGCACAAGAATCGTTCTGGGCAAACAACTTCCAAACTGGTCTCAATGAAATTAATCCTTTAGACTCTCTGTGGATATTAATTTTAAAGAAAATTTGGCTGATGTGGAAGAACATGTTTCTCAGGTGAACACCTTCATCTTTGGAAG
The DNA here is from genome assembly GCA_013398855.1 of Mohoua ochrocephala. Classification (NCBI taxonomy): domain Eukaryota; kingdom Metazoa; phylum Chordata; class Aves; order Passeriformes; family Acanthizidae; genus Mohoua; species Mohoua ochrocephala. Next base: position 57,058 of record VZTA01001289.1, read on the forward strand.
CCTGATAGAAGGCAGGAGATTACAAAAATCCTCAGGACTGGAAGAACCAGTCAAGTTAATGGTGACAAGCAATAGCCCAATTTGCTTAAAACGTGGGTAAGACTCCAGCAATTCAAGACACTTGCTCAAGAATCATCAGGCTCCCAATATCATTACTACTGAACTACTTTAATTTTTGTCCTTTATACTCACACGCTTTCCCTTTTGTTCCTTTGTGGTTTTTCTCCTGTGATCTCCCTGTGATTACAAGGGCTTTCAGATGAAAGTAGGTGGAATTCTCAGGTAATAAATAACCTGATTCTAGGGTCTAGGGCTTTAAGAAAACAACCAAACACGCTCAGTCCTAACCATTAAACCACAAATACTGGCAACACTTCAAGAGTAATTTAGGAGTTTGGATTTTTGTTTCCAAGTTGTCAGAAAGTGATGTTGAAGCCCTCTGGAACAGAACACTGTCCAAATGTATCCTCAGAAACTGCCAAGAGAAGCCATTAGGAAAGTCTGGGGATGGGCATATCTGAATTTTCTCTGATTCCACCATCCCCAAGTTGGATAACCAAGAACTTGGATAACCAAGTGCCATCGCACTTTTGAACAGATGAGTCTCCATCTCTCTGCGTAGATTTTGTGTTAGCTGATCTCAGTCATCTTCATCACCCCTGACTCACTTTGCAGTCGATGAAGAAGCACTTCTATGGAGATATTAATCTCCATGACACTTAAAATAGGTCAAAAGTAGAGGGTGGATAACAGTAATAGGAGCCTAACTCAGAAGTTGGGTACTACATGGAACTGATGTAAAGCTAGGTGAGATGCAAGGCGCAGCCAGGGTCGGTATTTCCATTACTGAAAGCAGATGAGAAAGCACAAGACACTTTGTGAGGTGTTATAAACACTGATTTTTTTCTTGGGTTCATTTCTGTTGTGCAGACATGGTGTGCTTGCAAAATACCACTTTGCTTCTGAGTGGCAATATCTGGTTGATAGCTGTTGATGGAATTTGTGAATCTTGTTTCAAGAGCCCTGCAGATACTACTCATCCCTTGCAGACGCTTTCAGTTAAATTGGTTGGCTCTTCACCTGGCCAAATGAAACACACTTAAGTGTCCTGACATTTTTAGCTGCTGTTCTCTTCAATTTGAGTTCTTGTTTCTTGCAGCAGGTTTGCAAAGCCTCCTTTGGACCATCTTAGAGAATTAAAACACTGCAAGTTAGCTGATAGTGGCCTGGCTTTCAGTAAAGTTCTAACTGATTTTGTATACTCGGTGAGTGCACCCTAGTTAAAACCAACTGTACAGGGCGGTATGACAAACCCACAGAGGTGGCCCAACCTGTTTGTTACAGCATTACAACCTGTATTTCTCAATATACAGTGCCATGTCCGCTCTGACCCTGAAAAACAAACCAGAAATAAGATAATGGATTCCCTCAGTGCAATATGATTACAGACACAAAACCTCTGTTATTTTGAGGACCTTTTAGTTTCTCTAAATTACCTCATAGATACTTTGGTCTTTTGACTGTCATTTTCTGCTAGGAACTGATGACAGAGGTGTGTATTTTAACCACCAAAAACCCCCCGGCCTCTTTTTGATACATCACATCCTCCCTAAGTTTCCTCTTAGCAGGTCTGCCCCATGATGCACACACAGATTGCCCTTCTGTATGCAGGCAGGAAGAGGCATGACAAATTACTTTCTTTGGCTTCGGCTTGACACTTTTGGGAAACAGGCCACAAAATCACACCACAGTAAGAAAGAAGAACCTCATCCTTTTTTATCTATTTCACCAAGGGGGAATCAGCCATTGCCTCTTTAGGTTCCTCCTTCACATCCGTGGTTCACCAGCAGAAGCCCCTGATTTTACCTTATCTGGGGATTGAGCCTTGGAAAAGGAGAACTCCATGTTGGGGAGGTATTAAAAAACAGAAGTGGAAAGGGATACAGATGCTTGTAAGCTTTTGGTCCTTAGGAGAGGGGCCCAAACTCTGAGGTGATCACTCTGGACATCCTCTGTTATGGAGTTACAGGCCTTCTCTTGGCATCAAGGATCAAACGTGCTCTTGGGAAGCCACTTCCACCTAGTCAGCAGGAAGGACTAGGGATGCAGGGGTGCCTTAGAATCCCCACTCATAGTAATCTTAATCTATTTTTTGTCTAAATCTGTGTTATTTCCATAACACAGCCAGAGGGTTGTGGGATCAATGGCTAAGCCAACAGATCTTCAGTCAAGGGTGGCAGGGAGCTACATAAATAATGATAATTGAACCTTGGGTTGGAGAAATCATCAGTACCAGTATAATACAGGCTGTGGAATGAAGAGATTGGGAGTGGCCCCGAGGAGAAGGACTTGGGGATATTGCTGGATGAAAAATTGGACATAAGCTGGCAACACGTGCTTGCAGCCTACAAAGCCACCATGTCGTGGGCTGCATCAAAAGCAGAGAGGCCAGCAGAGTGGGGAGGCAATTCTGGCCCTCTATGTTGCTCTCATGACTCCTGTCTTGAGTACCATGTCCAGCTCTGGCTTTCCCAGCACAAGAAGGACATGGACCTGTTCGAGTGAGTGCAGAGGAGGGCCACTAAGATGGTCTGAGGGATAGAACACTTCGCTTACGAGGAAAGGCTGAGACAATTTGGTTTCTTCAGCCTGGGGAAGAAAAGACTCCAGGGGCACCTTATAGTAGTCTTTCAGCCCCTAAAGGGGGCTAATAAGAAAGACAGGGACAAAATTTTTATCAGAGTCTGTTGAGATAGGACATGGGTTAATGGTTTTATTCAAAAAGAGGGTCAATTTAGACTGCATATAAGGAAGAAATGTTTTATGATGAAGGTGGAGAAATGTTGAAACATGTTGCCCAGAGAAGCTGTGGATGCCCCATCACTGGAAATGATGGGAATGGAACAGAAAAGAACAGAACAGAACAGAGTGCTCAGTTGAAAGGGACCTACAACGATCATCTAGTCGACCGCCTGACCAGTTCAGGGCTGACCAAAAGTTAAAGCATACAATTAAGGGCATTGTCAAAATGCTTCTTAAACTAAGACAGGCTTGGGGTATCGACCACCTCTTTAGGAAGCCTGTCCCAGGGTTTGATTACTCTTTTGGTAAAGAAATGCTTCCTAATGTCCAGTCTAAACCTCCACTGACACAGCTTTCAACCATTTCCACACATTCTATTACTGGATCCCAGGCAGAAAAGCTCAGACCTCCCCCTCCCTTTTCCCTGCTCAGGAAGCTGTAGAGAGCAGTGAGGTCACGCCTCAGCACCCTTCTCTCCAAACCAGACAAGCCCAAATATTCATAGATGCTCCTCATAGGACATTCCTTCCAGCCCTTTTATCAGTTTTGTTGCCCTCCTCTGGGTGCATTCAAGCACCTTCATGTACTTCTTAAGTTGTGGGGTCCAGAAGTATGTGCAGTACCCCAGGTGGGGCTGCACCAAGACTGAATACAGTGGGACAATCACCTCTCTTGCCTGGCTGGAGATGCCATGTTTGATGCACCCCAGGATGTGTTTTGCCCTCTTGGCTGCCAGGACACAGCTGGCTCACACTGCACCTGCTACCAACCAGCATCCTCAGATCCCTTTCTGCAGGGCTGCTCCACCGAAAAGTGTTCAAGGTCAGGTTAGATGGGGCTTCAAGCAACCAAACCGAGTGGAAGGTGTCCCTGCCCACGTGGGGATGTTGGAATTAGATGATTTTTAAAGGTCCCTACCAACACAAACCATTCTGATTCCATGGTTCTGTGATCCCTGCCTGCAGTGCTCTCTTCCAGTGCCCTAGCGCAGGAGAGAGCAGAGGACAAAAATCTAACCCTGCAACTTCCTAAGCCATTGCTTTGTCTCCAGCGTCCTCTGAACACAGACCAGGGTGCTACAGCGGGACCCTTGCTGTCCGTGCCCAAGGGATGACCCACGTGTGTGGAACACCTCTTGTCGTGCCCCACGTGGCCCCTGGTGCCTGTGAGCCACTCAGTAGTTCTCGATCGTAGCCTTGTCTGGCTGAGAGGTGGAAACACCTCCTTTTGCCCATTTGAGACACGAGGCTGAGAGAGCAGTGCCTCCCTGGCTCAGCCTCCTCAGTCCGGGAAGAGGCGTTCGGTCAGCAAGCCGCTCAGGTCACGGAGTAAAGCTCTGGCAAAGTTTTTAATGAGCGAAAACTCAACAAACAAATTGCTGTTGCAAACACTTGGGTCGACTTCCTTCTAGGCTGGAGTCATCTGCTGAAGGCAGCAAGAAGGGAAAGATTTTTCCTTTTTTATCGTCAAGCTGCTGCCTGCAGAATGTGAGAGTTCTAACTGGTGTGCTGACTCTGGCAACAATTCAGCCCCAGTGTCTGCATAGCTGTTGGCAGAAGGCAACTGGGCTCACAAGTTTTCAAAATATTTTCTTTTTCCCTCCTCCTCATGATTTTCTTTGTTTACCCAGGAGAAAGAGATTTGTTGGTAACCTCTGATGATATAATAGTGTCACATTTCAATTGAGATCAGGACATGCAAGCCATTTACTCCATTTAAAGTTATTGTATTCCAAGATCTATGAAGTACTGTATAGATTATAATTGCTTTCAACAAATATGTTAGTGAAATTGCAGTGTTTCAGGGTGAACCATATAATCAGTCTTCTTGGAAGTTTTGGAGACAGGAGTTAATAATGGGTTATCTTCTCAGTTATGCTATGATAGACCATTTCCTATCTGGAAATAGGTCATGTCAAATAGTAGCAGCAGTTTATTTTTGCTATTATTTGCAACCATCAGTAACTGCTATCAAAACAGGAACCTTATTTTGCTTTGTGGATTGAACACGTGAGAAGCAAAAGCAGCCCTTAGCCTACAAACTTTGCTAAAAGTAAAATGCAGTAAGTGGACGGACCAAATAGTTTGTGGTGGATTAGATACAGCAGAAATAATAGCAAGGGAAGTATTGTTATTAATGCTGACTGCATGTGCAAAGCAGTTTTCCAGCTGCTTATCCACTTTCCAACAGCTGAGTGGTCTGGTGGTGCCAGAGTGGACATTTGGTTGGAGAACACCCACATGGCCGGATGATCTGGCCATGGCTGTCAGGAAGCTCCACCACCCTTTGAAAACTTTGCCTGATGCACTTTATTTTCCTGCATGTGTGAAGGACTCTCTTGAAGTGAGCTTTGAACTTCTGGTATTAAGGGAGAAACAATTTATTGGAATGCTTTTAGGATTGGGGTAGTGTCTTTGGGTGGGGTCTCCCTAAGTGTCCTTGTTGATCAGAGGGTAAGTCAAGAGCTGTGAGACTCTACGCTTCTTTCCAAACCTACGTTTCTGACACTGAGGCAGGATATCTGTCACTCAACTAAGACTCGTCACAATTCTTCCACATTTCTCAGAAACGTGACCCCCCCCACCATGACCAGACAATCCATAGGCTTTCCTGATAAATATGAACTTGGTTGCTGGGAGATGAGCTCAGGCTATCTGAAGATGTTAGGAATATTTTTTTCAGCATGTAAAGACGAAAGCACACTGCTCACACTAATTTATCTGGGGGATACTTTTACTTCTTTTTGTCCTTCCATTTCTATTTTTTTTTTTTTTAATATTCTGAGAAAAAAAAGAGATTTCAAGGGACTCAGAATTCTCAAATTAATGTGAAGTTATTGTGCTTAAATTGTGCTTCCGCTTTGACATATGATGCTATAAAACCAGTGATGTGCAGTCCCTTGTTAAAAGTGTCTTTCTGACTCAATGTCATTCACACTCCCTGGCAAACAGTTTATATGTAATAAGGAAAGGACGAGAATGCACTCTCACAAAGTCATTCTTAGAGACATTATAAGCAGAAATCTACTTCTCAGAAAATGTTGCCACCTCGTTTTACTGTAACTACATTCTAGTACAAGACAGAGTGGTGGAGGTGGCATCTTCCCTTGAACCACCTTGCACTGCGTAGGTAATTTCTAATGTTAGAAATACTGAAGCATAAATCAAATTGCAATATAAAACCAAATGCTGATATAGTAAGGGAGGAAAAGTCCCACACCATGTAGTCATGAGCCACATCTCATTGTTTCTAAAAGCTTTGTGCACACCAGCAGTTAACCACAGCCAGTCACAGCCAGTCACCTTTGCCAAGAGCATTTCCAGTCATCTACCCCTACCAACCTAGGTTAAACTGAATCCTCGGAAGGTTGCAAATGCCACAGAGAGCCGATATTTATGTGACACATCACCATAGAAACGGTGGTACAATTCCACATTGAGGACCTCCTTACTAAGTGCAGCCAAATTAAAGAAGTAGAGCTGCTAGAGAATTGCAATGCTGCCTGGCTTCATGCTCTGTGTTACTTCAGATTCGGCAGAGCACGATCATTTCCTCCAGTAATGTAAGCAAACAAGTGAGTAATTTTTTTAAGACAATACTGAACAGGAAACAAATAGAGAAAACCACTACATATTAATTCATCATAGTAAAAATATAATGCGCAGTAGGCTACTTGTGGCTTTGCGCAATTCAGGGTTTCCTGATGTGCTCTGACATCTTGGTATGTGAATGAGGTTTTCTGATGCAAGTAAGTGCAATTCCCTAGCTTGATGTTAATCTCTTCTAAAGGAAGGTGGGGAGTAGTAAAAAGTCATTCAGAAGCCTCAGTGTTCACTCTCTTGACTTAAGGAAATTCCCGTGTGGAATACAATAGATTTTTCCTGTACACATCAAAATTTTATCAAAACTCAATGTTCGGTTATGAAGGAAAGTTTCTTTTATTCGGCAAAAATGCGACCCTTTCCGCTTCGTTGTATCAGATATCCCCAATTTGTCTTTTATAATGGATGTATTCTGGACCCCAGGATGCCATAAAATCCTGGCCAAAATGCCCGCTCATGGTTCTAAAACTTTGAAGTACATTTTTTTCCCCTATTAAGAGAAATTCCCTTTTCCCCAGGCACCTCAGTCTTTCCTGGATCAGAAACATTTCCAGCTGGAACACTTGAGGGCTCGTCTGAACAGCAGCTGGCACACAGGTGTTTTAATAATATAAACTGAAATTGTCATTTGGGCGTCCTCAGTCTTGTCGTGACGCTGTTACCGCCTTCAGCTATTCGGAGATCAGCCTTAAAATCCAGGATATGAGAAGGAAATGAGCAAACCCATCCTGCTGTTGTTCTGCTTAGGGATTGCGAGGCAAATGTGCCCATGCAGGTCCAGCCATTTCGCCCGCTCTCTAGGGAAGAAGATCCTATTCACGGCTTGTAATTAAGACTGTAAATCTGTCATTTCTTCCCGCATTGCTCTTTCACTCAGCTGTCACTTTTCAGCTGCTCTGGCAGCTTGGTCCTGCCCCCACCAAATCATTCTACTCGCTTCTTGCCGGAGCTCCGTCCACTTTCCCTTGTGCAATCTGTTTCCTTGCTCCACACATCCCCGTGTCCCTAAATCCTGCTCTCTCTTGCCCAGCTATTTCCCTGTCCCCTCTTAGTTCCTCCTTCCTTCTACCCAGTCAACACTTCTGGATCAAGCCAGCATCCAGCTGTGGTTTTCTGCTGACTTTTTCATCCTTGTCGGGAATGGACATAGAAAAGGGGGAAGTGTCGTCCTGACCGAGACAGCGGGATAGGATTTCTTCTCGTTGGAAACAAGCAGAGACAGAAACCCTCCTCAGAGGCGGCTCTTTCAGTTATTCCTTCAAAGGTTTGGGAAAGCAGGCAGTGATCTTCCTCTGGACAGACTTACTCCTACGCTGCAATTCATGGAAACTGTTGACCATTGCGGATGAAAATCAAAAATTCATGGGAATATTTCTGGATTTAAGACTATTAAAGGCTCTTTGAAAATTCCCATGTGAACAGAGCTGCCAGAAAAATTTGCTGTGTGGCAACTTCTGAGGTTTCAATTGTTGTTTCCACTCTGCGCTCACAGGAAAATAAAAGTCCTCATTAAAAATGGGAGGTGGTGGGATACGGTCTAGAGACTGGCAGCTGATAGACAGCTTGGAATAAGGTGAGCACAAGCTCAAGTGATTCATCTGTTTTAGTAAAATCAGAACTGTATGGAGAAGGAACTAGAATGTGCCTCCCACAAGAAGTTGGCTGTCTCCTCCCCTCTCCCTCCACAGATGCAGGAAACTCCCAGGAAATCGGTTCTGCAGTAAACGTGAGTCTTGGAAATGCAGAGTAAAGTGCCAAGTCTATATGGCAGCAATAATAAACTCAGTCCTTGCATCTGCCGGAAGGGCGGGGCAGTATTTCTTGATTAATCCAGAAATATTGGGGAAAATGCATGAAAGGGGTAAGATGCTTCCAAAACTTGTAAATACTTTGCAAATCGTAAGAATTCGTACCTTTTTAGCTTTATAACTCTGATCTTTCTTTCGAGTAAATGCACAAAATCAAAGCTTTCACTTAAAAACACATTGAGAAGTCCAAGCCCTTGGAGCTGCACAAAAAGCCTTTTTAAACTGTGAACCCCAAGAGCCTGAAATGTTGAATAAAGAGAATTCAATTGGATAACTTTTAACAGTTTTGGGTTTCTTTTAAAGCTGTTGTAACTTTGGGGGTCACATCTTACGAGTCTCGAATGCCTGAGGTTAACACGTTATGGGTGCCTGTGGAGGGTAGCTTTACACTACAGCCACATGTCACTGGGTGGGTGGAATATCAGAAAATGAGGGAATAGCTCAAGCTTGTGCACGAGGCATCCACAAGGGAGTGAAACAGTGGGAGAAAATGCCATTGGTAGCTGGTAAGAGAAACTTCCTGGCAGTAAGAGCTGTTATTTTGTTGTTATTTTGTCTGACATTAGCAGTGAGATGAACTGAGTGATCTAGGAGTGTTTTGTTATCTCTTACTTCTAGGAACCCTGGAGCCACAATGCCACTTGGACAGGGTTTATGGACAGCTTTTCAAAACAAGTAGGCGAAATATGAATGTGCATCCAAAGGAAGCTTGAGCAGAGATGGCTTTGGTTTTCTTCTTTCGTTTATTGGTCAAAAGACGAACTTCTAAATAAATGAAAAATTAGGCATCAATTTAAACGTTTCATACACTACAGTGTTAATGTTTCACATGCTACACGCCCTTTTCAATTGCTTAAAAACCCCACAAGTCTCTGTACCTTTCGAAAGACAGATGTCATTTAAAAAATAGGGGAAAAAAGTACAATATGATGTTTTGAGAGTGCTGGAGTTCCTGTCAGCTCTTTGTCACATTTCCCACAGGTCACTGATTTTTCAACTGCAGCTTAAAATAATGAAGAGATTTGACTCCTCTGCAATTGCATATTTGAAAAAAAAAGCAGAGGTTTAAATGTGCATGTGCCTCAACTGATCATTTTCTGTGCTCTTACATATTTGTGTGTGCACTTATGAACGGGATAGAACTATTTTCAGTTTTTGCAAATCCTCTTTAGGCACTCTTTTTTTTGCTACTATAATTGTTCTGTTGTTATGGTAAAGCTTGCAGTTTTACAGCTTAAGCCTCAGAAATTTAAACAGTTAATAAAAAAATAACCTCACGGGGATAGCATAGATGTATTTAACATCCATGATAAAACTTTACTCCCATTGTCCATTGCTTGTAATGCAAATGTGTACCTATAAAATTACTCACTGCCTTGCTCTTTAATATTTCATTAAGCTAAAATTTGGACAATGAATAGCTAGATTTGCTTGAATGGAATTTCTCCATTTAGGCAACAAAGCCCCACTAGGAGTGCATATTTAATTCCAGATATTGCCTACCAACAGACTTATTCCATGCTGCTCAGTTTAAGCATGATGGACATTTTATTTTTTTTGCCATACATTTATTAATTTTGAAAACCACAGTGACTTGGCATTTATCAAAATAAACATATTATCATTGTACAGTATTTTCACTGCACTTAAAAATATTTACACTTTTGGGACTGGAAATCGTGCTTGCTTAGTTAGAGAATTCAGACTCTTGGGATTTTTGGGGCAGACTTTCCCGCGCTTGATAGCAATTTTCAGTGGCTTTCTTTCAAGCTCAGCAGTAAATATTTACATGGGCTTCTTTACATCTCTTGACTTCATGTTGTAGCTGTAGCTTGTTGCCTTTGTCTATGTTTTCTTTGGCTGAGGAAAGGTGGACTCCTGAGCACTTCTTTTCCTTTCTTATGATCATTGCCATTAAATCCTTGAAGGTTATCATCCTCTGTCAAAGCAATTTTCATTTTGATTACAGATTTGATTCTCTTAAGCATTTACCTGTAGTCTTGGGGGACTATATTTTAATTCCCTTTTAATGCATTAATACATCTGCTTTTTAATGCCATTCCAACTGAATGTGTGGGTTTTGTGGTTCTCTTGCATCCAGCACACATTAATGAGTGATTTTATATGTGCATGTAGGAATGGCTTAGCTCTTCTTCTTACAGTGTTTATGTAAGCTTCATATTAAATAGGTCTGGGAAATTCAAAGGCTGCAAATTATCCAGATTAATTGCTTTCCTTTTGCATTGACCTGTCATACTCCTACTCTATTCCGAATGAGCTTTATGGCACGTGGAGTATACTGCTAGGAAACTGCTGTATGGAAAAGACATCTATCCTTTGGCAGGGGAAAGCACATGCTGCATCACATGGGTTGGGGTAATTACAGTGTATCTGGAGCTGTAGGCGTTCAAGATGGCCACAAGCAAAATTCGTGTGAGATGCTGCAGGGCGTAATACCCTGTGCCATCTACAAATTTAGAATATTTACAGTTGCCTTCTTTTTTCTTTTTTAATTTAAAACCAGAACGAAACATTATTTCCTGCATTTGGGGCCCAATCCCCCAAACCCTTATGTAAGTCATTCCATGGGCTTGGAAAACTTCTGTTTTCTGCTTTCTTTTTTTTTTTTTTTTTTTTTTTTTTTTTTTTTTTTTTTTTGTTTTTGTTTTTGTTTCTTTTAGCATATAACATTCACATAGTAAATACCAAGGGACAAAACACAGCTTGTGCAGACCGTGTCTGTGCTGTTAAAGTAATTACAGGCAGAGGCTGACCGCCTTTGTGGCCTCTTGGCTGCTTTAGGGGTTCTGCACACGCAGTCACCTGGTTCACACATGCCAAGGCAATTTTGTTAAATTAGCCATGCAATTTCACTTGGTATTTAAACATACCACTGGAAAAGCCGTGGTGATTTGTGAAAAAACATTGACTCAAAAAGGATCAGTATGAAAATTTGGTGTGTTTAATTCTTCCCAGTCTGTACACTGGCAAACTTTGACTTTATGCTTCTTTTTGGAAAGCGCTGGGCTCCAACATTACCTCACCTGTACACTTGGCACACAATGGATCAACACTAGAAATGATCAGTCTGCTGCATTTCTGCACCTCTGTCCATCATCTGCATCACACTTAATTCTGTAGCTTTTGGCAGCGTGGATTATTCCTGTTTTGGAGCTACATGATTGTATCACCAATCTGAATGCCACAAATACATGGTTCACTGCCTCCCCTCTCTGGAGTAACCTCATGCTTCCTACCAAAATTAGGCAGTTGATGTTGGACTCAAAAAATCTCCTTTTTAAAAAGAATTCAAACTCTGTGGAGAGCTCTGCATTTATTTATTTTTGTGCCACTGATTAATCCCTTTGTTTGGTATAATCTGGTAGAAGAAGCTGGCCAAGACAGGAACCAAAGGCTTGTCAGTAAAGGAAGTCAAGCCAAGAGAGGTGAGGCTCTTACCTGAAAGGAAATTGCCTCCCCAAACCTGTTCATCTAAATCCTGGAATAGAAACTGGAAATGGCTGCATTCGTTCTGGCATCTGGAAAGGGGATACAGAATACAACAGTGAATTATATCCCAGAGTCTTTCAAAATAAGTACATTTTGTGGTATCCAAGGTCATAGAGAAAAGCAAAACTGATGCTTCACAGTTTAGTTCCTGAGTTTAGTTCTGAGCAGGATGAGCTGCTTCAGTACTGATAAAAGGCTTCTTGTTTGGAAGACATCCCCTCAATCATTTCTCTGGTCTCTTTGCAAAGCACGTGCCTGTCCTCGGTTTGCATAACAAGGTTTTGGTGGTGGGGGGGCTACCGGGGGGGCTTCTGTGAGAAGCTGCCAGAAGCTCCTGCTATGTCCGACAGAGGCAATGCTGGGTTGTTCCAAGGTGGACACACCACTGGCCCAGTCCAAGCCCACCAGTGATGGTGGCAGTGCCTCTGGGACAACAGAGTTATAAAGAGGAAAAAACCCTGCACAGCAGCAGCTGGGAACAGGAAGGAGAATACGTGAGAGAAACAGCCCTACAGACACCCACAGGTCAGTGAAGGAGGAGGAGAAAGAGGTGCTCCAGGCACTCGTGCAGACCGTGGTGAGGCAGCTGTGCCCCTGCAGCCCAGGGACATCTCAGGGGGAGCAGAGATCCGCCTGCCACCTGTGAAGGACACCACACCAGAGCAGGTAGATGCATGAGGGAAGCTGTGAACCCATGGGAAGTCCATGCTGGAACAGAAATCTGGAAGGACCTGTGGTCCTATGGAGACAGGACCCAACACTAGACCAGGTTTGCTGTCAGGACTTGTGCTCCTATGGGGGACCCTCACTGTACCCCATGGGAGGGACCCATGCTGAAACAGTTCATGCAGAACTACAGCCAGGAGAAGGATGTACATTGGAGAAGTTTTTTGAGTACTCTCTCCTGTGGGAGGGATCCATGCTGGAGGAAGGGCAGAAGAGTCTACCCCTTTGAGGAGGAAGGAGCAGCAGAGACAACATGTGATGAAATGACCACAAATCCCATTCCTCATATCCCTGTGCTGTGGAGCAAGAGGAGGGAGAGAATTTGGATGCGAAGTTGAGCCTGGGAAGAAGGGAGGGGTGGGGGCAAGGTATTTTAATACTTGCTTTTATTTCTCATTATCCTCCTCCGATGTGATTGGTAATAAATTCAATCAATTCTCCCAAGTCGAGTCTGTTTTGCCTGTGATGGTAACTGGTGACTGATCTCCCCCTGCCCTTATCATGACCCATGAGTGTTACATTTGTTAGATTTTCTCTCCCCTGTCCAGCTGAAGAGGGGATCAGTGGAGCAGCTTTAGTGGGCACCTGGCATCCAGCCAGAGTCAACCCACCACAGTCCATCAGCCGTGGAGATATTTTCCCCCAGACCAATCTTCTCTTACCTTTGAACAACCTTATTTTTCTTGGCAAAGGCATTTGGAGCAGCTCCAGGGGAGAAGATCGTATCCCGAATGTCACAGCCACCAAACTGCATTCTAGTAAATGGAGAGTGCTTGTATCTGGGCGTGGCCTTGCTCCATACGCACTCGAGGCTGTATGGATTCATGTGCCTATGTATGTAGACACTAAATCCTGAACAGAGACTCTAGGAGCACTTTGCAGTTCTCAGATATGGATGTGCGTCCGGCCACATCCCGACTACAATTTTGGGTGAGATTCTGCCTTTCCCGTGTCTCTTCCCCCTTCTCACTCCTCAGAAATGTTGGTTTCCCTTTGGGAAAAGGAAATTTAGTGAGGTGAAGCCTTTGAGAGCTACTGGCACTCTTCATTTGGTCCTGTATCTGGAGTAATTTGGAATATTTCTGCAAACAAGGATTATTCACATGGGGGTGGGGGGTAACATAACACTTATCCTGTCTGGAAGAATAAAGAAAATATGTATTTTCTGTGGGTTTTTCTTGTATTATTATTTTAAAAATCTGTGTGCCCCATTCTTGCTTTCTTTGCCAATAATAATAATGCCACAGATATTACAAGTTTATTTTTCTGTGCTGTAGACACTTGCATATTATATCACTTTAAAATAAAATTTAAATGAAGAAATGGAGAGTAAAACTTCAAAGACGTTTCCAAGGACTTGTTTGTGATTTTCTTTAGTATCTTAGTATGTTTTCAAGAAAGAATAATATTCCTTAAGTATATTACTTTCTGCCATAAAGATTAAAAACAGACTAAATGAGATAATTGTTTTATTTTTCTTTTCAAGTAAAAGATTTACAGAATGAGGTTGGAAAATTGTGTGTAGGCTGATGTTTTATGTTGTAGCTGGTTATTACTCAGTGAGTCACTAAGTTTCCAGAGCTTGCCACACCTTAAGGTTAAACTGCCTGAAACCAGGCAGCAAACTGTTAGCCGAGGTACTTTGAATGACTTTTTTTTAAATGTAAAAAGATACATATATTTAAACAATGCGTAAAACTTTGCTGAGACTACTCAAATCCTCTTTCCTTAGAAAGTTTTCTCTGTACACTCTCTGTCTTCTCTGATAGAATTAAGCATAACCAAAAAAAAAAAAAAAAATTAATTGTCATAGTCATCGGTATTTCCTAGGAAGAGTTCTCTCTACTGATAGGAAGGAAGCCAGTACTCAATAGCACAGCCACATCAAGCAGTCTTTTGAGACTTTAGAAAGACATGTCAGAAATCCACGGTGTCCACTGAGTAGGCATGTGCCTGTGTGTAAGACGTGAAACACTGGAAAGGAAGTAGGTGGAGTAGACATTCATCTTCTCAGTTTAATACTGATGCCTCGGTGTCTGCCTGGCTGAACATTGCATGTGGTGCTCAGAATAAACAGTGAAACAGGCAGTTCTGAAAACATCAGATTAAAGGGAATGTAGTATCAAAATAATTACTAAATACTGATTCAATGCCATATACTGTCATACACCTATTTTCAGTGGGGGCTTCATTCTGAAAATTGGATGCTTCAGCAACCAGCCAAACACAGAATATGGATCAGCTTAAAGCCTGTGAGACACTCCCCTGGGCTCTGAGCAAGACTAGGATTGTACTTTGTTCTCCTTTGGGTGCTGTATTCTCAAATGTCAGGTATATTTTGAAGGCATTTTCAAATGCAGTAGAAACCCTCCAAAATTTCCTTTCCCTGTCAAAAAACAATGTTTGTAAACTTTCTATTTGAAGTTACCTTATTAATGAAAAAAAATTTAAAAAGGAAAGAAAACAAGAGTAAGTAAATGGGTGTTAGGAATATTGTCAGACTAGGTGAAAAGTGTATTGAATTTATCAAAACAGAGGAAGGAATTCACAAGACAAAAGTCTGTAGTCTGTCACAATAAAAAGTCCACAAGAATGGGTGCCTACAAAATCACTAAAATATGTAGATAGGGAGAAAATTAAACACTTTCCCCCGTCTCCCCCTTTTTTGTTTTTTTGTTTGTTTTTTTTTTTTTTTTTCCCCTGGATATTGTAATGTTTTGTGCTTACACTGGCAGAGTAATGAAATTTCAGAGGAGCTGCAGAAGCTTTTTGGAAATTGTTTATTCTATTGTTGATATGCAGGTGTTAAATGTTGGTATTCACACTAGTTTCAAGTAGCTACACAGATATATAAGTCATGTGAACTAGTAAGTGAAACAAGGAAAAAACCCCATTCTCCCCAGCTACTCACCATGTTTCTTCTCTTTGCACATTTAATGGTAGGCACCGACTGTCTTTTAGCACCCAATACTGCAAGCCTTTGCTCTGCACAGCAGGAGATGGACAACAGGAAATATTTTCTTTTTCTTTCCCCCTTTTTGTCCTGTTCAGTTGCTGTAAATGTCTCTTGCTACTCCTTGGAGAACTTGTTCTCAAAATGGGACCATGGGTGATGGATTTGAATTAGCTTTCTGTTAGTGGTAAACATTTTTTACTTTGAGTCATGGGTTAGCCCTCAATTTTCTGGAGTTTTTAAATGTATCTCAAATTTTAAAAAATGACCCTCTTAGGCATGGAACAGTAGGAGATTAATGAAGAGAAATCTTAGCTCGTCCTGTGGAAGGGGCATTATAGGTAAACACACACTCACGACTTGCTTTTGTAACTTGTTGCATGTTGCCCAAGGGTTTTCTTGGTGGTGCTAATAGAGCTAATACAGCTTTTCAC
The DNA here is from genome assembly GCA_013398855.1 of Mohoua ochrocephala. Taxonomy (NCBI): domain Eukaryota; kingdom Metazoa; phylum Chordata; class Aves; order Passeriformes; family Acanthizidae; genus Mohoua; species Mohoua ochrocephala. The sequence goes on from VZTA01001289.1 coordinate 72,893, forward strand.
AGGGACCCTGCAGATATGATGCATTGCACTAGATCAGTGGAATGCCAAGAAAAGCAGTGATGCCTTTGAAGAACCCTGGAGAACGGATTCATTGAGTGGAAAACAGGTTTTAGCAGCTTTTCTCTCTGTGTGGATTAAGAGAATACTTTTGATAGCCCCTGCCAGGTCTGCAATCCTGTTAGTGGCAGCTGAGGCCAAGACCCCTGGAGCTGTTGTACCACTGTGTTGTACAGGGTGCTTCCTCTCTGCTGGCCTTGCCGTGTTTGACTTCAGGGTCTTTCACTGGAGGATGTATTCATGGGTATCTCATGTCATCACAGACCCTCTATTTCTGTGTCATGCAAAGCCTGCCTGGTATAATCTGTCAGGCAATACTTGCAGAGACCTCTTCAGGGGCTCAACTCATCACAGCCGATGTCACTGAAATTCAGAAAAGTCTGAGACTGTGTAGAATAAAGGTTTCAACCTGGAACCTTCCTTCTCACTAACGGCTTCTCACAAAAAATGATTGGGTTTTCAGGGCAGGATTTAGTTCTTGGCTGTGAACACTCCCTAGGTATAAGCACTGATCTCCCAGCCATGAGCAAGCTGCTGGTTGGGTAAAGTGAGCTAGTCAGCCCCATCCTCACAGTCAGGGGGGCTGCTCAACCAGCTAGACACAGGTGTCTGCTTTAGGGAGAGAAGAACATCTCTCCAGACTCCTCTGCCCCTATGGACAAGGCTCCACCTGCTATAATGGGAGATGGATCACATGAAGACACCCATATTTAGAAAGTATATTTACGTGTCTGCAGTCTGGACCTGAATATCAAACACGTGTGGCTTAGGGATTAGGCTGCCTAAACATAGATGCCTTGTGGTGTCTGAGACATCCAAGGTGGGCTGAGGGGTGGGACACAAGGCTTTTGAGGGAGCTGTAGGCCAGGAGATAGAGGCCAGGCAGGACTCTACAGGTAACATCAAGTGCCTCTAAATATCTGTGCGTGGGCAACAGAGCTGAGCCTTTAGTGATAATTCACATCTACAGATACCTTCTAATCCTGTTCCTTCTGTTTAGTCTTCTGTTGGCTTTTTTTTTTTTAATTCCCAATTTTCCATGTGAAGTGGCTATGTAGCCATTAGTAAAGCCAGGAATTTACTGTGACCAACTACAGAGAGGAAGCTAGAACTTTATTTTACCTGATGCACATTTATTAGAGGCTCAGTGAATGGCTGATTCATGCCCCTCAAAATAGAAGTCTCTTTCCTTGACCTTTACTGCCTTTCCCTCCCAGATAAATCAAGAGAAAGACAGCAGAGAAATGATAAGGCTCCAAAGAGAGGTTGCTCTGTAATTTATACTGAACCATAACTATTTACTAAAAGTTTATTGTCTTAAAATACTTTTCTGATATATCTGCATCAATACCAGCCAGATATTGAGAAACAGCATAACCCTTGCTCAAGTGGTTTAAGAAACCTCTCAGAACATCTGACATAAGTGAACACGTTGTACAAATAAACAGATGTGGACTTTCCCCCCTCAACAGCCTTTCATCTGGGACCCTGCAGCTGAGGATGGAGGAAATGTAGAATGGTACTGTGGCAGCTGCTCCTATGCTTCCTGATCTGCCATATGGCCAATTGCACCCTATATGATTTTCCACATGGTGGGAAGAGCAGAGCAAAGAGTCTGATAATTTGTGGTCGTTTCAGACATGCCAGAAGTGCCATAAAGAGGTGTGGAAGAGTGGTGTGGAAGGGATGGCGAGGTGTTAAGGCACAGCAACACCTGTAAACATCTTGTTTGCCCTGAGAAGTTGGAATTTTTCTTTCCATGCTTTCAAAAGTGCCTTAAGTGAAGGCACCTCCATGGCAAGCAGCTGTAAAAAGGAGGAGAACACAAAATTTAACAGTCTGCTATTGGGATTAATGCATCTTCTGTTTGTGTGGTGGACAGAGTGCCAGACTTTGTGAAAGGCTGAGATACAATTAGAAACATGACAGACACATCAATGAGAGCCCAAAAAGGTGGGTTAAATTTGCTGCTGTATGACGGTTACCAATAGGAAGACTAAAAGCATGTTTAGTTTTTTTGTTCTTACAATGCTTTTTATTATTCCCTGGTGTTCTTGTTCTCTCACAGTTTAATATTGTGTTCACATAGAAAGGAGTAGGCACAGCCTGAAATTTCCTTTCTATAGCTGCTTCACAGAAATCATTAGGGCTGAAAGAAGGACAGGATTTCAACATTCACAATAGACTTTAGAATGGAAACATGAAAAGCTCACATCTGTAATAGGAGACTCTACAGGCAATTTCTGAGACAAGATAACTCTGATTTTCCAAAGGCTGTATTTTCTGTGCTGGTGCTCTCACCGTGGGGTCCAGAGCTTCACAGCGCTTATCTCCAGGCCATGAGAGGGCTGAAGCTCAATGCCATAAATACATGGTGCCTCACTGCTGAGGGCATCTCTTTGAATAAAAATGCAGTCACTGTTCGAATAGGACTGAAAATGAGCACCCCAGTAATGCCTTGATCCTTGATTTAATGCCACACAGGCAGATTGTACCAGGACCAGGACTGGAGGTGTTGGCTTGGTCCACTGACATTACAGAGTTTACATACAGGTTTACTCTTATGAGTGACTATAGAAAACAGATAAATAAGATAAATATCTGTATGAATGGTTTTTTGCAGCTCAAAATGAAATCTCTTTCGCAAGATCTGTGATGACAGTTCTGAAGTTAAAGATTGGTTACCAGGAAACAGAGGCTACTCGTTTTCAAGCTTGTAAAAGACCTCAACACAACACGGGCCAGCTAATTAAGATGATGAAGGTAAAACCTTGTATGTGTTACAATCAGAGAGGTCAGGCAACGAGCGGGTCTAAAATCAGCTTGTTCTGTGACGCATGCCTGTGCCAGATTCTGTTGCAGTTTGGAGAAGCAATTATGTAAATATAGATTTGCAAACAATTCCACAAAGTGACAAAAACGGTGTTAATTACCAAAAATGTTAGTGATCTGTCTAGCCAACCACAGAGTGATGAAATCATGGCCATGTTAAAAATGAAAGCCTGATGTAAGCCCCCTGGGTTCTTTGTTTTGTTTTTTTTTTTTTTTTCCAGGAACATCATATCTTTGACTTTTAGCTCTCAAAAGCATCTAGATTTATTTATTTTTTTAAACCAGGCCCAGGAAAGTGACACACATGCACAAAGTGAAAATAACGTCTACTGCTATTGGCAGATTGGAATGGCACCAGTAGTGCCACCACAAATCTGCATAGACCTAAAAATCAGTTAATTTGTTTTCAGATTCTCATCCTGAGCTAAATAAGATTTTTACTTTGCTTTTGATAGAAAAAAAATCCAGTCCATTTTTTTTCAACAAATGAAAAAGCAATGTTGATAGTAACTTTTTCATGGTTTTGACTTGCATAGAGTTTCTTACATCCCATTGTAATCACAATATAATAAAGCTCTTCTTTAATATTCATTTGATTCTTTATCTGTCTGCCTGGAAGCTCAGCAGTTCAGCATTACAATTTAAAAGGCTCATTTCTCAAGAATGCAATCAGTGCCTTTATTGTACTCATTGCTTACTTGGGCATTATAAACATAATTGATAAATAGTAAGAGACAGAGTAGATCCTACCGGTACTAAATACTGGTATCCAGTTACTCTACTTTCCCCAGATTATGGCTATAGATGTCATACAGGATTGGCTAAAAACATTCTTTGGAAGGACTGCAGAAGTTCACATCAAGTTTAGAAAAGGTTCTGGATGCAGTTAACCATAAATAATGGTTATTTTGTAATATTCAGAAACATCTTATTTCCATGGATAAATTACTACCTTCTCTTTCTCTGGTGAAAATTTAAATAGTAGCTTCAAACAAAAGCTGCTTCTATTCCTGCCACAAGCTTATACAACACAGTGTTGATACAATTTAAAGGAGCTGACATACTGCTTAAAATATGGATGCTGCATATGACTTAAATAATACGAATTATATGCTGAAGTCATTACTGAGTTGTTACCCAGGGAAAACATAGTGTTGCTTCAATAAATATTTCAGGATTCAACACTATAATTCTTAGGAGACATTTTACAGAAATAGGATGGATAGTAACTGAAAAAATTCTGTGGAATTAGTATTTCAGTGTTTAAATATTTAGCCAGCACTTCACTAAAATAGGATTGTTTCTCCATATATTGGTTAACCATGAAGTAAATTTACAAAGGACAGATTATATCTTCTCCCTCCCCCATTAAATAAATGTATAATAAGAATTCATTCCCGTTCTCTTAAAACTCTGGGCAAATCAGTCTTGCTGCCTATGTCATAGCATGAGAGTGAAGTTTTGATGAGAACACGTCTGTGGCCAAAAAACCCCTTCTAATCCAGTCTGACCTTTAATCTAAGACATGAAATAAAGTTCTATCTTTTAATCAGAAATGATTTTCTGTAAAAAACATTTGAAAGACCTCACAGAACATTTAAAACAACTTTTACTTCTGTCACACTCGGAAGAGGTTCCATTTCTACAGAAGTGGAAATTCAGGTGCAGAGAGACAGTGTTTGATGATAATCCAAACCTCTGAGCTCCTGCTTTTCAGTCTCTTTGCTAAGGGGCTCAAGTTTGAATCACAAGATACGCTGAAGATTTCCAAATGCTTCATAGCCAGTGAAGTGCAAAGCCCAGGAAAAATAGGTTTGGCATTTCTACGGCTTCTGATCTATAACTAATAAATTGACTAGTAAAGGATATAACTGGTAGGCAACAGCAGTCCGTGTACAGCAGTAAATTTGTCATGCTACAGAATGGGGTTACTCTTCAAAAGATTCTAGGATGCACATCTAAAATGCACATTAACTCCTGCCTTAACTCCTACCTGCAACATCTATATGAGTGCCAGAGACATAACTTTCTGTTGAAAATGTGTTAATATTTGTAGGGGATCGGGCTCTTACCTCATATCTATATATGCATTTCCCATAGTGACCAGGTTAATGGGATTTGCGATAACCAATTACACAGATAACTGTTATAAAACATCTCCATACTTTGAGACTAGTAATGGAAGGAGGCAGCTTTTAAACTTCACTGTTTAATGTATTAAAGAATGGTGGCTCGGATCCAAAACTAAGTAATTCAGCAGAAAGGCTCCCGCTGATTTCAACAGGCTTTGAACCAGGGAATGGTCTTTAAAATGTTCCATGCCTCCTGCTCAGATACGAGAAGCAAAAAATGAAGAGAGAGACCTTTTATTCCTTTAGTGTTTGGGATGACTCAGACACAGCAGACTGCTAGGAAATTGTATTTATACCACAAGGACAACACTTATTGCAACTCCTTAGTCATCAGAGAGTGGCAAAATTCAGTTGTAAAGTCTGGTACAGGGTCACAGTATGCAGCTTTTGGATTATTAATTTACTTATTTAACCCATGGATTTTTAAGATTAATCTCATCTAGGAGTCAAAGATTAAGGTGTTTCTAAGATTTATTTAATCCAGGTTGTTGTGGACTAGTGAGTTATTTCAGTTACAGCCATTGATTCCAAAAGCTGGTGAAGCAAATCACACAAATGCATCTGACATAACACTGTTGCCAAACACCACCACATGAAATACTTACCAAGCATCAGGGATAAGAAACTTCATCTGAAAATTGCCTAACAGAGAAATGATCCTCCTATTTAATCTCAAATATTAATTCTGTTTGGATCCTGTTACTCAAAAAGAAAAGCTGCTACATTTTAACTGTCTTCAGCACTTGTGCAGCTGCCCATCACTTTGGTGCCACATTCACATCTCCCCAGATGGATGCACTACAAGTTTTTGCACATCTGAAACCTTTAATTTAGCGGAGTGAGCTCAGCCTTTGGGCTGTGTGCAGACTCAAGGATTTCTTTAAAAAAACCCCTCCCGATTTTAATATCTATTTGATATTCACAAAGAGCATTTTGGCTGTGTCATGCTGTGCTAATAGGCTGCAAGATTTCTTGGTCGGTTTGACATTCTGCTGCCCCTAGGTAGCGAAACGCTGCGGTCTCCGAGGACAACCCTCAAAACTCAAAAGAGCTGGGTACCGACTCCCAGCGGGGCTTCCTTTATGTGAACTCAGCCAACCAACAACTCCATGACTCCAGCAGATGTTTTTGGCCTTCAGACCAGTGGGTGAATTTATCCATCTTCCCTCACTCCCTCAGTAATCTATCTGGCTGAAGCCAGCGTGGTTAAACCTGGATCCGTGCCGAGGACAATCAGGAACGAAGGGCCGGCCCGGTGAGGTTTTCCAGCATGTATAAGGCAGATTGTGTTCGGGGGCAAAGGGTCCATGCTATGTAAGTGCCATAGAGCCTGTACCAGTGTTCTTTGCTCCCCGTTGGGCTCTCTTTGATTGCAGGTTTCAAATATGTCATGTATTTCCAGATGCATTATTTATGTTTCCTCGTGTTGTTGTGCAATTTGTGGCAGAGTGAGGGGTCTGCTGGAAAGCAGCCCTTGGTTTAGTGGGCAGCCCTGTAGCAAAATATTAGTAATACAGAAATCTGCTGCTCTAAGTGAAATTTGATTTAAACATGGATGACAGAAAGTATTCAAATAATTTATTATTTTTTAAAAATGTTGGCTACATTCAAAAGTGGTTAACTGGAAGTATAGCTATTTCTGGTTTTTATCTTCTGTTTCTCATTCTATCTTGCCTCTTCTTTCTTCCCTTTCCCCTTTCCCTTTCCCTTTCCCCTTTCCCTTTCCCTTTCCCTTTCCCTTTCCCTTTCCTTTTCCCTTTCCNTTTTCCCTTTCCCTTTCCCTTTCCCTTTCCCTTTCCCTTTCCCTTTCCTTTTCCTTTCCCCTCCCTCTTCATTATGCTTCATGATAGGAATGAGGACACAAGCTGTGGCTTGATCTGGCGATGCCCGAGCACTACCAGATGGGGAGAAGTGGGTGGTGGCTGTTCATCCCTGTGGCAGTGGCTCAAATAAATAACTTTTTTTTTCAGCCAGTCTGGGTAGGAGGCTGTGTCTGCTTTCGAGTCTAGACTCAGATACCAAGAGCTGTGTACACACCAGCTGGAGTTTAGGCAGTTCTCCTGCCGTAAAACTGTACCTTCACCCCTTCCAGAAACTGAAGCAAAGCACAATCAACACGTGGTGTAATTTAGTGCCAGCTCGTGACACTGGTGTTTCACAGCCAGTCATCCCAGAGTTTATGGTTTCCAGCATAGTTAACTCTATTTGCATTTTGGTTTGATTTGCTCTGTTGAAAAATGGATTCTTGCTTCATGCCATGCTGCTTTGCGATCAGAGGAAGCATTTAACCAGGACTATCCTGACTTTAAAGAAGCGCATCCTTCATGTTGTATTCTAAATTAGAGCTTTTCCTTTCCCAGACCAAATAGTTTTAGGGTAAATGCTTATTTATACATTTGTGTATAAGTTCCAGGAGTTTAGTAGCAAATGTATACTTAAGGCCAGATCATTTGTGGTGGAACATGGTAGCTAGCCTTGAACTTAATATTTGTGTGGCTGTTTCCAAGAATGATTGGTGCAATTTAAGTTTTGGGATACCCTAAAGTGCTTTATTTAGGAATTGGAACAATCTGTGAAGCTACAGGACTGGTAAGTGATCCTTGCATGATCACGACAATCTTTTTTTTACCTGGCTGGCCATTAATTTGCCTGAAGTACCAACTTTGTGATCATCCTGCTCTGAATGTTATGTATTGTATACTGAAATCTACCCTACTCATCTGTGTGACCACAAAAGGAATCCCCAGGGCCATCTTTAATTTCACAGTCAAATGCACTACTTGACTAGCAGCCTTGAAAGCAGTGTGTATCCTACAGTTTGGATCTCCTCTGGGAACGGTACTGAACAGTAATTTAGCTATTTTGCTTTGTACGTGAATTCCAGCAGGAAGATTTTGGAGAGGTGGTGCTGGAGGAAGGACAGGGATTGGGAAGAAAATATATGTGCAAGTTAAAAAAAAAATTTAAAAAAAGAAGATAGAGCAAGACCCTTAATGTTTTTTTGGACGAGATGTAATCAGTTGCCATAATACTGTACTGTTTGTTTGACTTTTTTTCAGTGTGGTTACTGTTACTTCATCCCTGAAACGTTTCCAAGAGAAACAAGGGATTGTCCACAAGATAATCACCGCTGTGTCTGACTCCTCTGCGTGTAGTATGGTGTGTGTCACTAAGAGAGAGGTATTATCTACATGCAGCCTGTGAACAAAAATCAAGAATACTCACTGGAGATAAAACTTTAGATGCACATTGTTCTGCAAATAGATGGTTTCTCAAAAAAAATTTCCTTGCTGCTAGGTAAAAGTAGCACCCTCTCTTTTCCAATATCAGTATTTCACTGTCTGCTCTGTTGAATGTGATGACACCTTCAACACCTTCAGTCTCAGTGGTAGCTCAGGAGAAGGCCAGTTAATGATTTCTGAACTGATTGCCTGCACATCGGGCACCAAGTGCCCTTGTGGGGCTGAGCTGGTGTCAGCTCAGTCCCAGGGACGTGCCCATGCTCCTGTGCTCTCAGAGGCAGCCAGATCCAGCCGTGGTGCCTGCTGTGAGCTGGACTGTCCCCAGGGCTCATTTAATTGTTGCCCTGCCTGCAATAAGTGGCATGGGTGAATCTGCCATCCTACAAATAAAAGGCAAAGTTCACCAATGCAGTGTTCCCATTCTGACAAATAACCTTCTTCTCCTCAGGTGTAAATCCACACTATGAAAATGGATGTTATGAAACTGTCAGCTTTGAGATGGGGACAGTGCCCCAGCTGGGGGTGTCATCTGGCAGGGGCTTCAACCTCTCAGAAATACCTAGGATCTCACACAGGCTACAAGAGTCACCAGAGCCAGCTTTCAGGTGGGCACGTTCACTCAGCACAGCACCCAGAGTAAAGTGACATGAGTAAACATCTTTCTTTCAATGTTCAGTTTGCATATTTACATGGGATCTATTTTGCCCAGCTTAGCAGGGAATCTAAATTTGACTTGCTTGATGAACTATTCTTTTCTAACAGGGTTTCAAAATTCTCTCTACAGTCACCAAGAAGAGGAAAGTACCTCTGGAGACATTCAGAAGATTGAGGTGTCACCCAAAGTAGTTTCAAAAAAGCAGGCTGGGTCGTAGCATGTATCAATACACAAGCACTGGTGTATTAGGGGAATTTTTTAAAATTGTGGTTCTCATTAACTAAATAAAATGGAATCATGCTAGTCAGTTCATGCTTAAAAGTCCTTCCCTTCACATCAACAGTTTACTTGACTGTCAAATAAGTATACTTCCAGAATTGGATCTATTAGACGTCTTGTGGGTTTTGTTATCATTTTGACAAGAATTATTTATGTTTCAGCATGGTGGAGGAGCTTATTTTTACAGTCATAATAGAAATCAATGTAATGAGAGATGAGTAGCTGATGGGTCTGCTAGCAAAATCTACAGGTATTCAATTTTAGAGTGATTATTTTTCAAAAACTGTGATGTTGGTGCTAGAAAAAAACCTGTATATTTTTGATATTTTTAATATTTATTGGAGGACAGTATCTGAAGTCCAGCATGTAACAAGATGGCATTTATACCCAGTGCCAAGTCTTTATACCTTTACTAGTTTGAGTAGGTTTTTGCTTCACAGCTGATCTCATCAGAGCAGATTTGTGCTTGCTGTGTGTCGGCTGGCAAGGTCTGAAGAGTGATGGCTGTTGGCCGCTAATGCAAAATAGGACACGAGTTAGTAGTAATCAATTCATAGGTAATCAACTCGCTTTAATAAATCCATATAAATTATGAAATCCAGTCTTCCAGTGCCAGAGCACCTTGCAAAAAGTTTTCTGTGCCTCTTGATTTTATTAGATTTTCTATGGACCAGTGAAGAGGGTAATATGTTTGATGCATTTTATGCATGTCAGCACTTTCGGCTAGAATTGAATAATTAAATACCCTCACAGAGAAAATTTGCTTCTGTGCTATGAAAATGTCTTCACAAGTTGTTAATTACGTGCAAAAATTGAGTGATGATAATTAGCAGAAGTGAGTAAAAAACAGCAAAAAGCAATTATGCAAATTAGCAAAAAAGCTTGTAAAAATGTTGCATAGGTGCAGCAGCTTGGAAAGAAAGCCTTGACTTTGTTATTTCTTTTCTGTCCCATGACTTAAAATACAAGCCATTGCTCCTACGTTGATGGGAAAAGTCAAAACATATGCTTTTCAGCTAACGAAAAACAACATACAAGGCACAATGTTATTGCAAGTGTAAAACTAAATGGAACTTTTCCATAAGCCATACCCAGAGCCGTGTCGATGGCCAGAAGGCCAGCTTCAGCTTGCTTCTGGGGGTGTTGGAGCCCACATGGGCCAGCATCCAAACACAGTAGAAATACAATACAACAATGTTTTCGCCTCCCGATGCTTTTCATGAAACCACCAGAAGTCCTGCATCAGGATCACAATGTATCAGTCTAGCTCAGAAGTTCAGGCTGGGGAAAACAGCTGGTAAAACTGCTTCATGCATCATGCTTTACAAAACTTGACTACTTTGCATTTGAAGAGGCATAATTACCCGTGTTAAATATCACTGGCTAGAAGCTGCACTGAAAAAGAAGTGACATTTTGATGGGTTGTTAGGGCAGTGAGAAGATGAGTAATTTTCAGCATTTTGACAAAAAATAATTGTGTAATTCAGTACCTCAAATTTCATTCTTCAGAGTGGAAGAATGAAAATGTGTGAAAACGGTGTTTCTCAACCCATGCACTCGCCCTCGATGTGAATTTAGTCATTGCTGCCTCTATTAATCAAAATAAATGTTTGACAGTTCTACATGTACAAACTCTGCTGAGCCGGAACTGAACGGGGAGGCTGAAGCTGAAGGCTTTCGGATTCATTGTCTCTCAGCAGCACTGTTAAATAAACAGTGACTGACAGTGTCTCAGCCATTCACCTACAGGCAGAACACTCACATCCTCAGGTGAAATCCTGCGGAATAGGATGGAATGCCACGGCAAGGAGCATTTCCCCTGTAACATCGCCACTAGTGGCGTTAATCAGCAAGCCAGGAAAAACATGGCTTGGCTTCTGACTCCTCAGACGTGTTGACAGAGCTGACAGTTAAGAGTTCTCTCTTTTTTTAACTTGTGAAACGCGTGTTTTACCTGGAATTACTGAGTCACGACAGATTTGGAAAAACCGCTCCCATGCCATTTCCCAGAGATGAGCGGTCATTTAATAACAGCATGTTTATACAAAATTTGTTTCCACTGTCCATGTTAGAGCCTCAAAGTACTTTGCAAACATTAATAAAACTATTCATAATCCTTTCTAGCTAAGCAATTTATTTCCGCTTTATTGACCAGAGCCACGAAGACACTGTTAATAGCTTTATCTGTTACATGAAAGACTTCTGAGCTGTGGCTTTCCATGTTCTTTGGAAAAAACAAAACAAACAAAACTCAAACCATGTTATTATTAAGCTTGTTTTACGGATGAAGAAATAAGGCTTTCAAAAGAACCAGGACTGACTGATGGATGTACAACCAATGACACCTATATGCCATGTACGTGCAGTATGTTCATCGTGCAAATTGTTTTCAGCGGCCATGGGGGATTTCTGGGGCAGTGGGAAGAACTGAAGGGCCAGCGGAGGAGAAGCAGCCCTGCTGTGGTCATGTCAGTGTGGTTTTTTAAGGCTGCTTCCAAGAACGTGTTCAGAGAGCACACCCCAGAGTAGACAGTCCCATGTATGTCCGCATGGTGGGCTGCTGCCCACATTCTCATGGCAGTGAAGGCCCACGTGCACTGCACATTTGTGCTGTAGGGCCTCTGGTACTGACACAGCCCCCAACCAATTTATTCAGGGCTGATTTGCTTGCAAAATACACATACATACATACTTTTATATCTATGTCTACATGTATGCACACACATACACACATATATATAGTTTAAAAAAAATGATATATGCATATACCTCAACCATGCAGCCACATCTATCTTCTCTTTCTCCAAAGGCTATGGGGGTAGAATTGCTTGCTGGACATGGGAAGCTCCCTCCAACTTTCTACCTTTTGGCTCTAGTCTGAGGGTCTTCTCTTTGGAGATGGCCCATAGAGCTGGTTTGGGATCTGTAGCATTCACTACAAGCCTAAGCACAGCCCAGAAGACCGCAGAAGACAGGTGTGAGGGCACTGTTCTTGGACTGAGGGATTGTAAGCGGGGGACTTTGGTCACTGAAGATTCTACCTCAGGCATTGAGTCAGAGGAAAAGTCCCTCACCATCAAGTGACACACACTTTATTCCCGGCAGGAGGCAAGAAATGTTGTTGTCTTGGACAACATCATTGTTATTCCAGGCTGTTGGCAATGACCAGGTTTTTGAGCCAATGGTTTGGTGCCTTGTTGTGGTCTAGACATCACCTGAAGCACCAGAGATGGCTTTGCCTCCCCATTTTGAATTGCTCTCAGCAACCTCTGTGGTCTGTAACTGAATTATCCTTTTCTTAAAAAACAATTATGACACGCAGAAGTGGGCTCTCACCAGTACCCATTCTTGCCATAATTTTGCCTACATTGGTGTAGATATACTGGCATTGTCAATGCCTCTTGGAGAAAAGAAACTCTAACGAGTGTCTATGGTTCATTTTCTTGACCCTCTGTAATGTATTTTGACTTCTCTAGCGGCACTGTGTAGGCATGCCTCGATCCTCTTACACTGACAAGGCTCCTTGAAGTGTTTCTCTAAACTCATAGAATCACAGAATGGTTTGGGTTGGAGGGGACCTTAAAGATCATCTGCTTCCAACCCCCCTGCCGTGGGCAGGGACACCTTCCATTACACCGGGTTGCTCAGAGTCCCATTCAGCCTGGCTTGGAACACTGCCAGGGATGGGGCATCCACAGCTTCTCTGGGCAACCTGTGACAGTGCCTCACCACCCTCTGGGTAAAAATTTTTGTCCTTATAGCTAATCTAAATCACTTCTGCCTTCTTTTAAAATGGTTCTCCCCTGTTCCTTCACCATCTGCTTGTGTAAAAAGTAACTCATTAGACAACAGGACAAATTCTCTCTCTAAGTTTATGCTTTACTCAATGACTTTCATAAAGTCAGGCTGTATTAGCATCTCTCTCTGTGCTGGAGAACCTTGCTAAGCAGTCTTGGGACTGAAATATTTCAGGCTCCTGTTTCACCTCAGAGTGTTTCAAATGACTCTGTCTCACTGCTGTTGCCTAAAAGAGAATTCAAAGAATGGCCCTTCAGTTAATACCTGTCAGAACGAGCTGACAGGTTCGGATCCAAGATGTCTTCACAGAATCACCCCTCCACCATGAGTCCATGAGTCAATTAACTTTAAATACGATTACTGGATTTTGAGCTCATGGTCTGTGAAAGTGGTCTCAGAAATGTGCAGAGAAATACTGATGCTCCTGATTGCAAAGTTCACATGATACTGGTAAAT
>VZTA01001289.1:86349-110784 GCA_013398855.1 Mohoua ochrocephala
CCCCCCCCCCCCCCCCCCAAAAAAAAAAAAAGTAGAAAGAGATACAGATCAGCTTTTAAAATTATATTACACTTTTAATATAGATTTATTCATTGCATTTTTAGGTTTATACAGCCGAGTCTACAGATGTAAACAGAGGCATCATAATGGAGGTGGAAAGTAATCCGTTGGCAAGATCTTCATGGATTGCTTTTATTCCTGCCCTTTGCAGATTTTCAAGAATAATTCCATTTCCTAAAAATCCCCACAAGATGGCAGTGCTCAGTTCATTAACAACCGAAAGGAAAATAACTATTTTGCTGCACAGTGAAAATGAAATAAAGAAAAAAAATATTATCACACACAAGAGCAGTGGCTTCTTAACCCTTTCTGCCCATCCCACACTAAGACAATTTCCCCCTAAAGTGCACAAGAATGTGTAAAATCCACAGTGAACACCCACAACCCTGAAGAATAGCCAAATCTCGCTTTGTTACCCAGATACAGAAGTGTTTTGCTTAGCCAGCTAATCTTCCAAACAGCGAGGGAAAGTGAAAATGACACTTGAATTTGTCCCATTTTGTAATATACATATACATATTTATATATTTTTACATATATATATATTTCTTGTCCGTGCCTGAGGCTCAGAGCTTCCAAGATTACACATACCCAAACTGCAGGATTTTTTTTCTTTTTCCAAACAGTGTGTAAGATAACAAATAGACAGGCTTACCCTCCTCTGTGCTTCTCTTTCTGCTTGTTTGGTAATACAGCAAATGCAAGGACTTCCTGCATCATTGCAGTGCAGTATTGTATTATGGCATTTTTAAGGAACTGTTTTTTTCTTAATGAATTTTCCCAGTGAGTGCACAACATCTCTATTTGAAAACATCTTCATTATTTAGCTTGAGAGCCGTTCATGGCATGCCGAGTTAAATATCTAAAAATAGAGAGTGTGACTTCTCCTTGTTCAGAGCATCATTTCATAGATGCAGCTAACCGGCTGCTGAGAAAACAAAACCCAGTCCAGGCCCCTGGACACCCAGGCTTCTACCCAAAGATCAATGCTTGGCATCAGTTTCCAGCTTCTTAGGTTATACTCGGTGGCAGGTAAAGGAACAGAGGAGCCAACAAACCTCCTGCCTGTCTTTGCGGTGAGAGGACAAGGGTTCAACTCTCTCTGGCTGAAACTATGCTGCCCTACAAAACCGTGCCACCATGCTCCATCCCCTGCCTGTGGTGTGCCCGAGACCAAGTGGGATAGGCCGGCCCCTTTCTTGTAGGCACACCCACAAGCTGAGTCAGGCAGTGGCACATCTGATGCTTTCATCAGCATCAGCATGAAGCCATCAAGGGACCACAGCAAGGTCTCCTGAAAAGAATGGGACCATGGTTTTGGGGAAAAAAACCCTCAAACCACAAGCCTAATATACGATGGTTACAAGTACTCAGAGATTTCTGCCTGGTGCCAGGGGGGAAAAAAGGGGGCAAAGCCATATGACAAAGTCTCAAGAGGGACCTGATTTCCCTTGGGCATGTGACCACGCCCAAGTGTGTGTGGGCATCCTTGCCTTCTGGAAGGGGAGAGGGTATGGTATTCCTGGGCTCCCAGGATACTTCCAGAGACATGAAACATCTAGCTACTTAATGGTGACTTCCCTTAACTGGAAACACAGTACTGGGAAGTGAGAAATTGCCCTTCTTCAGTACCATCCCTCCCCTCACTGCAGTCCCCACCCGGCAACGGGCTGCCGCTGGCAGGGCATTTAGTGGTGTTCTTCACTCGACAGTGAGCTACTGTTCCCTAAGTCATCAGCTTTCCCCAGCCTTTTCCTCCTGGCAGCAAGCCACCACCTTCAATCTTCAGGCAGACGTGGTAGCCAGACCTTCTTGCAGGAAGAGCCTGCTGCCCTCAGCCCCATCCTTGCAGGGCGGAAATGCTCCCTCTGACCGTGGCAGCCTCTTCTCAATGCCAAAGCATTTGGCAAAGACTTTGGGCAGATGTTGAGCCAGCATCCTGGCAGAGGATTTCTCCAAATTATTTAACTTCTGTGCTACCTGGCTTTGCAGCAAATCCCAGCTCTTCACAGGTGCAGAAAGAGGCCAGAAATGTGCTGTTCCCCTCTGCTGCACAATGGTTTGGAACCAGGAGTAGACAGATACCCTGGGAGCTGCATCGAGATCCAAAACCTCGCATCTTTGAGTGATTAAAATAATCCTTTTTTATGCTGGAGCAGACAAATGGTGCATCTGGAATAACATGAAAATATTTGTCCTTTTTATTTTTGCTGTGCAAACAAAAATGGTTAAAATAAAAATAGGGCCTGTAACAAAAATATATTGTTTAAAACTCCTACCAGACCTTCAACTTTTTCTTAAGTTTTATCAAATACATTCTCCTCACAGGATATTTCTTGTTTTATTCAGATTTATTCAACAGTATCATGTTATTTCAGTTTGCCAAAAATAAATTTAAAAAAAAAAGGAGAATTGAGTCACCTGGCACACCTATAGAACCTTGGCAAAGTAGTAACAGATTCTAAAAATGAAAAGACAACTGTTCCAAAGTCAGCACCTGCTGCTGTGAGTTTGGTATTGCTGTTTTTGCTAGTACTTCTATTTCTCATGGTTTGTCGAAGCAGATGTTGCCATTTGGGAAGGTCTCTAGTCAACAAGACCATTCTTAATCAATCACAGCATTTTTCCAGCAGATTTATTCCTTATGGGAAGGTGTGCAGTGGCACAGAATGTTCACTATGCGCAGGATCAGAGCTGAATGAATGTACCGCAGCTCCCCAACCCTCCAAGCAATAATACCAAATGACACAGTTAATGTGGTTCCTCATTACGAAAATGCAATGACTGATTAACACTTCACTCCTTCACATCTGAGATCACCCACATTCCCACAGGACATCGGAGTGTTTCCTTTTATCCTTGTCAAAACTGTACAGTGGGAAGGGAACGCGGCTGTCTCCCACAGGCTGCTCGGTGATGTCGGCGATGTTTTAACACGAGAGGCCGTGCTACGATGGCTCACGCTGCCGTGCTGGTCTGCTCACATGGTGGGATCATGAGGTTCATTTTTGCATGGACAAAGTGAACCTGAGCTCCCATTCACTGCTTAGAAACAACACAGCAGATCGGTGCTGGGATACATGAAAGCTGAATTTGAAGGAGCACGCAATGTCAATCTCTGTTGTGGGATTTTAGGACCGCTTGATTGGGCTGCATGGCTGAGCTTGTCTGGAAAATCCATGACCACACAGAGGAAATGAAACCTATAAAGTCATTTGTGGTTCTTACCACTGTAGGTAAGCGCGGCATGAAATTAATTGTTTAAAAATCGCACCTTGCCCTAATAGTGGTTATTCAGGTATGACATTCATCAGGCTAGATTCATGGCCAGATGATGTACTGGGAGACGGTGAGGCAGGTGTGTGCCTTGCTCTAAACCCTCTCCCACAGCCCCAGCTCTTACACTGTGGCTGTGTAATAGCTGAAGCTCACGTGAGCTGAAGATGTCGTGGTCCAGCTCCCCTTCCCCTTTCCTTGAATGTCCTTTCCCACTCATTTCCAGTGCTGGTACCACTGAGTGTGAACAGTGGCAAGTCAGTTCAGGAAGTTGATATAACTAAAATCTGACCTGGCATGGTTGTGTGGCAACTTCTGCTGGTGAGAAACCCCCTACAAGTCATTATTTTATGACTCGTTTCTCCAAAGCAGTAGCACAGGCCACAAATAAGGCTTTGCAAGACTTTTTCCTCCTCTGCCCTTTCTGCACCAGTCCTTCTTTGCCTTGAGGGGCCTGAACTGTCATGACACTGGCCAGATCCTAGGTTTAGCCTTACTATCAGCTTCCAAATCCCCAAGCTCAATTTTCCCTACTCAGCTGAAAGACTTAAGCTGATGTTGAAGCCAATCTGTGGAAATCCTAAAAAGGAGCATAAAAAGAAGAAAATAAAAAGGTCTTAATGAATGCAGGGAAATGTGATTCAGTAGTAAGTTACTTGTCTGGGGATGTGCTAACATTTTATATCAAACGAGTTTCTTTTTACTCAACCCATCCTTTTCCAATTACTGTTCTCTGTATGGTGGTAGGAAATCGCCACTTCTCCCACTGATCCTAACTAATCACAGCCACTCTTCTATTCTTTCCCTTCTTAAAAAGTCATTTTATTCAAGGCAACACTGCTCCTCCTAAACCTAAACTTAAAATCAAATGCCCAGTTTGCTACTTTTGGCCACGCTTCAGCAGAAATCAGTATGGCTAAATTTTGGGGCAAGGAATAACTCTTCACTGAGAGGGTGGTCAGTCCCTTGAACAGGCTCTCCAGGGAAGTGGGCACAACACTGAGCCTGTCAGAGTTCAAGGAGTGTCTGGATGATGCTCTGAGTTGGATGCTTTAGTTTTAGGCAGTCCCAACTAACAGCAGGGAGTTGGGCTCGATGATCTTTAGGGGTGCCTTCTGACTCAAGGTATTCTGTGATTCTGTTTCTATGAACTCTGGTTCAGGCTTTTGTGGACAAACCTGGGAAGTATAAAATGCCAGACAAATCTAATTTTAAATAACTAAGCGTTAACCCGATATAATACTGATGGGAATCAAATGGTCTCTGTGGCCAGAGACAGACCATGAAAAAGTACTCTGTTAACCTGTATTGACAGGACTGCTGGGCTGGATCAACTCTTTTTGGTATTGAAATGATGTATTCCCCCCCCCGCCCTTTCATTTTGCTACCCAATAACTTTGCAGCCCCAGGACTGGATAAAAGAAGTCAGACTTTATGCTTTTGTAGCTTATGTATTTCCATCAAGACTGAAGATTGTGTGCCTGGGACTTGGCAATAACAGTATAGAGCAAGAGGAGAAGCAATAAACTTATTATGTGTGTCAATAAAGTCAGCAAGTAAGTCTTGGAACACACACACGGAGCAAAACTGCTGAGTAAGGGAGAGAGACTTTTCCAATTATAACACCCCATTAACACTCATGCCAGAGGTTGAAATATTAAAAAGCAGCTAACAGGTCTCTTGAGAAGCCCCAGTAATGCATAGCAGCTCTGCATGCTTGCAGACAATGTAAAAAGCCACAACATTATCACTTAATACCGCACACTTAATGCGCAGAGCTCAATTAGTGAAAGCTGTTCAGGAACTGGAATGTTAGTTCTGCTGGGAGATGCCCTGCCTGTGAACAGAAGTAAAAGCACTGTGCACCCCAGGACACAAATGTGCACTGCCAGGCTGGGACACTGCTGAAGGCTGTCTGAAAGACAGCAGCTGCTGGAGAAAAAATTAATAGTGCTGCTGCCTTTTTACACAGACAAACATCCTTGGGCTGTCTATAGCTGCCCACCACTGCTTGATGTAGCAACACTTTGGTTCTGACAATCTTGAATCCAGTTCCAAGCACCTCCAAGTAGAGCTAGATTTTTTTTATAGAGAGGTCTACCCTCAGTTAGTTATTAAAACTCTGTATCTCTTATGGCTCTTATGCAATTCATTACTCTCAACCTACAGACTCTTACTGAGTGCCACTGAGGAACACAGTACGTGTCCTTTCCAACCTCTAGCTGAAATGTTCTTATCAAATACATTTTCCAGCATGGATGGCTTAGTGTAAGGGGTGCAAGAGCTGTCAAAAGTACCCCAGGCTCCAGGCACGCTCAGTTGTCCCACCTATCTCACATTCCCATGCTGCAGATGAGCCCATTGCCCGCTTCTCTGCCCTACAGTGTTTTATGGTCTTCTCATTTGTCCCGTGGGACACATGTTGATGGACTAAGGTCAGTATGGCAGTCCATGATTGTTTCCAGCTTATCTGCTGAATTTGAATCACTATTGTACTGCATTCATGCTTGGTCTGTCGTGCGGCACACACGTGAAGTGACTGTCTAACTATTCACTGGCTTAGGGGAGAAACTAAGTCCTTACTAAACAATATTTGCTTGCTTGGTATTATACTATAATTGCATCTAAGTCACTGGAGAAGAGGCTTTAGCTTGTCTGCAAACTCCATGGCTTTTGTGGTTTTGTTGCAATGATTTCATACCCTGAATTTAAATAAATTGGGAAATAAGAGACTGTTGTGGAGCCCACCCAAAAGATTGGTGGTCTTCCCAGTGCACTGATCAGGCAATAAGAAGGGAATGTAAAACCTACATCTGACCAAAACAATATGAAACCAAAGTTTCTGCGTGTGCCATGCCAAACAAACAAACAAATGCTGAGCCTAGCGATTTTTGCAGTCAATCTGCTCCATCATCTGCATGATAACATGGTAGATGCAGTCAGATCAAAGTCCTTTCAGTCCCAAAGCAGAGGATGTTCGACACTGAAATCACGACAGTTGCTTCTGCTAAGCAAAGCAGCGCCTGGCTCTGCCTGAGGTAAAGCTCTGGCTGTAGGGAGGAAACTCTCAGTCACTGTGGCGATGTCATCCTCGCTCTGGGTGGAAGCTGCTCTGATGGGTAACAGCTGTTATTTTCATTGAAATCTGAAAGACCTGTCTGCATGTTTTGGTGTTGGCTTTTTTCCCTCAGTATAGGATGTGAGGGAGGGAAAAATAACTAAATTGACCTTTCAATTGACAGAGATGCAGTGTAAAAAGAACTCCAAGAAATGAATATCCTTACAATTATGCATAGTAAGGCATTCTTACTCAGTTTTTCTCATGTAAAGAAAACCAAGAAAAACAGAGCTATTATGACTTTACCCACCTACAGACAAAGATCTTCTGAGAAGATCCTATTTCTCAGACCTTTGTCAAATTTTCAGTCTATCTGGTGGGAATTTTTTTCCTCCCTTAAAAGATAAATATGCTAAGTATTCTCAAAGGACAACAGCTTTTCATCTGAGAAAACAAATGTCATCACTGTCTCTCATTCTCCAACCTTGTCTTCCTTCCCCTGCTCCATCTTTTATCCCTATCCCTCTGGCCATGGGAATACATATTCTCCTTTGCCAGTAACCTCTTTTCCTGAGATCTTAAAGCATTTGGGGACAATATATACTGAGACAAAAATTGCACTTCAGGAAAATTGCCACAACTGTAGCCTACCTTTCTGTTTGGTTTTAAATAAAATGTAGTAGGAAAACATTACAACAATGAGAGTTTGGTGGCAAGGGAAAGGGAAGGAAAGGGAAAGGGAAAGGGAAAGGGAAAGGGAAAGGGAAAGGGAAAGGGAAAGGCCCTCTAGGAGCCACAGCTAGGAGATCTCCCCTCTCACTCTGAAATACACTGGGTGCACTGTTGAGGCCCAGAGGACTGAAAAAATTGTGGAGGTACATTTCTGACCGCGTCCATGGGGTCACACAACACATTTTCATTGTGGGAGCTGGTCTGGAATTGCTTGAGACTCTAGAGAGAGAGTTTGGCCAGTTCTGTACAACACTGTGCTTTGATGCCTTGCCCAAAATATTTAGATCTCCAAATAAGGCTTGCTAGAAAATAAACAAGAACAAAATACTCTAGAGATGAAATTTGTGTATGATTCTGATATATACAGAACACACTACAGTGTATATATGTCCACCATGTTTCCTAACTTCCCCTGCTATCTTTTTTGTGCTCTTAACAGATTTCTGTGTTTCCCTCCTAGATTTTAAAAACAGAAAACAAAAGGATAGAGGTCCCAGTGCTCAGCAGCATTGTGCAACGTGAATTTGAAGGACTGGAACATTTCAATCCAGTACATGGGCTTCTGTCACTTGAACCAAGGAAAAAACTGCGTCTGTGGGTACTGTAACATAATTGGAGGGAAAAACCCTTTAAAGCCAGATACTGAAACATCTGTAGTGCAAAATGACTTCTTGTCTGCCCGCTGATAATATCTCATTAGCCATGTCCAAAATAAATGGTTTTGACTTTTTTTTTTTAAACTCACCCTTGTCATATCCAACATCAACAATTTCAACCTGGAGAATGAAAGATCTACTGACTGATAAGAAGTTAGATTAGATCTGAATGTTATAACAAAGAGCATTGAGTGAGACTAGAGATAGGCAGAACCACATTTGGCATCTACCTAGGTAAGGAAACAATCCCAAATGCACTTAAAATTTGGTATTAAGTCACAAGGATGCTGCTTTGTGCAAGAATCTCAATGAGCCTGTTTACTTTTTCTCTCTTGACCTCTCACTTCTGTTCTCTCAAATTCTTTGATAATCATTGCAACATATCTAAAACTGGATTACAAAGCTGGTATTGGTGAGTCTGGCTCACATTAAGATTTCTTGGTATAGCTGCCTTATTTTGGTGTAGCAGTGACCACAATTTCTGAGCTCAGGAGATATGATTTAGGCTGTTACCTAGGATGGCCAAACTATGACTTAATATGCAAGAAACAGAAAGATGTTAATGATGCACAGACCCCTACTGCAGGTACCTGACTTGGCATTGACTTCACACTGAGAGCCAGAAAATTGCAGCCCAGACTTCAAGTATTACTCTTTGTATCTCTGTGGTGCTGCAGACAAAGCTGATTTCTCCTCGTATCTTTGTAAGCCAGCAAGCTCAGGGTGAGATGTAGAAGAAAAGCTATGTTTGCGCATTTTAACTAATCTGCTGTTTTCCCACCGCCTCTTCCCTGCCTTCTGCCTTGTGCTTGGAAAACGGGAACTTTCCTCCACGCGATTCCTCCCTGCTGTCAGCTGTCTTTAAGCTGACTCCTGCAGCTGTACTGCGAGACGTGCTGGGCTGCAGGCTCATCGATACTATGCAAATCCAGCCTGTAAGCAGATTACCTGTTACTGTGGGAACAGACTGACCTGCATCTGCCAATTCGCTTTCGCTTTTACTGGACAAGGTTAATGATGAAAATAAGCTTAATCTTGTAAGAGGTTAAGCAATTTATTACAGAACAGGAAACTGAGTTACAAAGAACTACAAAAATAAAACAGCGATGGTGCTGTCTTTACTTGGTTCCTTCTGGGTTTCTTTTCGGCATTTTGAATTTGGTTACTACTTGGGGTTCGGGAAAGTAGTATTTCCTCATTTTGGCAGATGGATATTCTTCATATTGGCAGGTCGATATTCTATGCTAGTAAAAAACAGATTTAGTTAATTTCTGTGATAAATGACACTAATTATAAATGTATCAGAGAAAATGAATTGCCCACTCCATCTTGTTTGTTGGTTTTTGGGGGTTTTTTTTAGTGTGTTGACTGTACCTTGCAGAACTACTTTCAGGTTAGTTTTAAGCTTAATCCACCTCTTATCCCCCCAAATTCAACCAATAGCGACTCCCACACAGACCATATAATGCAACTTCTAAAACCCATACCTGAAACTTATATTTTAACACAGTTTTAGAGTGAACAACACTCGACCTTTGGGAAACTCTTACCAGAATGGAGAGCTATGCTTGTTTTGTGATAACTAACACCCCAGGTATTGAGGTCTAATACTGAAAATGGTGTATTGCAAGCACGTGAAAAGAGCAAACGGAAACTGCACAAACCAATTTGCACTTCTCACTTATGCTTCAGAGCTCTGAATGTCATCTGGGGTTGAAAATGTCTTAGCAGTTTTCTCTAGCCATCTGAAACCATTCTAATATATTGAAAAATGGCAGTGACATTTCCCCAAGATATTTTTATGTGCGATACTTGGTCAATCCTAAGTGAGAAGAGTTATAAACTCTGTTGTTTATAACAGAAACGATGTCCTCAGTAGAACAACTCTTTTTTCCCCCCACAACATATAGATGTTGTTTGGGTTTTTTCCTAGAAGAAAAATTTTTAAATATTAAAAATATTGTATTAAAAGTACTGTATTTTTAATTCAGAGATATAACTGAAGTAATAAACCCCCTCCTCTCCTCTATTCCTTTTTTTTTTTTCCCCTTCATGCAGGCAAAACAACAGTTTCAGTTACAATCCATTCACTTGCCATTCTCTGGTCAGACTGAACAGAGCCTCTGAGTGCAACCTCTTCAACATCAGCTAAGGCATTTGGACTGGCAGACAAAGGGCCTAATTAAATGGATATTTCCTTTCTCCCCACATGATGGTGACTGAGCTTCAAATAAGCCAGTGAACTTCAGGTGAACTATAAACTTTAGGTGCATATAGAAACTGGGAAATAGATCCAAACCAGCCCTGGAGCAGCCATTTACATGCATGCACACACGCCAGGTTTTATAGTGTCTTGGGGTGCTGCTTTGTGGGAAGTGTGGAAGGATGTTTTACCCAGCACCAGACTGACTAAGGAAAGCTTCTTTTCAGGTTTTACTTTTTCTTGGAGTAGCTGGAATAATGCTGGGTGTATCAAGATATGCTGTTCATGTTGTCATAGCTGAGAGGGCAACAGGTAACACAGGGTGCTATAAATACTTTTTGCTATAAAGATCCACATACTTCCCCTAGAATCAAGGTGGATTTCAAGCAAAACATGTCCAGGAGAAGCTGAATGTTTACACGCTCCTCTTCTGGTAGAGCAAGATGACTCCACAGACCCATGAGCATCTGGTGGAAACTCTCCTATTTGTGAAGATAGAAATTACTTAAGATGAGACCATGAC
Organism: Mohoua ochrocephala; assembly: GCA_013398855.1. Classification (NCBI taxonomy): domain Eukaryota; kingdom Metazoa; phylum Chordata; class Aves; order Passeriformes; family Acanthizidae; genus Mohoua; species Mohoua ochrocephala. Next base: position 96,858 of record VZTA01001289.1, read on the forward strand.
CTGCTCTGTAAGAATTATTGTCACTGCCTCTCAGGTGACGTAAGCTAATACATTCCTTCATGAATTAAGCTACAACTCTTAAGCTTTTTTTTTGTGCATATATATTTTAAGAAAATAAAGGAGTAATTTCTATTATCAAAAAGAATCTTATATTATTTTATTCCAAGTGATATTTTATTTTGGACTGGAATCAAGTAGGAGTCACTTTTATTTCTGTATTTCTCACGTAAAATCAGAGATAGGCTTCCACCTTTAATGAACAAGAGGGAACATTTATGACACAGCCAGGAAAGTCTATGACCTAAAGCCAGAGGTGCTCTTCATGGATGTATGATTTTTCATGTATGTATATGAGCTTCACTCTGTAAAGGGCATAAAAGCAGCTGCAAGAGGAGTGGGAAGAGGAAAAAGCTTCTGTGTATCACTCCAGAGGCTGAAGCTGAGAAATGGGCACCAGCATCTTCAGTGCTGTTACTGCCTGCATTACCTCATACACATAATGTCCTGCCACCTTAATGTCTGCAGTGTAAGCAGACCATGGATGCAAAGTAAGGTCAGCAGGCGGGAGAACGCATCCACACCTGTAAAAAGCCCAGGTAAAGCACAGATGTTTCCAAATGGAAGTGATGTGCAGCCTTGTCTGAAAGCAGCAGTGAGAGCTGGAAGGCCAAATAGCTCACTTTGAAATTCTCAGATGAGAGGTTGTTCCTTATTTGTTGTTTGGGTTTGGTTTTTTGGTTTTGTTTTGCTTTTGGTTGGGTTGGTTTGTTTTTTTTTTTTCCTTCAGGGATGTACATGATAATTGGTGTTTATTCAGATAATCAGCTTCACAGACAGGATTGGGAACATAAGCTGGATTTTTATCCTGGCTAGCACGTTTTTGAGAGAATCACTAAAGTGATTGTAAGAAAGCACTGGAAACACAACTCCTGGAAGTAATTCCCAGCTGTCATGTTGAATTATAGAGAGACTTAGAGCTGCTAAGTTTTCTATGTCTCTGTTTAATCCTCTGTAAAGTGAGCAAAGTAAAACATATCTCAGAAGGATGTAGTAAGTTACCAAAATGAGATTGTGAAAGATTTCCTGTCTCTTTGGAAGAGGTGAGCTGTCTAGTGCAAGGTATTAGTGTTCCTCTGTGATGAAGCAATCTCTCTCCTAGATAAAACAAGGCAAAATCCTGTAATTTGGTGCTTCACTGCTGATGACTGACAGCTCACTTTCAATTCATAATTATAGTCAAAACCCACATCCATTTCTTCATAATAAGTGTTTGGATTTGTGTAATTGTGATGTAAGAAGAAAATGCTTAGACCACTTCTTTAATTTCTGTAAAGAGGAATAAGGGAATAGCATGAGATAATGCAGCAGTTTCAAAGGAAAACCATCAAAAACATATTTGCATTGTGCTTTCCTATACGTTACACATTTTCCGGGTTATGTTAGAAATACATATTCACTTCATATGTAATGTATTTGTTATTTTCTGGTCTTCTTCCAAGACATTTTGCCATTATCCTGCCAGGACTGTATGTTGTCTGACCACTTCCCCATTGCAATTAAGGATTGAAACCACTTGCTTACGCACAACGGAGACCATCATACCTAACCCCAAAGGAGGCCAGAAACTCCTAGCACACTGCATTTCCCAGACCAACCAGGAGGCCCAGGGCACAGAAGGACAGCATGCTATTTGCAACAAGGGCTGGCACACTGACAATCCACATGAGTGCAGCTATTCAAAATAAATTTAAAAAACCCGAAAACTTGTGTGTGTGGGGATTTAACACTCTCATAAAGAGATACTGCCTGAACATCTTACAATAAAATGAGATAAGCTGCTCCAAAATCAGTTGTAAAGAAGAAGCTACAAAAGAACCAGCCTCAAGGAATGATGTTTAACCAGACATTTTTCTTCAAATCATGCAGTATATGTTTAGTACATAATGTGCAGGATTGCAGGCTTGATTTGAACAGGCATCAGAACATGAAGCTTGCACAAGTAACACAGCCTTTCTCAGGAATTTCACTTTGTCCCTCCTATCCCTTCGCTGCTTTTTCTCCTTCCTTTCTCCAGTGCCAAAGTTTAAGAGGAGGAGAGATGATGCCTCGGGGTGCTGGAGGTGGGGTGTAAAAGAGAAGGAGGCAGTCTCTGACTCTAAATGAAAACATTTCATTGACTTCAGCGTGTTTGGAATCAGACCCGTTGTACTCAAAGAACTTGAATGTGACCACGATTCAATAACGTAAGATTCAGATTCATACCATCGGGAAGATGAAAGTGATTGCTGAGTCCTGACTGCAGTTTTCGTGTGTGTATGTGTTTGTGTGCACATGCTTGGGGCCAGGGATAGTACTAAAAAAACATCTTTATCAACCCATTGGATTAATCTTTCGTTTTCATAAGGCAAAACTTGTCATATTACAGAGCAACAGCGAAGTGTGTGTGAATCTGATAATCTGTGCTGAAAATAATCTTTGCAGCCATCTCTGCTGCTAGCCTAATACTTAAGGACTTTAAGTGAAAATTGGTTTGGATCTCCAGAGAATACATGAAAAACTGAGAAGGAACAAATTGTATTTGATATCTAAGTCCGCATGGCAACATTTTACACAGTTATAACGTGAGGACATGGTGTTTTCTTAGGATTAGGAAACACTGGGAAAGGAAGAACCCTCTCAAATGACATACTGGCACAGACATGCATACATACAGAGACCTTAGGTGGGGGGAGTGCTCTGTCTGTGTGCATATTTAGTTTGAAAATGGTTCTGTAAGAAAGTTCCAATTCAACAGTTACGAGGAAAGATCTTTTTTACCCTCTAAATTTTCATATTAGTGTGAAGCGAGCCATGGATAGAAAATAAGAAGCTGTTTGGATTTATTGTGTTCTGGAGCCATTAATTACAGTGAGTCCCGTTTCTGTTTATTTGTCTTAGTTCTTCTTGGTGTTGAAACACTGACCCTCATGGACATAAAAAAGATTATCTAGCTTCATCTGTCTCACCATCCTCTGCGGCTCAAGTCCTTGTGGTAGAGCACTTCCCCAGACTACATGACACAGCCAGATGTAGCAACCAGATACCAGGCTACGAAACAGCACTAATTTCAAATGTCAGCCTTCACACTCCATAAAACAGGGAGCATATTACAGTGTACATTAAATTCCAGAGCAAATAATACTTAACATCTATGTGGATGCATTGTAGATTTGAATAATCTGGCAGACTGTATTTGGAAATATTCTCTAAATTTCCTCTGTCCCTGCCCTGAGACTGTGGTAAGTAGCACAGAGACCAGCTGTCCAGCCTTGTTTTTCTAAGCCATTGACTAAACAGTGAGTTCATGTTCAAGATAACTGTGGGGAACCAGTTCATGAACTTCTTGAACTCTGCTGTCCATAAGTGTGGTGATGGGCTTGAAAAGCTGCCATTTAATTAATTATGAGTCTTGTCGCTAGAAATGAACCTTGAGCCAAGTGTTGTTTGTTGCTTTGTTTTGCTTGCTTTTTTTAAAAAAAAAATTAGAAGATGACTGGGAGCAAAAGTAAGTAAAATCCACTGACTTGTTGCCAGGGAAAGGCATCGCTCCATAAAACAGGAAGACAAAACCATCACCTGCATAAACAGTCCAAGGGCTTTCAGTGCACGTTGGCTGCAATACCTGAGCATCAGTATGGAGCAGAATATGTGCTCCTTTCCAGATTCACTTCCCAATTTGCGAAATTGTAAACATGGAGGTCTTTCTACCGGTGGCATCTATTTTACTCCAAGAGTTTGAAACTTTCCCTTTCCTTTGTGGGATTCAGTTTTCTGCTAATGACAGGCAGAACAGGTACTGGTCTCCGAGAGAAGGAAGCTGCACAGAACTTAAAACTGAAATCTTGTATTGCAGTTTCATTCTCTAAACCTCTCTATTCATGTTGATAACAATATCTAGATTTTGACCCTTTGTCCCATAAAACTCTTCACTATTATAATTTTAAAACTGCATGAGAAACAGCCTTATTTTATAGATCTAAGGTAGAAACCACTTAATTCCTCTGTGCTTCAAGGTACATGCAACTGGCACAAGCAGAGGAGCATCTTCTCCTTTGTATTTAAAAGTTCTTGATATCCAGAAGCAGAAGTCACCACAGGAGCAGGACTGGAAAAGACCTTTCAAGATGGATGCCTGCTATTGCAAGGCTTAGAAAACACTTAAATAACCCATTTCACAGATAAAGTCTATCTAGTGAGGTTTCTGGAGAAACTCCTTGCTCCATTTTCTCTAACTAATAGGTTATTCCAGAACATTATTCCTTAAACACGTAAAAAAGGAGCTATGAAGCTGGTGAAGGGTCTGAAGCACAAGTCTTATGAGGAGCAGCTGAGGGAGCTGGGGTTTAGCCTGGAAAAAAAGGGCCTCAGGGGGACCTTATCACTCCCTACAACTGCCTGACAGGAGAGTGTAGTGAGGTGGGGGTCGGCCTCTTCTCTGAAGCAACTGGCGATAGGACAAGAGGAAATGGCCTCAAACTGCAAGAGGAGAGGTTTAGATTAGATATTAGGAAAAATTTCTTCAGCAAAAGGATTGTCAAGTGTTGGAACAGGCTGCCCAGGAAAGTGTTTCAGTCACCATTCCTGTAGGTACTAAAAGACATGTACATGTGGTGCTTAGGGACAAGGCTTAGTGGTGGAATTGGCAGTGTTAAGTTACCAGTTGGACTCGATGATCTCAATGGTCTTTTCAAACCTGAAGTATTCTGTGATTCTGTGAAAGCCTTCTTCTGATTTCCTGCTTAAATAATCATTGACAATTCATACTGATTTGTTTGAAAGGTTGTGGACTTTTACTTTAAACAAGATCCTTTTCCACTTTCATATCCCTAATGTATTTGTGGCAAGTAATCATACCCCTCTAGCCTTGACTGAAAGCTTTTCACTCCTCTGATATTCTGATAGCACTTCGTTGTTGTGCTTCCTGTTTGAAATTTTTCTTCATTGTGGGTACCAGATTGGGACAGATTCTGCGCTTTCACCAGGTCTTTAACCCTATCCTCCTGTGTAAATAGGTCTGGAACAACAGCACTGTATTTGGAGTCTCACCCAACTTCACCAGCTTGCTGGTAATTGCCTTCAAGGAAAAAAAGCAAACGCAAACATTTCAAACTATAATTAGTAGGAAGTTCTCAACTAGCAAAGTATTATTTTCACACTTTGCTTTTATATGAGGCATCAAAGTATTTTATGATATGTAATTAGGACTGAGATCTTCAAAAATGTGGCAGAATAAACAGCATTGTTCCCTGTTTCAGTTCATTCTTTTATTGTGCTTTTGTATGATGAAGCAGAATAGGGTGTAATCATCTGCAAGTAGTTATTCATGAAGAAACTATCCTATTTCTTCAGGCTCCAGGACAAATGATGCTGAGGGAGTTGCTTTCTACTAGTATATTTCCTGAAACCGTTGCTGATTCTGCGCAGTTCTGGTGCATCTGTTGAAGGATTTATACGAGTTTTAGCACTATGGCCCTACTGATAACTGATCAGTACAAAAAAAAGTAACAAGTACAAGAGCATTTCTTTGCTATTGACTATGCTACAGCGGCTACGCTATGTTAGGTGGCCTCAGACTGCAAAACCTGCCTCTGCTTTATATTGCTCCTGGACAGCTTTTACCACAGTCTTTTTTTGAACTGTTAAGTGGTACTGGCTGCAGGATCAAATGAGGCGATAAAGGAGGAAAAAATTAGTGCATGTGTGTTTCAGCAGGTTACTTCAGCTACTGTGCAGGCTTTGATCATCTGCAGCGCACTGGGGCTGGCATGTTGGGCACTGTGACACCAGACGTCATGTTGTCCTTAACACAGCATTGGGACACTGTCCTGAGCTGGGTCTGCAGCCTGTTCTCCACAGCAGGTACTTTGGAACGAAACTCTCAAGGCCCAGTGCTGAGTGCGAAACTCCTCAGACCTGCATCCCTGCTTTCAGGATATACATTCAACATCACATCATAATTTACACGAAACCTTTCTCCAATTCATGCCGCCTCCTTTCCGCATTGAGCATCCCACTAAGTTGGAAAATCCCTATTTGTTTTCCTTCTAACTATTCCAAGCAATGTGGAACAGTTCTGGCAGGTGGACTTACGCAAATGCGTTTGCTCCCGCGTCAGAAGAACAGATGATTGTGCTACTTTTTGGGGACGTGGGACATGCTTCTGCGCCTTCATGGAGGCAGAATTGAAACCAGATGCTCTTGCCCCATGCTTTTACCACTGAAATACGTGGAGAAAAGAGGAAGTGAGAGATGAAGACAGATGTTCCAGACAGATAGATATCTCTAAAGCAAACATTGCTTTCTATGGGAACACACCTTTACACCACCTCCCTCTCTCACATTATTCATTTTCTCATTTCCTTCCCCTTCAAAATCCCTAAAACTGCTGTGCAAACTGGGAGAGCCCATCCTTTAGCCAGCACACAGACATGTGGTTAGGATTTCTTCTTAGGGATCCTGGAATATTTGTGGGCTTGAATCCCACTGGAAAAAAAGAAATATGAAGGCAAGTCTCCCACATCCTGTGGAGTGACTGTGGGAGAGCCCAGCATCTCCTCCTCAATGGCTGTTCTGTGCCAAGCCCAGAGAGCACCTACAGACATGACCGCCGCCAACGAGACGAGTGGGAATAAAGTAGTTTGTGAAATTTGATGGGATTTGATGACAGCACTGTCAAAACTTTAATGGGAAGGGTAGAGGCACTGCCTTTTCTCTTCCAAAAGGAGATCCTCTTTTGTCCTCCTGTATGGCCAGGAATGACATATCCCTTTTGTAAGATGAAGATTTGTCTACATCAAGCGGACAGTTAATTTATCTCAATTAACTTCCTCTCCAATATCACTTTGTGCTTAGTACTAGATGATCTTAAATGTTCCTTCCAACCCAAGCCTTTCTATGATTTAGGGACATTAAATTTTAAGAAGGAAGGTTTTTTTTGTCTTGACCTCCAAGTGTTTCATCTTGCTCTTTTCCCGTGGGTCTTCATCCAGTACTTCATGTTTCCAGGTCTCCTTTGTTCAATATCCTCTCTAAGGGATCTTTGCTACATCATCTGGTACTCTCTGTCCCCTCTTGTGAGCCACAAGCACTGCTGGGCATGTCTGAGAGCTTCTGACTCATATTCTTTGTTGTGAACACTGCTGTGTTATGCCTTTTCTTTTTATGTCACATCTTCTTGTCCCTGCCCCATCCGAGACTCAGCTCCCACCAAGGCTCCATCACATGCTCACACACCATCAGGAATCTTCAGGCAGCTTCAGGCACAGACTTAAACACAAAAAAATACCACCAATGACTTAGGGCAGCTCTGAGCCACAAGCTGCTGGAGTGTACTGGGAAGTCTAATTACATGCTTGCCCTATTCTTTTATTTCTTTCCTGGGCATAAACGGTTGGCCGCTCCTACTTCTGCAATCAGAATTATTCTCTTGTCTTAGCTGGGTTTACTCACTACTGATTTTGCGGCTATTGGTTTCTTGGGCAGCAAGAGTCTGGATATTGAATGAGCATGAGACTGTCACTGTGGATGCAGAACTGCAGGTGCCAGTGCAGAATCCTGGGCTGGAAGTATCTTTTTTTTTTTTTTTGCCTGAACCACTTTTCCAACCAGTTCAAGAGTCTCAGATCCAGAAATTCCAGCGTGGTGGCTGGAGCTCCAGACTCCACTTGATTAACAAAACCGTGCCTGTGAAGGACAGGCTCCAGGCAACGGCAGTCTGGTTTCCAAAGAGCAGGGCTTGGGCTGGCCACACTGCTCTCCGCAGCTGGACATGGCTACTTCAAATCTACAGCAGCTGCCACCCACACAGGCCGGTGTGAGCAGACGGAGCTCCGTCTGACTCAGTACTGCCCTTGTCCTCCCGTGTGAGAAAACTGTCCTGCGGCACAGATGCTGCCAACAAATGATTTGTTTTCGATTGCATATACCTTAACTCAATCTGATCAGCACTAGCAGCACCAGGCTCTTCCTCGGCATCAGAGCAATTCCACCATTTATAGGTAGTGCTGAAAGCAGTAGATGTGTAGTAGTAGCTTGGAAGACAGCCATGAGAAGGTAAAGTTATACAGTTCCTAGCTGCAATGTAAATTGAAATATTTAAATTTAGGAGGATGCTCTTAATAAAAACTTAGGGCTGTGTGTATTTCAACATAAAGTCATGGAGAAGGAAAGGCTGCTCAGTGAAATAAGATAGAAAGTGTTCAACTAATTCTGACAGCATCATTTAATGAAAAATACTATTTCTGCAATGCTTTAATTTAATCAGCTTATTGTATTGTATGGTGTTTTGGTTTGTTTGATTTGGAAAATAAAATTGAAACACTTTTAATGTATAGTTTGACCAGAGTGACCTTATACAGTACCAAACTCTTCTGACCAAAGTGCTTCACTGCCTGTGCTCCTGGTATGGATTATAATCACTGGGATGGACTTTCATCTCTCTTTCGACTCCATCTCAGGAGTTTCACAGCTCTGCATGTCACCTGTACCTTGGTCATGGACTTTGTCTGGCCTGGGATACTTGAAACTCAGACACCACAAAGAAATGTGCTATGACAGTCAAGTTATGCTAAAGAAATCTTTCATATTCAGAAATGTTTCAGCATATCTGGCTTAAAGAAATATCCAGAAAGTCTCTCTTCTGCAAAAGAGGCCTTGAGGTGCTGCAATCCTAATGTGTGAAACCTGTACAATGCAGAAATAAATTGTGCAAATCCATAGAAGGTGACCTCAAGCCTTCTTACTGGGGAAACCTGATCCAAAATACATCGAAATCCTGAAAAATATATTCACCTATTTCTTTGAGCTTTTTAACAGGCTCTGAGGATTTTAACTACCAACAAGTAGTATGGGCTTTTTTGGGTTTTTTTTGGTTTTACCAAACCAAGAGAGATATGAACTGTTCTCTCAGTATTTTCCCCAACACCCTGTTGCTGTCTTCAGCTCTAAAAAAATGTAAGAACATTCCTAAAGTTTCATTTCAGTTAATTTTTCTCAAACAGGGAAAAAAGAGTTACTTCTATTACCTTAAGAGTTTTTACATAAACATAAAAGATTTTCATATACTAATTATTTCTGTTGAGATTTCAAAATCAGTTCATAGTTTTGACCTTTGTCATACCCACTAGACTAGAAAGAAGCAGAATGGCAATTTGCTGGAAAACTTAAATGACATTTTAATGCATTTTCCACTGTTTTAAAATATAGTAATTATTTCCTGGTGTATCAATTGCTGTTTCCCAGCCTTTTCTAGAATAGTATTTTAAATAAAAGCCTAAGTTTTAACTAAGGCATTCTCTGGTATTGGTCATATTTTGCCATCCTTCTCTTTACACTTACATATCTACTTATATTAACCACTGTATAGCATGTCAAGAAGTGGGGGGGGAAAAAAAAAAAGATAAAGTCCATTTCATGACAATTTTGGAGGTTGTAGAATTTCATTCTACATACCATATATGGAATTTCTGCCTATTTTCACTACTTTCATCAAAACATCCCTATTCTCACTCAGCAGATCAGAGTTTCAGTACAGGATTCTCTTCACATCCCCTAAAAAGTCTGTGCTGTTCCTTGGAAACCTTACTGTCCAAAACATGCTCAGAACTGACACAACTTAACTAAACATTTGTGTCAGGTCCAAAACAACCTTTGGCTGATGAAATAATTTCACTGACAATATTCAAACAATAGTAATACCAGACACTTTAGTTACAAATATTTGTCCACAGGAAAAAAAAAAATCTTTCTGGTGAAAGAATATACCACTTGTTTAACTGCTTCACCAAAATGGAATATTTCAGCTGCATAATCTCTCTCGAGGTAAAACCCACTGTATTATTTGAAGTGTGGGTCAGGACAAGAACTTTTTCGTGATTCTCCCTGTTTTGAAAGAGAACAAACTAAAATTAAAAACCCTGAATTTTTCCCCCCTAATGTTTTACTTTGACCTGCAGGCTTGTTGCTCTTTGACATTTTCAGATTTTTCAAGACTTTCAACTTTGCAATGAGAATCAACCTCGCAATGAGAACTACTTTCAACACAGCCTTTTTATGTAAACACAGTTTCCTGTTTTGCTTCAAAGCAAAATGATGAAAAAAAAAATCCTAGCAGCTATGCAGTCTTATCACAACAGGTAGTATATTTGTGATCATCTCTTGCAACACAAGTATTTTGTAGACAATAGGAAAGAGCTGTGTTCTGCTCAGGGGCCAAGAGTTCATATTACAGAGCCAGGACTTTGTTTATGGGAACTGTTGTGGATGTCATTAGTCCTCACACAACCCAAAGAATGACACATATTTTAGGAAGAAAGTGCTTTTATTAGGCCCACAGAGACAATTGTGTAAACGAGATATTAGATAAAGCAGATTAGTTTTCATGCAGATGAACTACTCTTTGAGTCCAAAGTATGGAGAAAATATGAAAATAATTGCAGCTCCTTCCTTTGATTCCATTTGATTATTTTATTCAGTCGGACATTTGAGAGAAAAGTGTTTTCGATTTTGGGAGCAGAGGGTGATCCTGACCCTATTAAGTGTGTAAGTGGTGACAGAAGCGGAATGATCAGAGGAAACAGTAATCCCCATCAAAGATCAGCAAGACTTGAGAAATAGGGAAACTCAGAAGCCTTTGTCAAATTCATCTGATATGAAATCTGGTTATCTGACAGAGCTGCACACTTTAGCTCCCTAGCCCACCTTTGGTCTTGCAGTGTCAGGACTCCAAGGTTAGAGATGGAGTAGTTGTTTTGGGAATATAATTTTCCAGCTGGTAACTGGGTGTCGCTGTTCCTCCCTAATTAGGTAGCCTGTGGTGGATGTTTGGTTTCACCCACAGAGCTCCCCAAGAGCAGCGAATGCATGGCGTGCTGCCTATGATGTTTCAGAATGCTCACGTGTAGGATCTGGATATTTTGGTGGTTCTGCTGGAGCAGGTGTTTATCATGAGGGCTGTGGCAATACTTGGGTATGATTTTCCTGAGCTATCTGGCTCTAGCCAGCATATACTGGTCTGCCAAAATTTGCTTTCAGTGATGGAGCTAATGATAATGAGTGTGGTTTGAAGGGAAGGATGGGTGTTTCTAGGAAAAATAATTTCAAGGTATGATTTTCTTCCAATATAAGCTACAACTCGTTAACATTTTCCAGTATACATTTCTTGCATATTGTGGTATATGATACCCAGCAGGGGATTTTCTCTCTGTATTGTAGTAAGTTTGGATAAGGTTTAGGTGGCTTCTTCAAATATGCGATCCCAGTGGAGCGTCGCTGTTGGATGAGCATCATCTGTAGCTTTGTGAGGGCGTGTCATGAGTGCTTTCCTCAGAGCAAATGAGGTGATGTCTGTGGGCTATATCAGTTTTTCTAGTGTGTTTTGGATAGCTGATGGTTTGTGGAAGGAGGTGTGTTGGTCTGTGGATTTTCTGCATATGGTATTTTGACGGTTTCTATTTTTCATGTTGACCTTGGTGTCTAGAAAGTTGATGCTGATGTAAGTTTTCCAGAGAGTTTGATGGGCAATTCTGGTTGCTGAATTTGTGGTAGAAATCAATGAGGGAATCTAAGTTTTCAGTACAGATGTCATTTAGGTACCCCTAGTGTACCCTAGGAACCCACGTTGGTTTGGTGGGAAGGTTCACGTTTTACGCGGGGTGACTCCTGAAGAGTCTGATATTCTGGCGCTTGGATACAAATACCTGGGTGCTTGTAGTTGCAGCTGAAATTTTGTGAGGGTGGAAACTGTTGTGGATGAAGATGAAACAGATGGGCTTGACTATTCAATGTGAAGAGACTGGCACATATAAGAGACCAGTTAGGAGTCACTGAGGCATAGGGTCAGAGGTAATGGCTCCCCGGTGCAGCATATGATAGCAATACTAAAGATGGTGCCAGTAGAGAAGATAGTTAATGAAGCAGCTATCCTGGAGGAATCATGTTTGTCTGGAGAAAGTTGTTTTCACATGTAACAAAGTATTTAAAGGTGGTCTCTGCAGATCCTCATAGCTCTTCACTGAAAGTCTCCTGTTTCCTACTGCAAGAATGTAGAAGAGCACCTCAAGGTGGAAAGAGAAGACATAATTTTTTTCCATCTTCATTGGGAAGAAATTTGAACTCTAGGGTGAAAAAAGCAGAGGTCTTTCTTGAGTTCCTTCTCACAGGAAAGCATAAAAAGTCATCTGCTAGCATCACTGATACTATCCTAACTTCTCCTTTACCAATTGTTTAATAACTAATTGGTGACTGTCTTTTAAATACTACGTAGACCCTTAAAAAACCCCATTCTTACCTTTCAAAAAATTATTTCTGAAAGAATTGTTTTTGTAGACCAATGTAAAATTGATTTAGGAGGGTGCAGCTCACTATAATGTGAGATTATTTTCATGATTATTTTACAGGTGATGGTGGCTATTTTGTCTTTTTTTTTTTTTTTTTCCAGAAAAATTGAGACACAGTTACAGGAACACTTCCTCCAATTGGACTACAGACCACAACGTTCCCAACATTTCCGAGAATAAAAGTGAGCATTTGGAAAGAAGAGATAGCTATTCAAGGTTGGGGTATTCTTCCTAAGGACTTTGTGGTGGGTGATGTTGAGATGCAGGTCCTCTCATCATCATTTCTCAGATGTTGTCTTGTTGGTGAAGGAATTGCCATTGCACTATTTGGGTTCAGTGCTAAATATCAGTTTCTTTTGATAGCGATTTGTTGCATGGTGGTTTGGTTTCCGTTTCCTTTAATTTCTTGGAGCACATAATTATGTCTGGTTCCGTCAGCCTCTCTGGGAGGTAAAATTTTCTCAGTTTCTTAGATTAGGCATACCTAAACAGGATATTGCATCATGTATTTGAGTTGAAATTCAGACTTTTTTCTACAGACAAGATGACCTACACAATGGATCTGTGTCATTCTCTCATGTTCTTCAAAGCCTGAGCTGGACTTCAATTCACTTTTATATCTGGACCATTTCCCCACTGAATTCTGCAGGGCTGCAGACCTAATACACCTGTGCCGTCATTGCAACAGGCACTTTCACAGGAATTAAGAGAGTGTTTTCCACAAAGTGAACTTGCCAGGCAGATAAGCTCCGTCTGCCCAAGAGATGGTGAATCCCAAACTGTGGGTAAACCTATGAGTGAAAGTCCAGATGGAGGAAAGACTATGTGGAGGCAGGAAGGACTCTAAACAGACAAACTTTAAGTGAGCAATATGAAGGGGAGACTTGGCCTAAACGGGACACCTAGAGGACCAGGAGAAAGAAAATGCCTACAAACTGTAGGGTGGCTTTATGAAGAAGAGATTTTGGTATTGAATGCAAGCTGAGACATGGGGAACACCAGAAGATGTTCCCGACCAAGGGTTCAGAAATGTGTCTGTAGCAGGCTGGCTTCATGTGGGAGATGAGGAGGCTCTGAGGTGGTTTCACCGGCAGTCAGGTGCCAGCACACCTCTGCCATTTCTTTAACCCATTCCTTTAACAAGACTGTGAACTGCGTTGTCTCTTTGGACAGTGCAAGTCAACAGCACTCGTGCTCATTTTCGCCCGGCTTGAGCGAGGAGCGAGTGAGACAGGGAGGCGCTGACAGGCCTTTGGTCCCCTAAGGGCTTGGACCCACCAAAGGAGTCAGCAGATGTGCACCCCAGGTGCACGCTGATTTCATACACCGGGAATTTAGGGGAAAGGGACCCTCCAGGTGCAACCAGGGGCTCAGGGAAGCCTCGGCTGACGGGGCCGCCTGGGTGGAGCGCAAACCTGAGTGGGGCAAGGGTGAGGAGGGGGCAGGAGGCGGCGGAGGAAGGGCTGCCCGCGCGGTGCTCACCCACGGTGGCGCGGAAGCGCAGGGTTCCGCTGCGCGGGGCGGAGCAGCGCCGACCGCGATCCCCGGGCGAC
>VZTA01001289.1:111151-383980 GCA_013398855.1 Mohoua ochrocephala
ATCCCGCTCCCTCCTGGCCGCCCTCGTCCTCCTGGGCCTGGGGCAGGTGGTCTGCAGCGTCGCCCTCTTCCTCTACTTCCGAGCTCAGGTAAGCGGGGGCTGGCGCGGGCGCTTCCCACCGTGGCAAGTGCGGCCGCCTCGCACCCTGCGCAAGAGGGGAAGGGCCTCGTGTAGGTGCGATCGGGGCGATTTCTTAAAAACAACAACAACAACAACAAAAAAACAAACAAGAAAAAGTTTTAGAACACATTTATCTGTCTCTGAAGTTCATTCCAGCTCTGAGAGGGGTCGCGCCGATGGGCTCCCAGTGCCCTGCCCAGCTTGTGCTGTCCTCTGATCACTGGAGCGGCTCAGGCCGAGGGGTTCCAGGTAGCGCTCCGGGCATCGGGTGCATTTTGGGGTACAGGGCTTTGCAGCGAGGTTGGACGTGAGGGGTTCCCTGACTCGGGAAAGAGTTAGTTGTGATCATTCACCTGAAGTCTTGCAGGACTTTGGTATTTAATGATCAGCTTTCAGTTTTCCGCTGGAGAGAAGTTTGACATTGGATATTAGAAGAAGGTTCTTCACCCAAAAGGGTGGTAAACAGGCTCCCCAGGGAAGCGGTCGCAGCACCAAGCCTGGAAGAGTTTAAGGAGTGTTTGGACAATACTCTCGGGTACATGGTGTGATTTTTGGAGATGGTGCTGTGCAGGGGTCAGGAGTTGGACTCGATGATCCCTGAGGATCCCTTCCAACTCAGAACAATCTGTGATTCTGTGACATATCTGAGGTCTTTGGCTGACATGAATGTTTCCCCAGCAGGAGAAATGGCTTTAAGGACAAAAAAGGTCATCACACAAGACCACTTGCGATGGTTTGTCTCAGGCTGCGCAGGAGCACTGCAGAGGAGTGGGGTCTTGTGCTTGTGGGCATCGGCTGCCTACTGCAGCTCAGGAGCTTTTTCTGGGATTCTGGGGGTTTCTGGGAGAGAGCCGCCCCTCACCTGCCAGGCCGCGGGAGCGCTGGGATGCCTGAGCAGAGGCAGCGGTGCGTGCCGAGAGGAGCGCGGGGAGGTGTCGCTGTGGGGACAGATAAGGTGATGAGCGGTTGGGCTTTCGGAGAGAAGAGGAGCCTGCTTCTTGGAAATGGCTCGGCTGCCTGGATTCCCTCGCTGCTGCATCTCTTACCCTGCAAGGCTGAGCCCTCTCGGAGGAAGTGGGGAGCTGCCAGCTAGTTGGTTCTCAGGGCTAGGTGTTAGGTTTCTGCTTGGCTTTATTGTCGACGCTAATTAGTTCTGTTAATGTGGGTCTCACTGCCGTCATGGAAGTGGTACTTCTGTTGTGTGTACTTTTCATTTGAAGTCGGCAGAGATTGGAAACTTGTTTCTTTCGGTTTACTTTCTAGGTAGAGGCACTTGATGTTGAGGTAGCAGGCTGGATTTCTTAACAAAGTGCACTCTGGAAACAGGTGTTGCACAAGTGTATGCCCACTTAATCAGGTGAATGACTGTCAAATGCACAGTAGTGCTGCTGATAATTTATTATGCAGACTGTTTCATTTTTTCTTACTGACAATGGCTTTGTGTTTTCCATTTTTCCAAAAATAAAATGTAACAGCAATACAGCACTTAGTTAATCATAACTTGTATATTTCAGAAGAGTGACATCTAATTTCTGGGACTCATTGTAAAGTAGCTTAAAGCTGCTTGTTTGCTTGACAGTGAAATAAATGAATGCCTGCTTCAACTTGTGACAGGGGAATGTTTTTCACTCTAGATGTTCATGAACCTGAAAAGACATTCTTGTCAAAACATAGCTCAGAGATGCACAGCTATACATTCATTAGAGGGCTAGAGAGCCTTTGCAATCAAAGCAGCTAATCAGAGTGTGCCCCCTTATTAAAGACTCTTCCTGATAGGTACATGTCAGTGCTTCACATGTACCTAACAAAGGGTAAAAAGAACCGTAATGGCTATTTTCCTTCTGCTTCCCTGATTTAAAAAATGGCATGGTCCAGGTGTAGCTCTACATTTGACAGCTTAATTCTCTTGCTCGTTTTTCGTTCCTATAGATTTAGAGTAGTGCTGTTGAATAGAGTCATTGGTAAATTTGAATTTCCGAAACACCTAGAAGAGGTGATGTAGCTCAGTGTAGACTTGACTGAAGTCATTGCCTAAGAAATTTTTAATGGAGAAAATGTCATCAATGGAAAATAGAATAATAAGTATACTCATGAAGTAAGTACATAATTCACTATCAGAAGATAAGATAATTCATATTTGTTCACCATTTCTAATTGTGAAATAAGATAGATGGAAAAACATAGTAGGTCCTACAGAAGTTAATTCTTATTTCTCGCTCTTAGAGATTTATTTAATTTAAATGGGACATGATCAGACCTCTTTCTTTTGAAAAGATTTCTGTGAAGTTTGATTATGTTAAGCTACCTCAATTTGGCTTTTTCAGTGTAAATTTCAGCTATCTAAATTTGTACTTTAATAACAGAACTTAATTTTTTTTTTAGTTAATTTTGTTAAAGTAACGAGGAGTTAGTAGTAGAAGCTGTGTGTGAAAAGATTTGATTTGTTTGCTTGGTAAATTAAGCAAATGTGAATTAGGAAAATTTGACTGTATATGCTGATATTAAGAAATTATATATCTCAGAAGCTCTTAAAAACCCTATCTAAGAGTCTGAGTAAACTCTGACTCAGTTTTACCATTCACATTTTGTCTGTATTTGCATAAAATCATTTGGGCTGGATCATGACACAGTATAAGCTGAGACAATAGTTGAGGTTTTGGTTTTTCCTTAATTTTGTTTATTTTGTGGCTTGAGCATTTGGAATTTCACAAGACACATAACTAGGACTGACACTAGGTTTTCACGGGTAAACACATGTTTGTGGCCAAGAAATAATGCAGTGCAATGCAAGTGAGACAATGAGCTGGTATGTCGAAAAAGAAAGGAAAAAAAAGCAACAAGTTTGAATTTTACCAATATTCTCATAGTAGTGTTCTGAAATGTAAAAATATTAGCACTTTCTAACTTTGCTTTTTGGTCCATCCTGTGCAGTGTACTGAATCCAAGAAATTAAACAATAACAAAATGTATTGATCTTAAGCATTTATTCTGCTTGTACTTTGAGGAATATTTTCTCATTATCTATGAAAATGCCATGAAAATTTAGTTAGTTTCTCAGAGCAGCTGGAGGTCATCACTCAATACAGACTCATGCACAGCACAAGGTGAGAGAGAGAAGTATTTTATTCAACTTTGACTGACAAATGCTGAGGTATAGCCTCCAGAAGCTTAGCTTTTGAGCTTTTCTTTCTGGCCTATTTCCTTAGTGCACTTAGATCTCAAAAGAGTAGGAATCTGGTGTAACACTGGCTGAACGGGAGGCAGTGAAGCAAATTGGAAGTGCTCAAATTGAAATGTGGTGGCTGAGTGTCTGATGCCCACAGTTTAAGCTAGACCTCCAAGAGTGCACACTTTCCCTATTTAAAAAAAGTCTGTACGAATGTTAGGTATTCTGCGAGATTGAAGAGTTCACACTTGGCTAAATGGTGACCTGGAAGTCAGATTTTTATTGTCATTTCATGCTTATGTGGAATTCTGACTTTCACTGTGGTATGTTTTCAAACAATTACCTTCCAGACTTTAGATGAAGTTTTGTGAGCCTTGTGGCTAGCAGGAAAAACAGCTTGCTGGGGGTCATCAGCATCTCTTGGAAGCCTGAAAGAACCCCTTCTTGGGGCTTAAGAATGGTCACAGAGTGCAAAGTGATATTTGATAGTCTGGAAAGTGGTTTAAGTTTGAAAACAAGTACAAGTATAAATGTTAAACATTTATTGTAATGAGTAAGTATTTAATGCAATACTGTAAAAGTGCATAATTGATGCAAGATTTAATAGTAAAGGCGGCTGGAATGTATTGTGTCTTTTGAAACCAAACTGAGTCTTTTTTTACATCAGAAAATTGGTTCTTAATTCTGTGAGTTCATTTAGTCTCACCCATGATGCTGGAGTTCATTTTGGCTGCCCTGAATAGGGTGAAAAGAGTCCAGAAATACAACTAGAATGATGAGAGATGCTGAAAATCAGGGGGCACTGAACAGTCTGATCTGATTTCAAGGTCAGGCGAAATGGATATTAAAAAATAAGCCAGACACTCCTCTCTTTAGTTTAATTCCTCTAGGGTATTTAGGTTACTTCACACTTTATAAAGCTTTCTCCTTTATTTTTTGTTTGCATCTTGATGCTTCTTCCAGATATTAAATCTTTAGGACTTTTTGCTGAAGGTGCCCTGCCCTGCAAGTTAGCAAGCTCCTTCTGGTATTTCATCGTAATTTTCTTGTTCTTTAGAAGTTCTTCTCAAAATGTGTCCTTGGAAGTTTTTCTGTGCATCACTACTTCCCCACAGATTTGATCTCAGTGCTTGGTAGGGCTTTGTACAGCCGTGGCAATTCAGTGCATGTTCTTTGTAAAGACACAAGATGCAGGATTTCTGAGAATGCCTTTTCAGGCAAGTGATCTGATTTTCATAGTTAGATATGATGAAGACTATTCTCGAAGGTATTCTTTGAAAAAGGTGAGAGCAACTGGTAGGTTAGCTAGTCCCGAAATCAGAGTCTCCCCTTATCAAACAGTAAATCTCTGGAGACTTGCAGCTTTTGTCAGGGTAGGGTGCACAGCTCCAAGTTGCTGAAGCCATCAGCTGCAGTGTTTCCATTAAGCCTTCAGTCTTTTACCTGTAGATGCAGAGATGCTGATTTTCTCTCTTAAGCCTTGAGCAGATAAACTATAATCTGAGCAAGCGATTCGGTACAGTCTGCTGTTACGGTTGTGGCACAGTATTGTGTGACACGTTTGATTGATTGCTGGTGGGCGATAGCTGTGACTCTACACTGGCGTGATTTGTCATTCTGGACACTCAGGCCTTTACAGATTTCATGATCTTTGTGCTGTAAAACCTCATTTTCTTGCCCGTTATTCAGAAGATGTGTTTTAATAAATCCAGAACTGGGATAGTAGTCTCTGAGTAGTAGAATTACTGATAAAAATGAGTATGTATTGGCAGTTATTTGCTGTAGCTTTCTGTGTTCTGTCCTGTGATTTGTGTAGAGGGGAGAAGACTCAGATATCCGGATCCTGTTAGAGACATCAATTCCATCAGGTCTCTAACGATCCCATCATGAGAGGTTACATTTGAAATAACCGGTCCTGTTTTGGGTCCCTCAGTACCAGAAGTGTGTCAACAAGCTGGAAGGTGTCCAGCAGAAAACCACTGTGACAGGTAGGAACCACAAAATGTGTAAGAGAATGGAGAACTCAATCCTTTGACAAAGAACAGACTAAGGTGAGGGAAGCTAATCACTGTTTTTAGCTACCTAAAGACAGTCAGGCTCTTCAGAAGTGCACAGCAAAAACAAGAGGCACAATCATAACTTGCAGCAAGGGGAACTGTAGCTTGATATAAAAACCAAGGTTTTTTACACACTGAAGTGGTAAAGTTTTAGGACAATGTGCCCAGAGAAGCTGAAAGTCTTCATTGAGGGACATTCCCCAAAGCTTGTCTAGACCTACCCTACCCCACCTGACCTAAGTTACAAGTTGGCCCTGCTTTAAACAGGAGGAGGGCTGGACTAGAGACCTCCAAAGGTACCTTCCAACCCAAGTCATTCTGCATTAACTACCTTTGAGCAGCTGTTGGTAAACATTTTGTGCTTCTTTTTTAAAAAATTGTTTTAGTTTACAGTTGGTTTTCTGAATTCTGAATACAAGTGGAACGTAGTGTGAGAGATGCTTTTAGAGTTCAGTTTTACAGTTGGTTAAAGCTAGGGCTGCCTTCCTGCTATTTCATTCTCATGCCTATCCCTGTACTGTCTCCGATGCTTGCCTGATAGCTGGAGTGACTTGGTTTTGGGGAACTAGTCTTAAAGGAAATTAGGCCTGCAAAAATTCCTCCCTTGTTACTGATTTAGAAGAGGAGACTGAAATCCAGGGATTAAATTCTGTGGTGAAGGGGGTGAGAGCAGAGAGGTGCTGGTTTAGATCTCCTTATGCAGTTAATGAGGCTGCACTGCACTAGCTGACTTCAGAAGGCATTAGAGTAGGGTTTTAGCACTTAATTCATAGAGCTGCAATGGCTATACATAGATTTTCTTTGGGATTCAGCTGTGCCAGGCCATCACAGAAGATATTACTGCCTCCAAGCATTCTGCAACTCATCGCTACCCCCTGCTCAAAGCTGTGGCATCTGCTGATTTTCAGGTGAACCTTTTATGACCTGTTGCATTCCAGATCTGCAGGGATGACTGAGACAGCTATACCAGGCTACAGGGTCTGACACTGGTCTGAATGAATCGGGCAAGGAGCTTTCCATCTGGAGACTTGAGCAGAAGGATGGTGATGGAGGAGGCAGCATTTGGTGCTGCTGTCTGTGCAACAAATGTCTCTGCTGTGTGTGACTGTTTGGTGGCTGCCTGGCTGGTGTAGACTTTAATTCAGCTCTGTAATCCTAACCTTACGCTTTTAAGTTAACTAATTGCTTTTTGGTGAGCCTAGGGAGTTGAATTTATGTTCCTGTGAACAAATTATGTAACAGGTTTGATTCACTCTGGCTGTTTTGTATTGTGAAAAACTTCTTTTGATGTGTTTTGTTCAGTGCTGTGTTAAAGGAAACCGAACGCTGGGCACTGTCCATAATGTCTTGGTATTCCTGCATTTCAATTACAAATAACCTTATATAATTGTCAGGTAAAATTGCTTCTTCCACCTAATCAGAAAGATAGAAGTAAATGTTCTTTAATAGGCCAGGTGATACAGTTAGAGAACCTAGGCAACAGTTTGGGTGCATAAATCCTTCTTCAAGCCTGAAGTAAAAGCAGAATAAATGCAAGTTGAGAACAATTTCTGAGAGTCCTAGGCCATCTCTGAAAGATAGTTGTTAATCTTTTCAGTGTAAAGGATTTGGAATATGTGAAGAAAGGGTGAAATGGTTTAAATCGTTTTTGTGCAATAAAACTCTGTCAAGGTACAATCCTAGTCCTTGGAGTATCTTCCAGTTTATCTAAGTGATAGAATGCAGGATTTAAAAATATACTTGATTCAGTCACAAAGACTGATTGCTAAAAGATGTCTTGCAGATACTCTAAACTTACCGTTCTTTGCCCAATGAAGCAGAGGTGTTTTGTGGTGCAGTTTAATCATCTTCTGATCTTTGACTTTTGCTGTCTTGGTGACTCTTTCACTCAGCAATATCTCTTGCCACTGTCATGGCAATGCCAGCCAGCAACTAAGTCCCACACAGCCACTCACTCCCTGGTGGGCTTAGAGAGAGAATTGGAAGAGTAAAAGTGAGAACTCATGGGTTGAGATAAAGAAAGTTTAAAAGGGAAAGAAAAAGCTGCACACACAAGCGAAGCAGAATATGGAATCCATTCACCACTTCCCATGGGCAGGCAGGTGTTCAGCCATCTCCACGAAAGCAGGGCTCCATCACATGTAAAGTGACTTGGGAAGACAATTGCCATCATTCCAAATGTTGCCCCTTTCCTTCTTCTTCCCCCACCTTTATATACTGAGCATGATGCCATATGGTCTGGTGTATCCCTTTGGCCAGTTCTGGTCAACTCTCCAGGCTGTGTCCCCTCCTGGCTCCTTGTGCTCTCCCAGCCCTTTCCCTGTTGGGGTGGGGTGAGAGGCAGAAAAGGCCCTGACTCTGCATCAGCGCTGCTCAACTGTAACAAACACATCTCTCTGTTACCAACACTGTTTTGCTCACAAATCCAAAACACAGCCCCATACCAGCTGCTGCAAAGAAACGAAACTATCCACAGTGAGCACATCCTCAAAACAATTTCAGTGATAGCTGACTGACAGCTTCAGTGATACAATTTCAGTGATAAAATAGTTTCAGAGATAACTTCTCTCTTGAAAATGATGTGCTGTACACACACACAATACTTTCCCCAAGTTTCTCTACTTGGCATTTGTGTGTCATCTTACAAACAATAGCTGTTTGAGGTAGGATAACTGTGTATGTTTCCTGCTAAAATAACTGTGATATTGCCCTGAGTGGTTGAAAAATGGAATTCAAGATTATTGACTTCACCATAAGAATGGGATTTATCTTTAACTTTAAAAAGTCACAAATCTAGTCTAAGCTAATGAAATAGGCAGCACCAGAAGATAATTCATTCTCCTATCTCGCATGTTTGTTGGATGAAGTAAACCCTGATGTTGGGAACTTTTTCTGTCCACATCGTTTACCATGAAAATTTAGATAATATACTTAGCCAGGGACCAAACTTTTAGATGGTTGAAAAGTGTCTCTAACACTTAGAACTGTGGTTGTGCTTATGTTTTTGTTTCAGATGGACCCTACTAGAATTTCAAAAGAACATGCACACTGTGTCAGAACACTTTTTGGACACCAAGAAAGTACAGATTTGCATGATGCGTCCTTTGAAAGTCAAGAAGCGAAGTTGATGCCAGAATCCTGTAGAAGTGTGAAACAGGCTCTCCAAAGGGCTGTGCAGAGGGTAAGTGGCACAGACGCTGTGTTCCTTTATTTCACGGTCCTGTTGAACTTAAAACAACCTTCCCAAAATCTGTATTCAGAGGTAAGTTCTATGAATTATTTTCTGGTGTTTGAATAGCACCTGAAGTTTCATCCAGGTTTGTATTGTATTTGCTCATGAACCTGGTAGTGGCTAACCAATCCAAGCACATTTTATTTATTTATTTATTTTTAGGAAAGGAAGACTCGAAGTTGTACTAAGAAAACTGATTGAAGTTAGGTGATTAGCCATTCTGACACGTGGATGGGCCTGAACAGTAGTCATTTATACTAATTTTTGTGTAGGTTTTCCAACACTTTGGGTGCTCATAACAAGTGTCAGTCCCACACTCTTTTCAAAGGAATCTTCCAGACAAGATACTCTTAAGTCAAAATCATGAGCAAGCAAAATATTGCCTGAAAGAAAAGGAGATAGCATTTGCTCTTATTTTCTCTTGTTTCTTACTCTGTCTGGAGCCCAAAATGAGGGACAGTACCTGCTTTGGTTTTGCTCACTTTGCCAGTTCTGTGCAGACCATTCTCACACTGGCAGAAGACCTCCTTTGCCATTGCATGATAACTGGGTGGTCTTTGCCCAGGAATTGAGAATGACAGCTTGTTCCCAAACCCAAATGACAAAAGTAGTCAACCCTAATGAAGAAGCCTAGGCAAGCTGGAAATATGCCACAATCCCCTTTTACTGCAGTTACTGCCTTTGAACTCTTTTTGTGTTCATGAATAGTGTTTAGTGCTAATTATGGGCTGTGTAGCAGATGGATGTCTGCTATGGTATTTGGTTTTCCTGGCTTATCAGGCCCATTGCAACTTTACTGCCTCACATCTGCATAGGTCTGGCAGTTTTTCATCAAGGGTATTACATTAGGTTTGAGCTGAACTCACTTATGCTTTAGCGTGAACTGTACTTGAGTTAATTGTGCTAATGTGATGTTTGCTTTTAACAGAGAACTCTGAGTGAGAGATATTTTTGTGAACGAAACACAGAGAAACACAGGAGTCCATGTCTTGTCCCTTTTGCTAGCCACCTCCTTCAAGAGCTTGAGGGGGAAACAAAGGATTGGTTTCTAAAGTAGGATTAGTTCTTTCCTGCTGCATTGTACAGAGCCTCTCACGCTGCACCTCCATGCATGCTGTGTGCTGGGCTGCTCATTCACGTGATTCCCATGACAGAGCAAGGAGCTTGTTACAGTAAGTCAGTGGGAAGCCCTGTGTTCTGGTCATTTGCTGCTGGTTACTCAACAAAGGCACTGGCTTTAGCTGAGGCTTTATATCCTGCCAGTCTGGGTGGAGGTTAAATGCTGCAATGTCAGTGGCCAGGATAAGTAGTGAGTAGGGATAACTTTTTTGGCTGATGACCATTAGTTTGAGAACAATAAAATTTCCCTTGCCAAAGTAATTAGACTCTGAATTTCCTTTGAATGCAACAGAGTTTATTAAGCAGCTGCACCCGTGGTCTGGATGCTTTGTCATAAGTCTATGACAGAGAAGAAAATAGATAGGAAGGTGATGACCTGAGGCTTTTTTGCATCTTTTCGGTACATCAGAGAAGTGAAAGTAACAGTGTCAGGGCAGAATTATACTTTATCATCATCTGTGAGCTCTGCCTTTCATTCGCCCTGCAGGACTGAAGAGCAGGGATGCAGCTGTAACTTACTTGCAGTTATGTTACTCCTTTGTGTGCGGGGATCCAGCAAACGTGACTTGAAGGAGGTTTCCTGTTGCCTGTGCTTTCTTCACTTTCCTTAAGCAGAATCTAAAGAATCTAACTTGTGTGTGTTTTAAGAACCAGTATCCTTATCTGAACTGTCAGCTTGCTAAGTGATTAAAATGGAACACTTCAAAATACCATTTACGTTTTGTGATTTTTCGAGATATTGTCTTTTGCAATTCGAGCTGTTCAGGAAATGAAAACAGACAAATTTATTTTGCTCAGGTTTATGGTCTGGTTACAGCTTCTAGCTTCCTGCACCAGTTCTCATCGGTTTTCTTTGCACACCTGTAGACAGAGTGCTTAAATGTAAAGCAGGGATTGATGTTGAAAATGAAAGTGCTCTTATGAAAACCAGTGTAGTAGAGCTGCAAGGTCCAGTCTAGAAATACTTTTCTCCTGAAAAAATAAGAAAGTTTTTTTCTTTTAATCAGAACCTAATGATAGATTCCTTAATATATTCCAGTATAAAAATTCTTCTTAAGGAGCAGCTTACTAAGTAGAGAGCATATTTTCAATATTGCACATAAACTTTCAAGCAGACAAATAATATACTTTCCTAGCCAGTCTGTTTGCTTAATTTTTTTCCATGTAACCCTAAAAAGCTTTTGGCAGTCCAGATGCTCTAACCACAGTCCTTATGAAGCCTGTTATGAGCCTGAAGTAGAAAGGACTACAAACATATCTTGGGTCAATCCATAAGTAACTTTTCTTGGCAATGCTCCCAGCTTCTAGCTGCTTGTGGAGTTCAGGCGTAAGCTGTTCTCCCACATGGCAACAGAGTGCTTTGCTAGACCTCCAGGGCAGCGTTTATGAAGAGATCTATATACTTAGCAGACATTTAAAGAGCACATAGTTATGGACCAAGTAAAGGTTTCACAAGTGATTGCTGTAAGTTGTTAAAATTTCACCTACAATTTTGTAGGTTTCCATCCTACAATCTTACAGGCTTTTTCTTTTCTGAAAGCAATAGACTGCTCATTTGGAGAGAGGTTGTATTGCTAGTCTGTAAACTACAGTCTGATGAATATTGGTTCACGTATTTTCTCTTTCACTTCCTTCCTGATTAACATTCTTCATATTGCTGAATTTCCGGCAAGAGAATCAGATACTTCTTCCTGGTATCAGCGGTACTTAAAGCACTTGGTAATAAAAGAATCAAGTGCATAAAGAAGCTTTAAGACCACATCTGAAGCAATAAGTGACTGTCCAGGAGTTCTCATTGGTCTCAAAAGGCTACTTAGAGCTGCTCAAAGTAGATACTGAGATATTTAGATAAAAGCTGAAGGAGGCTAAAAACCTTTCACAAATGTCATGTGCTCAGTGTAGCCTTGCCTCTGCATCCTCAGCACATAACTTCAAGAGCAAGAGTTATTTTTGCAGCCTGCTGTGGATGAGGTAGAGAGCAGTTCCCATCTTTCCAGGCACTTAAAGCATGATTTTTAGCTTTAAAATGAGAAAGTTTTGGAGCTTCTTAGTGGCCTCATAATTTTTTTTAGATGAAGGGAAGACATGTTTTTAATTTTTGTGACTAACTCCTTGTCTGTTGTTTAAACATTGAGTGTATGGAGGAGGTTGGAATGTGGGAAGCAGGCCAGCAGAGTTGACTTGGTGGGCAGTGAGCAAATGACAAAGGTGTACAAGTGCAGCCTGTCATAAGATCAAGAGTGGTGTGATTTTTGTGTACAGTTCTGCTAAAAATAGCTGAACGGCTCGGTGTCACACGCGGCTCTGTGGATGGCGGTCTTAAGAGAAGTCACTGGTAATGTTTTGTCAGCACTTTTCCTGCCATTATAGCAGTGTCTTAGTCACGGGTTCTGTTGAGCTGTTTCTGCCTCCTTAATGAGCCTCTACATTGTGAGTGCGTATGAGACACCTAAGAACGTTCAGGAGCTAAAAAATGCAGTTGATTACTTTGGAGTTTGAGAAATCACAGCTCTTAATTCCTCGCAGTAAGAATACCAGGGGATTTTATAATCCCATTAAGAGGCTACCCTCAGACATCCACTGAAAAATGTCCTTCAGGGTCAGAAGCAAATACATGGTTAAATGCTTTTCTAAGGTAGGTTGTGTATCAGCACCTTGGAACTGTATGAACATCAAGTAAAAAGAAAAAATCAAGAAGCGTCTAACTACTTGTTCTTCAGGAGGAAACCTACAATTCCATGTCTGTTTTCTAGGGACTAGTTAATGTGTTTTGTCTTCCTTTTGGAAGCTGGAGCAACATAACAGAAAGAATATCAAAATTTCATGAGGCTGGGCAGAATCAAGTAAAGAACTTGACACTAGTCCAGAGCTTAGAGAACTGAGGGAGGATTTTGTTTTCTGGCCACAGTCTAGCCACTTCTGATCCAGTGACAAGCTCCCAGAAGAATGAATGAACGATTGACCTAAACCCACAGCCTTGGGTTTATTAGCGCCATGATCTAACCAGCTGAGCTAATCGTGAACTCCCGACAAGGAGAGTTGTGGACCCAAGGCTTCCTGGGTAGCTGTTCTGCTTACTGAGTGGTGACGCTGCAGATTAACAGCACCACCACCAGTTAGAAGGAGAGCAGCTCAGACTGCTTTTCTTGAGGACCAGAGCCATTCTGTGTGGAAGATGAGCAGAGTCAGGCTGCTGGGTCTCAGAAGATGAGGTATTCACCTGCTTAAGCTACAGCATCTTTGGAAATGTGCAGAAGCAGAACTCAATGCTCCTAAGAAAAATGTAAGTTAAAAGTAGAATAGCAGTGTCTCGGGCGGTGGAGCAGTTCAGGGATTTCAAGGGCTGAGCAGTTCACAACCATGGGTTTTTTTTTTTTTTTAGTACTAAATCTAGATAGTAGGAGATCAAAATGTACATGGTTCTTTTTGGATCTGCCAGTAGGCTTTCCAGGCAAGGACGTTATCGCATCCTCCCGAAGGAAAGGATATTAAAACAAACTCCACATCTGAGATGTTTCCACTAAGAAAGCAAGAAAACAAAGATGTCTCCCCTTCAAGGAAAAAAGGGTTGGGATAGGTGTGCTGCAGTAATCTCTGAGAGTGTGGTCCATCTCCCAGGCTCTTCTTACCTTATGTCCAGTTCTCTTCAGAGGCTTTTGCCATTTTTCACAATACCTAGTACTTGCAATTTCTTGTCATCTTCCGATTTCCTCCTCAACTGTGGTTTGTGGCTGATGACGTGCAGCTCCTAGAATTGAACCTCATTTTCATGCTCCTAGAACTGACATTGAAGTAGAAAGATCAGAGGAGCAAAGTGAATGTAAATGCGGGAAGTGGATGCGAGTTTTGCTGTTTTTGAAGTTGTGATTCTTCTGCTTTTCTTCTCGTCTCTACAGCAAAAAGCATCTTCATGATTCTTATCTATGAAATCAGCATATCTCAGCTGAAGTATTGTGCTTTGATAGTCATACTACAACTTCCATACTGCTGTGGCTTTTCATTTTGGTTTAACATTTAAACACCTACTGAAAGGGGAAAGTGAGAGTAATAAATGCACCAGCCAAGGCACTACATATTTCACTGCGGTTGCAAAACTACATAAAAGCGGGACTTCAGGTGTTTTCAGAGCAGGATTTCAAATTCTGAAACACCCCAGTGATTGAGAGCACAGTGGGGCTTTGCTGATCTGGCCAAATCTGAGACTTATTTCATATACATGGATTGAATCAGGCAAACAGCAGTGTGCGTGGCATAAAGATGAAACAAAGGACCACTCTCAGGTTTCAAAGAGGACATGACTTGCTTTCTTCAGCAAAATACTTCCTTTGACTAAACATCTTCTTGATGGCTCCATGGTATGAGGTATTCTGAATAACAATATTACCCCTGTTTTTTAGAAAACAGATGGAGAGTCATGAGGAAAAAGGAGACAGAACTGAGGATTGAGTTTAATACTAAGACTCAGTCCAGGCTTGTAACAAGAACAGGCTGCTTAGATTTTTGAAATCTGTTTGTAGCTTTTTCTCAAGAGGAATACAGGAGTGAATGATTAAAAGCAAAGCTGTTTGTGGTGCCTGATGCCTGCATTTTGTGCTGTTCTTGAGTTTGGGTAGCATGGGTTTCATTCATGTTAAAATTTATCTGCAGCGTTGAAGAATTACAGACTTCTCAGGTCTGGCACCCAGTCCGCTTGGTCGAGTATGGATGGGGAAGATGCTTTAGTCCTTCACTTCCTGCACACCTTGTTAGAAGTGAGCCTTGACCGTAAAGCCTTGTAGCCTTCCCTGTTGGGGGCCAGGTGTGAGGCATTTACCTCATCACAAACGAAATTCAGAGTTTAGCTATCCCTAGTTGCTAGAGTCATTACACACTAGTTCCTGTATAGAACTGCCTCTTTCTTTGCCTTTAGACTCCAAGTAATTAAGTCAGTTCATAAATTCCATTGTTTGATGTGATGCCTTTTTATCAGTCATTGTTCCGCTATATTTAGAGAAATATTCCAAGTACAGTAAGTAGGAAAGGTTGTAAATGTCCTCTCACCACTACTTCAATAAATAATGCAGTGATCATAGATATCATCGTTTCTATCCACCTTTATTAGAATTACCCAATTACTGGAAGTAGTTTGATTGTGTGTGCCTGTTACATACATTGTCATATTTACATGATGCATCTCCCAGACATCTGAATGTGCTGCAGGCGGAACATGATACATGCACAGAGTATTGTAAGTGTGCAAACTAAACATTGTTACAAAACTGAGACCTCATCAAAGCAATGTCTCCTTCTCATTTTAGGAAGTCCAGCGTGCCATGGGAAGAACGCTGCCAAGACCAGAAAAAGGTAGGTATTGGTTTATGAATAAGAAGTAGTTTAGTTCCACTAAACTTGTCTTTTGGGGATAATCCAATTCTTTTATCTCTAGCTGCAATGGAGGCATTAGGACTTGAACTGTACAAGAGGAACAAACCTGAGAAGCAGCCATTTGCCCATCTCATTATTGATGATAAGAATATTCCATCTGGTAAGTTCAATTTTTTAAGTGAATACTTCCAATAGTAATATAAATACATTGAGCGGTGAAGTATATGAAAATAGTTCAGCAAAACAGCAACAGACTGGGATTTCAGAAATGGCTTTTGGTAGTGAGAATAAATGGGATGCATTAAAGGATTTCAGAGGCAGCGGGGGTAGTGCCGGAAGGAGGATGGCTCCCCTTTGTATCAGTCTTGTGCTGAACGGCCTCCAAATGACCACTTTTCGTGATCAACCTCGAGGGGCATGGCCTGCCCCTTTGTGCTGTCTTCAGGTGAGGAAGGAAGATCTGCATTGAGTGCTCTCCTCTGAAGTTCCGCATTTTCCTTTGGCCAGGAGTTCTTCACTCCTGCTGGAGACCAGCCCTGAGGATGCATACATACATACAAGCATGTACCAGCCCAAACATTGGCCAAGCTACTGAGTAGGGGGAAAAAAGTGGGTCTTGTGGCTTTTATCTGCCCCTGTGGTAAGAGGATGGCATTCTTTTATCTTGCCAGAGCTCTTATTCTCTACACACCGGTATTCAGATGGCTTTGGGAATGTCCTTGCCAGTACAATATCAAGGAACAAGACACGAGTCTGCCTCGGAACACTCTCCAGACGAAAAGATGCATTCCTAAAATTTTAATATAATGTTAGAACAGTTTTATTTTTTGCCCCGGGACACTGTCAGTTGAGATTTTTCGCTGTATTCTCAATGCAACAGTTGGTGTGGTAGAAGTAAACCAGAGTTTTTTCTGAAGCTATTAGGTAGAGGATCTTACGGAGGAGTGCATTGATCACCACTGTCTTCTTTCTCTGAAGATTTATACATTCTGCAGTGCTGAACTCATTGTTAATTGAGCTATGCACATTGCTTTTCTGTTTTATATAACCAAACCAAAGGGGAATTGTGTGTTGAGACTTGAAATCTGAGATTTTAGCAGCCTGCATAGTAATACCTTGCTCTAGCTCTATTTAAAGACAAAGCACTTCTGTACAGCTTCTTGCCTGGAGGGGTAGGATTCTTTCAAGTGCATTGGCATTGCCACAATCCAGGACTTTATAGCAGAGAGCTTAAGCGGCTTGTCAGATGGCAGTCAGAACTTCCACGAGCCTTCTTGTTAGCTCAAATGCCTCCTGACAAGCTTCTATTTTAGTCTGATTTTGGCTTTGACCTGCTTCTACAATAGGTCAGTAATAGAGGATTCAGTATCAGTAAACTTGTCTTAGCATTTTATCTTTGGAAGGTTTCAATTAATTTGCTAATCCTAGAGACAGCTCACTTATCTGCAGAAGTGGTGTATGTCAGTGTCACAGTCTGTGAAATCCACTTTTTTCTGTATGGAATTTATTTGCTGCTTACCTGGATGTTGCTGTAAACTGTAATTTTACAACTGTAATTTACAGCAGCCGATAATTTTTACTGTTGTGCATTGCTGCATTGACCTTCAAGGGTGTGACACAGCACATCTATGGGTAATGGCCAGGGAGACATTGTTCTTTTTTGCTGCAGATTGCTGCTCCTTACCAATGTGATGAGCTGGGCATATACTCCCTTCTAATCTGGCTTTTGCCTCTTTTGGAAGAGCATTGCCAGGATGCTAATCATGAGCACATCTTCTGCAGCCCTTGTGGTGGGCATTGCATCACTGAGGGGCTGCTTCCTTAGGGATAGCTGGAACCCTGAACCTGCTGGTTGTGAGGCACTTCAATATCATGCTCACTGACATGAGGCAGTACCTGCTTGGCTGGGTAGCATAGAGGTTAGTGACAGGCATAAAGAAAGAAAAATATGCCTGAGGGGTCACCAGGAGTTTTTCTTCTCCCATCTTGTTCTCTCTGACTGCAAATGGCAATTTCTATTTTCTAGAAATTCCTGTTTTCATCTGAATTGTTTTCTGCGATCCCTGAGTGGAAAGATCTGTTCTTAGTATTTTAAGGTTCTCTACTGTCATCACTCTGACCCAGAATAAACAGTGCCAGAAAAAAAGTCTTCATCACTGTCAAACAGGATTTCAAGTAGTTTTCTACTGAACACCCTTCATGAAGGGGCACTGAGCAGTGTCTGTGAGAGAACATTTTGCTTTGACCTGGTTCACAGTGATGTCAAGCCTGAAGTGGGCTTTCGCAGCTGGGGGGATAGCGCAGGGGAGGGGGGGAAAATAACCCTTCCCAGATCTTGGTGTCCCCACCCACCATTTGGCACAGAAGCTGTAGTGGTTTGGCTTGCTGTGTGTATTTTTTAAGTTTGCTGCCTTAGGTTAGAGCTGGATGCTTGCTGGTTGGTTTTTACCAGAGCTCACTATAAATGCTACCTAGGTTTTAAATGAAAACAGTGAATTTTGGTTTATAAATTGATTACAGAAATTAGCCACCGTTTAAAGGGGAAAATCACAAACAGAAATAAGTATAAATGTTAAATATATCATTTGGGGTGTGAATTGATACCTTTAGCTGTCTAAGGAAGCGCTGTAGTATTCTGAGCTATTTACAGCTGCAGGTTCGACTTGGCTGCCCTTTACCTCCAAAAGACTTTTCAGAGCAAACAGTACTTTGGTCCTTTTTTCAGGCTTTATTTATACCTGAAAGCTACTAAGATGGAAACGAATTATCAAAACAGGGCTCCTTTCTTCTCTGTTCCCCTCACATCATCTTCCTTCTTGCTAATTAATTTTATTTAACTCATTTGTATTAGTCTCAGTTCAAGCTCACAAACAAACAAGACATTGTTTTTATTTATCTTCGGTTTTGAGAAAGCGTGTGTATTATCTTGAATTTTTAAATAATGCTTTTTGCCTTGTCTGGAAGGCTATTTTACTCATTATCCCACAGCCACTTCCTTCTCTGTCAACAGGACTTACCTTGTGCTGTTTTTTTCATGGTTCCGAAGTAAATTATTTCACAGAAGATGCTGTATCGCAGCACTTCTGACTGTCCCATGGCTTGGGTTATGTGTCAGAGTTTCTGATACATGGACAGCAGATCTGGCACTTTTATGCTCCAGTTTTCTCCACTTCCTGTGTTTCAGGCTACTGATTGTTTTGATGTCTCCAAATCTGGGTGTATCACCGCCAGAAGTGCAGAGAGCCTGCTCGCTCCTTCCATTGCAGGTTGTGTGGCATAACTGCTACCAGAGCATCTTTGTGCCGTGCTGCTGGCTGTGGCACGCCTCTTCTGGAGCTCTGAATTGTGGCAAAATGCCTGTCTGCCTCAGCTCACACAATCATAGCATTATAATCCTGCTTGGAAGGGACTTCCAGAAGTTAGCTGTAGAAATCCTTTGCTCAAATCAGAGAGGGTTGTCTCCCATCATCTCTTGGCCTGTTCCCCTGAACATCCAAATACTGTGAACAAAATTCACCCAGAGCCCCTCTCTCAATTTCCCTTCTTCGAGCAGAAGCTCTTCCCACTAAGGATTTCACCAAAATTGCAACTTGACTGGAGACTAAAAAGTTTACTTGTCAGGTAAATAAAATCTGCCTGGCAACTACCCAGTGTGCCCCCAGGCAGTCACGGCATGCCCTTTCTGTTCCATCATCGGTGTGCATTCCTGTCCTACATCTAGTGTGCCTCTCCTCTGATCCAGGCAGTTATTTCTTTTCTGTCCTCCTCACCTTGAGGGTAGCCCAGCCTCCATGGGGCAGTATTTCTCCCAGACTTAATGCTGTGCACACAAAATTCTACAACTTCCTCAGCTGTTCCCAGTCCTTCCGAAGTGCACTCTGGTACCCCTAACTCAGCATGTCTTGCAGATGAATAATTGCAGGCTAGGAGACTTAAGATCTTGGTGTTTCTTCCAGTTAATTGATGGGTTTCAGATGGTTTTTTTGAGGTGCTGCACTGAAGATGGCTTCTCTGTATGATTTTGCTTCCGTAATTTCTAGCTGGCTGCCCAAGAGCCATAGGGGAGCAGCTACTTGTGATCTACCTTTGACAGTCGGTGCTTTGCTTAAGTCTTTGTGGAAGAACACCAGAAGGTTTTTGTTCTGGGCTACCGTTAAAGTATTCCTCTCACATGGAAAAGCTGCTTGCCTTTGGCAGTTAGGGAAGGCTCATCTCTCTCAATTTCTCCTGTTCCTACTTCCCCTCCC
The DNA here is from genome assembly GCA_013398855.1 of Mohoua ochrocephala. Classification (NCBI taxonomy): domain Eukaryota; kingdom Metazoa; phylum Chordata; class Aves; order Passeriformes; family Acanthizidae; genus Mohoua; species Mohoua ochrocephala. Next base: position 130,457 of record VZTA01001289.1, read on the forward strand.
TTTCTGCCCAGACAAATGCAAGAGGCATCTTTTGAACTAGTCGAATATACCTGGGGCTTTTCCCCAGCACGCTTGTGAGCACTGGTGGTCCTGGGGCAGGCCTCAGTACGTGCTTGGAGGAGAGGGCACTGTGCCCTGCTGTGTGCCGTGGAAAGTTTGCTAAGGATGGACTGTTTCGGTTCAATGCTGGGAGAATAAGGTACTGAATATTTCAAGCAGGCATTTAGATGCACTGGAGGCTGAGGTGTAAAGTCCTCTGGTACCTATGTGAGCCCACTGCTGTGGGAGGGAGCAAGTGGAGTCAGTCTTGTGTGCTCAAAATTACTAGGGGTCAGGAGGACAAGTTGGCCACCTCCCATCTGTTGTGTTGTGCCCTGGGTATTCCACTGAATAATGAAATGTTAGTGGCTTGTGCCTATGAGGAAGTTTGCTATGTCATAAATACTTGCAGTGCTATGTAAAGTCGAGGCCGCTTAGTGTGTAGTACTGAAGATGCACTATTGTACTGACTTTTCCCCATTTTTTTGGTGTTGTCAAATGAAAATATGTTTACCTTTCTACCACTGCAGTCATAAGAACATAAAATATGGAAAGTTTCATAAGTTTTCTCTTTCAGGAACTGTCAGTTCAGCTTTTTTTCAGAATTTTAGTTATTCCTTGCTAACACTTACAGGTTAAAGACTAGTAACGAGTTCTTCAAGTTCCTCTCAACTGTTTGTAACTTGAATAAAGTTTTAGGTGGAATGCAATGTCTGTGCAGAGCTTGTTGCATGATTGCTTAGCATAATCAACCTATAGGCCAAGCAACTGTTTTGTACCACAGTCCAGCAGTTGTTCTGCTGGGAGGGCACAGTTATAAATAGCAAGCAAAACATGGGAGTGTATGATGAAAAAAGAAAATTTATTAGGGATTTTTTATCATAATTGTTTAATATTCACTTTAGCCTGTAGAACTCTAGTTGCTATTGATTCTAAAAACACAGAGGCTGCTTTCTAACTGTTGGGGGTTGTCAAATGTTTATAAATAATCCTTTTTTTTTTTTNTTGTCTCCAGGAACTCGCAAAGTGAACCTCACATCCTGGCATCATGACAAAGGCCAGGCAAACTTATCAAATATGACTTTCAATGACGGAAAACTAATTGTTAATCAAGATGGCTTTTACTACCTTTATGCCAATATTTGTTTTAGACATCATGAAACTTCAGGAAACTTGACTAAAAGGGGGCTTCAGCTGATGGTGTATGTGATTAAGACAAACCTTAAAATAAGGCGCTTTGATGTGCTGATGAAGGGAGGAAGCACCAAATACTGGTCAGGGAATTCAGAATTTCATTTTTATTCTGTAAATGTAGGAGGGTTTTTTAAATTAAAATCCGGTGAGATGATAAGTATCCAGGTATCAAACCCATTGCTACTGGATTCTTCGCAAGAAGCAACTTATTTTGGAGCATTTAAAGTTAGGGATTTAGATTGAATCTTTCTTTAGTCTGCTGAAAATTGTTTGAGTTTTTAATTGTCCAGAAACAACTTGAAGAATTGAAAATCTTCTGCAACCCAATTACATCTGTATAAGCCATATATCTCTAAAGACACGTTTTTGTCCCGTGCAGACTCCAGCAGGAGTCCTGCACATATACGGAAGGGCAAAATTACACAGTTCTCCTGATTTAGTCTTAAAGCAGTTTTACTTTGTTTGTTTCCACTGGCCTCACTGAAGTCATTGTGCCTTTTGCATTGGTGTAGTTGAAATCAAAACAAGTGCTACTAATATAATTGAGCTTCTGTTTCCAAGTTCTGCCCTGATCACTCTTGCTAGTTTTGGTGCAAACATAGGGCAGAACAGAACTTGGCTCCCAACTTGCATTTAGGGCTCCATTTTGCTTGGGGTTGAGTGTTCTGACCCTGAGACAGCAAAGATTGTGAAAGTGTGACTAATCCCATTGCATTTGATGTGGCTTTTCACATGCTGAGTTGGGGCTGATTTTGCTTTGCTGGCTTAGGGTTGGAGAGCTCAGACCATGGCAGAAATGGGTTGGAGAACACCTGGACAGTTCAACTTAGCTTTTACCTGATTAAAAGGGCCATTCCAAGAAGAAGGGAGATCATCTGCCCTTGCAATTCTAAAAAGTTAATTACAGGTCATGTTATTATTGTTGCACATTTAATTGCAAATATAGATTGCCAAAATATGGCGTGCCTTTAAAGTATTACGTTGTGCCAGAACCTGCAAAGACATTTTTTAAACAAAAAGTATGTATTTTTATATTCTGTAATATCTAAAGTTATATTTCAGGTGTAATGTTTTGTGTAAAAAAAATGTAAATTATATTGTCCTATAGTATTTGATACAAAATATTTAAAATCTCTTGCTGTTTGTATATTTAATGTTTTAAACTGTTTTTATGTACAGACATGTTAAACTGGTGCACTTTTTAATCCCAATGGGAAAAAATGCAGCTATAAGAGGTTGTTTGCAATTAGCAAATGTAATATATATCTTTGTTCTTCTTAACTTAATAGATTTCTTTTAAACTTGTCAGTATTAAGGGAGGCGAAATCACACCAATGCCATGAGTAATTACACCGGGATGCTGGTCACTGGGTGCCTTTCAAACCTGGAGGGTAATTAAGCTGGCGTTATGTAAAAATGAAATTAAAAAAATTAATACATAATAAGCCCCAGAAATGTATTAGGGGTATTTATAGTTACTGAACAGGCATATTTTCTTACAACAAAATCTGCAAGTATTAAATTCTGCAATTGAACAGTAACTTTCTTAGCTTAGTTTCCTGAAAAAGTGAAGTTTATGTCATTGCATTGCCTGTTCTTGTCTCCCACTGTAGCTTTTCAAACTCTGCACCCTCCTGCCAGCTTTGGCAGATGAATGGCAGAGTTAAGAGATATTCTTGCAGGTTTTATGAGGACAGACAGCTGAGAACAACTCAGCCATTTATACATTATTTTTCAGTGGCTGGCCACTGTTCGTTTTAGCCAAGAGATTGACTGGGGAGACTCCTACGGTGAGAGTTGTCGCTTGTATAATGCTTGGCCAAAGAGGAGGTGGGTGGATGGAATCCCAGGGTGGGTATAGGGGGCCGTAGGGGAGGGCTGCAAATACTGGGGTGGTGTTTAGAGCACATCTGGACGGGGGACAGCACCTTGTTGGGCACGGGAGCGAGGGAGGGTTTTGAAGTGTTCGTGTGCTCTATGGATGATGTGGGGAAAGCCCACTATTTATTGCAGTAGGAATCAAATCTGTAGGAATTGGGGCTTCATACAGATCCTCAGGCTTTTTAAGAATTTTTTTGTTAAAGGAACTGAGTTGAATTCAAGCAATTATTTTATACTGTATAATAAACGTTTCTTTTTAATGATAATATTGTTTTCTTACAAAATATATTTCTAAGAAAAAAAACAACTTTGTGATTTCTTTGTTTTCATGTGAACTCATATTTCTTGTGCAGCTTAGATAATTTTATTCAGATTTCAGAATGTGCAGGCTGGATGTGGTATAACTCAAAACTGAGGCGTAAATCAACTATTTTGAGACAATTACGATGAATTTTATGGAATTTTGATTTGGCTTCAGATCTACATACACTGCTTTCAAGTCAGGATACATCTTTAGGGGTTGGAAATTCAGCTGAAAATGAGGACTTCCCGTTTATGTTTTACATCAAACAGTTGTCAGTTCTAAACCAGAAATGACTGAGGAATGTGGGGCTCTTGTTTTTTAATTTCAGGAGCTACAGGTCACAGTAACTTTTTCCTCTATAGACATGTCTGGTGGCAGGCTGGGAGAAAAATGTCTATTCCACATCTGCCCTGGGGGTTTAAGTCGCCCTCTGTGGAGGTAGAGATGGGAGTTCAAGTGATTTGAAAGTAAAATTAGCCTTAGTAGCTGACCTGAGCAAATACTCTGCCCATGCTCTACGGATGGTGTGCTATGAAGGAGGGGAGCCACCAGCAGTAAAGGTCACCTGAATGACAGTGGCTGTGGGCTGTGAGTGTGTTCTGGAGAAGGTCACAGGACCTGTAGAGTCTGCTGAACCCCTGAGCACACACTCGTTGGTTGCCTGTGCATCCTAAGTCACCAGAGGTTAGGAAAGGGCTCCTGAGGCTCAGCATGCATGTTCTCATTAGGAGGGCTGTAAGCATCTAAATGTCACAATGCGATAGGAGGCTTTAAATTTCCCTTGTGTGACAACTTTGAAGCCTAAATGGTTTGAGGGTTGTGGTGGTTTTTGGTTTTTTTCTTCCTTAGCATCTTCTGGCAGCAAGTTGTCCAGTTGTGTGATGAACTAGATGGGAGGGGTGCAATAATGTCCTCGTGGGGCTTTATAGGCTACTGTGGGAGTAACAATTAGAAGCCAAGTCCTTACTCTGCTCTCTACAAAATAGAAATCAAATAATAGATCTCGTTATTCTGCCTGTCCCTTCTTAGCCTTTATGCATTCAAAAGGAAGCGGGAAGCTCCACGTAGAGCTCTAGGTACAGTTTGACTTTGCTTTTTATATCAAAGCAGCCACAGATTGAAAAGCTCAGAGGTGTCATTTGAGGCAACCTGGGCATGTATTGCAACATGATGAAACCTGCCTGCTCTGCCACTGACCTTCCTAAAACCAAGTCTTCTCCCCGAAGTGTCTATCCTTTTGCATCTGCTTCATTTATTTGATTACTTCATCAGAACACAATTAATGAAAAGAGTGGACTAATGAATTACTGGTGAGAGTTACCTTGAGAAGAAGGTGGTGTGCTCTAGGCCAAGAAAAGTACCTGTGACTCTTGCTTTATAATCTTCAAAAGATAATTTTGGTCTGTGGATAGAGGGTGATTATTTGCTGAAAATTGAAGTTAAAAAAATCTTACTTGGAAATAGTTTATTTGCAATTCAGGGTATTTGTGTGCATGTAAACATCTGTATATTCTTACCATGTTCTTGCTAAGTTGATTTTTATACATGGGGTTACGACTGCATATTTTGGCACCTGGGTACTCCTCCCCCCGCCTTCCCAAGCTCGCTCCAGCCAGTGGCTGTTTCTTTTTCTGTCTATCCCACTTCCTTTTCTCTGGCTCCTTCCAGCTGCCAGTGTGTTCTGCTCACCCCACTCTTCCTGACTTACAGCTCCTTTTCCTAGTGGTAGCAACAGCCCTGGGTCAGATCTAGGTATACTCCCCCTTTTTTTGGCCCACTTTCAGGTGGCTTTGCTGTGCCTTTGCGTGGAAAAGAACAAGAATTTTGTTTGTCAAGAAGATTTTTGAACCATTGGTGCAAGGACTGAGCTGGATAGGAATGAAGAAAAGTAGTTGGGGAATAAGGAACCAGCAGGTTGGACAAACAAAGCAGTCCGCGCTTCCCTTTGGTTTTGATGTACCAGCTTGGGAGGGCTCCAGACAATAACCACATGTTTGTATTCTGCTGTTAAAAAATCAGTCTGCAGCAGAACTTCACATGCATGGCTGCGTGCAGCATTTTGCTGTGGTGATTGGAGAAAAATAACACCTAAACCAGAAAATGCTCTTGCACATACAGGCAAGTTCTTGTTCTTTCTCCCTCTCTGTGTTGGTGTCTTGTCCAGTATTTCCTGGTTGCTGTATTTGGGATCACAGCCTGTGGACTTTGCCAACTGTTTATTTTTTTTTCTAACTCAATGAGGTCTGACCCTGTAGATCCCATACCTTTGCCTAACGTCTCCGTTTGTGACTAGCTCCAAAGCAAAGCTCAGTCATGGAAAGCTGAGAAACCTGTGGCAGCTTGAGGTTGTTCGAATCAGATTTCAAAAACTTCTTGGCAACATCAGATGTTTTCTTTCTTCTGCTTTTTTTTTAGCCTTAAGTCTGAATGTGCTGGGGCTTCTAGCTGTGTTTCCAAGGAAATATTTGTGCTGGGGTGGACGTGAGGGGTTGGGTATCTATGATTTACTGCTGTCTCTTCACAATCCATTTTATGAAGTTTAGGGAGGGCATATTTTCCTTCCATTTGTTCGGCGCTTGAGCCATGTGCCGTTTTACCGCCTGCTCTCTTGTGTCACACTGCTTTTCCCCAGACTGCACATCACCAAATGCCAATCAATTTATGCTTGGCTGTGACAGAAGACAAGCAGGAACTCCAATTGCTTTCAGCTCCCTACATGCTGCAAGTCACAAAATGATAGATTCATTTTCCCAGCCTTCTGGATCTTGATTCATTCCCTGCATGAGAAATCCCTGCTTGTTCTTTTAGCAGAGGATGCCAGAATCCTCCTTTGACTACCGAGGTACTACCGAGGTTATGTCTTCATCATGTAGCTGCTTCCTCATCCTGTAGGTTCCAAACTCCCTCAGTCCCTGTCTGTTTTATCAGGTGTGAGTAAGGATGCCTGGTTTTGGGGACCCCAGCTCCTTAACGGGGAAGATTCACAAATAGGATCTCCTCTCCCTGTCCCCTCCACCACAGGTGATGGATTTTGGAGCACTGAAACATGATCACATGGCAGATAACTTTTTGGGAACTTCAGATGCTCTCTTGTACATAATTTTTTTGCCTCATATCCCACCAGTTTGAAGGATTTTAACCTACTCTTCACTGATAATTGGGATGGGTGTAGCGTTTGGAATTTTTTTCCTTACTGTGTCACAAAAGAACGCCAGATGCCACAATCACAACCTTCCATGGACATCATAGATAAAACCAGTTCACCACAGACGTTGGCTATGAATGCAGAGTGGAGCAGACCATAGTTTGTCCACAGTTCACTGCTGTGCCTGCTCTGACCCCAGCGTGGGCTCTCCACCCTGCTGGCGTCCCAGGGAACTGATGTACAGCAAATGGTGTAACCTGTACATGCTTATTCTGCCCTCTGGGAACTCATAGCTAATGACCCTGCTTTAGTTAGCAACCATTTGCAGATTGACTACTCTTTTTCTGTGTAAACATCTCCCAGATATAAAGTTTTCTGCATTACACAGAAGTTTGACCAGCTCCCTGCTTGACCTGTAGCCTTTTTGCAATGTTAGTGTCACGAAATGTTTTTTTTCCTGCAGTGCAGTATCACATGCAGTGACACATCTAAAACAAAACAAGGTCCATCTGGTTTAATGTTTTATCACTCATCATGGCTCCAGATCTTTTCTCTGGGAAAACATCTGCAGTGCTGGAAATGGATAGTTAGGTTATTTCTGTCCTGCTAACTGGAAGAGGGCTGGAGTTAAGAGGCACTGAGTGGCGGACAGCTTTGCAGCTTAAGCCAGCTTCCCTCTTAAGCAGAAGATCCTACCAAGTTGCAACCCACTAAGTTGTGTTTTTATCACATGAAACTGAGCATATGTGCTGCACGCCCTGGGGCTCGACAGAGAGGGCTCCTCCAAGCAGGTCAAACAGGGCTGGCATGAGAGCTAAAATAAACCCGTGTGGGCAGCAAAGGTCCTGGACTGAGCTTCTGCCTTTTTTTTTTCTTTTNTTTTTTTTTTTTTGATCTATCACTGTCAATGGAGAGTAATAAATTAGAGAATAATCTGGTAGCACAAAGTATTTTAAATTTGTTTACTATTTCCTGAAAGCAACTGGTGAACTTACTGCCTATTGTCACCTGTAAATGTGTAATTCAATTACTACTTGTGTGAATCTGCATTTTCTCTCAAATCTAACAGTTCTATCATACCATTATGTATGAAGAGATAATTTTGTTTAAACCTCATTTGTCTTATTGTATATATAAAAAGTAGTATTATGATTAGTATTTTTCACTCACAAGTGTGTTGGACTGTAGTCCAGCATTCTGCTTCCTGTAGCACTTAATTCTATTCTTGCTTTGTTATCTGGCTGTTTTTTCAGTTTGGCTTAAAATTACATTTTAAAAAACATTTTTTTTCCCCCAAAATATGAGCCAAATAGAAATGCCCCATGATTTATTTGAAAATATCTAAACAAATTTCCTCAATGTTGCTCTTGTCCTCTGGTATATGCCATCTGCACACTTGCAGAATTTTGCTGATGTGTGAGACTGTGAAACAAAGCAGCTCACATAAAAAGATAATTGAGAACTCTATTGGCCCAGCTGTGCTGTGAGACTTGCTGAATGTGAAAAATTCCTCCCAAATACATAAATTGCTTGTTACAATTCATTCAGTTTTATTAATCCTGGTTAATATTGCACTGGTAAGAAAGGGCTTAGCTCCCCACTTTTAAATCAGTGGATGTTTTCATGCTGACATCAATAACATTATTATAAATAGTTTTATATGAGACAGTTTCTTTTTAAGCCTTTTTTAGATGGTCACTATTTTAATATATTCTATATCTATATATTTAATATTTGTCACTGTGCAGTAAAAACTGCTTTAATACAAAGCAACAATGCAAATAATGTTTCTTCTATTATATCTATTTCAAATGTAGCATCTACAGTCTACGTGTAAGTAAGAATAATACAGCCCTGAGAATAATATTTGCTCATTGGTGACATGTCTTATTTTTGTACCTGTCGTGAGATCTGTCATGAATTAAGATTATGAACTTGTTCAGGCATTTTTGTGCCTGTGTTAAAAGGATGATTCCAAATGACTCTGACAACATCTGCAACAAATGAATAGGTGGAAAAAATGTCTTTGCTCACCAAATGTCCAGAATGACCCATTTTTTGTCAACATCACAGACAGGAACAGGAATAAGGGCTTCTGTTACTCCATGCCAAGTTTTGAGGCCATAATCTAGAGAGGGAGAAGGGCTATGACACACCTGACTTGCCAGAGATTCTCACACTTCCATGTCTAAGGTGCTTGTGCGATGTGTGTAAAGCAACACCAAGGCAGAAATGCTGCCTTAGTGAAAAGAAGGCTTTTTTTGTTCTGTTTGTGTTGTTTTTTGCCAGGTATTGATGATGCTTACAAAACTGAAAGGTGGCCAGCAGAGGAGGCTCCAGTCAGTATCCGCTGCTCCTCCTGCAAGCCAGATGCCCGGGAGCACAGATGGCCTTTATGACCATTATGGGCTGGAGACACATTCAATGAAAAGTAATTTAAGTTCTTACAGAAAAAGAAAAAGTATACGAATGATATGTTGTTCCCAACACGAGACAGTCTGAATCAACAATGGGAATGGGCCGGTTACCAAAGAGTCTGCTGGACCAAGTTCCCGCTGCCAGGGCAGGATCTCCTCTCCCTCTTGGCCATTAGAGGGAGGAAAAAATAACAGACTCTAAGAGCCACTAAAATAAGGACCAACACCAAGAATGTACCATGGGTTTAATACCAGCTCCTCCTCTCAAAGTAATTATAGTTGATGTTGCCCAATGGTTACCGATGAACTATCTTTCATCGTGGGCTTTTGTTTGGAGTCAGTAGTTTGGGATGAACATCAAGACCAGCACGCACTGGTCGGCTTCTCACGGAGAGTAAAACAGGACTGAAGGTGACAGGGAGTGTCGTGCTGCTTCAGCCATGGAAACAGGCAGCCGAGTTTGGGCTAGACCAAAGCCCTTCCTACATGTTTGTTTCACATTATATAACCTTTACCCAAAAGTTCACCACAGCGCTAATTTTAAAGTGAGAAGAGACCAGGCTAAACGAAATACTGGTATTTCTCATATTATCAACTCCTGCGTACTCGGAAATGTGGTATTTGCTAAAAATGTATTGGTAAACTCAGAAGTTTTCTTTGAATTTCCTGATGTGACCTAGATTTAGGTGATGCAAATAACCCTTTCAATACCACTTTCACCTAACTCATTCCTACTTACGTGCAAAGGAGATGACACGTAACCATCCCCACGACTCCCTCATACTCGTGTTTGTAGTCCATTAATTTTTCCTAACAGGAAAATTAACTCAATATGTGCCTCTGAAGGCTCAAATTCTGCGTCACTCCTAAATTTCAGTGCTGCATGTTTTGGCGTTTCTTCTGCTATGGAAGTGAGGTGTTTGTTGGAAGTCTGGCTCATCACTCCGAAGCCACTGATGTGATGGACATGATCATGTGTAGCTTTCAATATATTTCAATTGAAGTGTATTCATTTTAATTGCAGCAGTGCTCCCTTGGTTAAATAATACAAACTTTTCTCTCTAGTAATATTCCTCTTGTTCATCTGTTTGGATGTGACAACGAGCACTGCTCTCAGGTATTTACAGTATTTAAGGCAGAACCTTATTTAATGCAATGAAAAATTTGGAAAAGTAGTGGGAAACCACGTGGAGATCTCTGCAAATGGTTGTCAGCAGTTAGGACAAACTCATGAAGGTTTTGATGCTTTTGTTAGAGCTGATATGCTCTGCTAGAATCACAGCATTTAAGAGGAAAAAGTGCTTCCAGAAAAGCTGCCAGACCATTTCTGTGTGGAAGGCCTACCCTCGCCATCTGTCTTTGCTTCCGAGGGTACATGTTTTTCTATTTTGCACATGGCCAGAACTGCTCCCACCTGAGCGACTCCTCCTAATCCAGGTAGAGATGAAAAGAGAAAGCATGCCAGTGCTCTCTGCCCCAGAGGAAACAGGCCAGCTGCTGTGCTAACATCGAGCCACACCTAAGTCCAGGCTCTGTGTAAAACCGTGTATTTGCTCAATGTTTAGAGGTGCTCAAATATTCAGCTATGAAGTAGGGAGACCAGAAAAGCGAGGAAGTATTTTCCTCCCTCCTTGCATGTTGTTTGCGTGAGAAGGGAAAAATTGGCAGCTGTGTCCTCTCCACACCACACCATGTTTCTTCCAGGTTGTTCCCGTGTCAGCAGTGCCAGTCCCTCTTTGTGCTCAAGCTTCTCGACCACAGGGCTACCCAGCTGCGTCTTCAGTGGTGAAGTGGTCTTTAACTGGCCTTCAGATGACCAGCCTTTGCAGGGGTCTAAAGAAGAGCCCTCCGGCCTTTTTTTGCCATTGGGGCTAAATCTAGGATATCAAGTACCTCTATTTTTTTTTTTTTGTCCTGAGCTTTCTAAATTAGGCAATGCTTTTAACTTTTCAGGGGGCAGATTAAAAGGAGCAGTAATTCAAGGTGACAGTCCAACTCACTTTTCATGAAGAAAAGAATCCCAGAGTTTACAATGCTGAGTTCAGTGGGTGCAGGCTACCTGTGAAACTAGGTCACATCTTCAAGCTGTAACTTAAACTAGGTCATACTTTCTGACTAGTGAAGAGGGGGAGTTTGAGTTTCAAAAGCTCGTAAATTATCGTTTCCTGGAAAAGACCCAACGCGACGAAGTGCTATCCAAAAATCAACCAAGCCAGCTTGACACATAAGAGGAAGTTCATAAAACATCACTTTATCTTCCTCTGCTTCATGAAAATGGAAATGTATTTCCTTTTCAAAATAATTGGTGGTGCAAACATCGATGCTGCTTATGGTTTTAGCTGAGTAATTTAAAGTTTTCTGAGCAGGAACATTCAACACAGACTTTTCTGGTTCCCTTCCTATAAATTGCATAAGTAAGGGGGAGGTTTGCTCTGGCAAGTTTGAAAGTCACCTGGGTTTGCAGGGGTCAGAGGAGAAATTTAGAGCTTTGTAAATTCACCAATGAAACATTTTAACATTAACAATCCTCACAATACAATGCAAAGTAGGTAGCTCTTGGAAATTATACGTAAAAATTAGAATACTCAGTGGGTTCTTTAGACTCGTTAATGGGAGAAGCAGCCTCAGATGCTCCTCACATCTGTGGAATCAATCGACCAAAACTAACTCTTCTGACAGTTTGACATATCTGTGCTGATTCTTGCAAGCATTGATTTCTGCGCAGGGAAGGGTTGATATCTGCAGGTTCTTCTTAAGAACCTAGTGAGTCCTCACTCAGTGTCATAGCAAACAGTAACTGGGACATTATTTAGGATCATAAATAATGCACTTGGCCAAAAGCATATGAATACAGAATAACAACTGCAATGACTGATCTGGCTGAGATTTTTGAAGCTGAACTCAAGGGTTTAGCTACTGATTTTCCTGAGAGCTGAGCACTGAAATTCTTTCACTGTCCCCAAAAACCCAGTCCTCTGAATTTTCCTGTCTGCTGTGTGGAATGGGAAGGGTCCATACTATAAGGACTGTAGGGAACGATGAGCAATGCTGGGATGGATGTTGAGCAGAGATAAAACAGCCGCATTTTCCTCAAATAGGACCTTTGTCTAGCCCCAGTCCGGTGGGGAAAGACCCCTCTTGAGTCTAAATCCTCGCAGACTTGCGTGACAATACACGTCTCACCTCTGCTCAGGGTCCTGGGGAAACCCTGCAGCCAGCAGGCTTGAGAAAGCACGCCAGGGACTTTTGCTGCCTTCATTTTCTGTCCCTGTGTTGACTGCTTGCTCACATCCTGCTCCTTGTGACATATCTGCCACCCACCTCTGCTCAGCTCAAGGTCCTCCTCTCCTCCGTACCCTGTCCCTCTCCCTCTTGCTTAGCTCGCCTGTCCCACAGCAACCCCTTTCCCACCCTTCAGAAGCTCTGCATCCATTTGGCATGGAAAGTCTTTGCCCCAGTGACTTCCTTTTCAGTTTGCATCTGCTGTGAGTCCTACCTGCCTCCAGCAATGCCCAGAGGACAGAGACTGCTTCCTAGTGCCTGTATAACCTCTAGTCTGGTGAGCTCCTTGGTTAATCCTTGTGATCAAAGCTAACTATGTTTTACATGGAGTTGAAATGACTTGTCCCAGTGGGTCAGCCAATGAGCCAGGTGGGGGTTTTTTGACTCCTATTTGTACACACTGGAAAGCTTTCCCTCTTTGCAGCACAGATAGGACAGCACACACCCCTCCAAGGGAGGTGGGGGTTATTCATCCTCCTCTTTTCTTCCCCAGCATTAGTGCACTGATTAAGACGATTAAGAACTTGTGTCCTCTAAGGGTCCCTCTATCTCTTTTGTTTAAGGAGATGTTAGCCCCACTTCTCCAGTGACTGTCCCTGGGAAGACCTTTCCTCCTCCTTTTGTTTTGTGTCTAAAATCTAAATACTCTGGCAGACTTTAATTTCCTATCAGTCTTCTCCTTGCCCCAAAACACCCAAGTTCCCCGAATGGGATATACCATAAAGGGACCAGATTTAGAGACCTTTTTTCTTGCACAGTGTATTAACAGCTGCTTCTCAGCAAGAAAGGCGTAGATACTGAGATATTTGCAGTTTCTGATTTGGCCTCGGTTGCAGAACCAAAGGAAGTATCTGCATTAACCAGGATCTATGCTGCTTATTGTACCCTGAGCCAGCATCCACAGTGCTAAAACTGCACCAGAAATCAGCCACTGGCAGAGTGGAGTGGTATAACACAGCAAGGCAGCTGTACTACCTAGAATTTCCTCTTCATTTGAAATACATCATAAAAAATCTGAAGCAGGAAATGGGTTATCTGGTAAAAGTTCAAATGATGCTGTTATCTGGTATAACCTCAGCATATGCTAGAATTCATCGCCTGCCTTCTAGTCCTGAAAATTAGTTCAATTATGTTAAGCTGTTATTCATTCAATTTCTCCTAGTAAAGGTGCAGACATTCACACTCTGCTCTACTTCATTATCTGTGGGTTATTTCTCCAAAACGCCACTTTCACGTAGGAGCTGAAATTCTCAAGATGTCAATTCAAATTAGGCAGTAGGGTTGTGATGAAACACATACACATATATATATGTGTGTGTATTCTTAAATGTTTTCTAGATATACATTCACAAATGAAAATTTTCACTTCTGAACTAACTGTTAATTTTGTTTCCCTGGAATGTCAGCAGCATGAATTGCTCCAAGAAAATTCTTGCGCTGGCTGATAAAACACATCCGTAATAAATGTTTAAGCATTATGATGTCAGAGAAACATTACCATTAACTGCCTAGATAAAATGGACTGCCACTAGTAGGGCACAATGGTCCTTAGCCTTTGAAGTGCCAGTCATGTGAGGATTAGGTTTCTGAGACATTTTTTAATCCCATTTTAAATCTTTATACCTCTATAGCTGTCCAGGTAGACTTGTTTGTTCCTGGTGGGTACAAATTTCAGCATCAGTGGCAAATCCCAGGTTTCTGGGGTCACCCCACAGATGCCTTCCAGGAGCAGTGGCTCAAGAGTAGGGGAAAACAGGCTACTGCTGTGCTCCCAGAAGACGAGAGCCCAGAGGGAGACATTACCTCTTCCAGTAATCAAAAGGAGTAAGGAGGGCTTGGAAGATGCTGTGAGTTCCCCTGGTAAACAGATGTGTCTTGGAGAGGTCTGAAGCATATCCTGGTCTGTGCCAAAGGGTATGGCTGTGCTACTAAATAAAAGAGGGGCAGGATGAAAGTTTGAGCACAGGCTGCCGCGCTTTGTGTCCTGTCTGGCTGTGGCTCTGCTGTTTGCTGCTGCAGCCCTGCTCTGCACAGGGCAGGGCTGTCTGCAGGATGGCCTGGAGCCCACCTGCGGGCTTGACCATGCGCTCATCCCTGGAACTCTTCTCTGTAGCAATGTGGCCTGAAGAACTCGGCAGAAGCAACTTGTGGTCATCCTGGCCTGGAAACTGATGGTTCTTCAGAAGGAAAGCCTTTGGATTTAAAAAAAACATAAAACAACAAAATGTATGAGGTAGAGGTGGAAATTACAAAAGAGATGTCAAGAATCAAAGCAACCTCACAGGGGATGTTTCTGGCTGCTCATTTTAAGGCTCTTATTAGTGGGTGTCAGGTGAAATCAGCTGGTAGTTTCCATGTTGCTTGGGGGTAGGAGGAGCAAGGACTTGTCTCCACAGCTCTGGAAGCTACAGCAGGGGCTGATCACCCTTTCCTCCTGCCCTGTGGTTGGAAATGCACTGAGCAGGATCCAGCAAGGCAGAAGGATGAAGAATTTAGCTTTCCTTGCTGGACATGTAAGAAGAGCTGACTGGAAACCAAAGGAGGGAGATGGAAGTGGCCTTTAGCTTCCCCCTTGGCTGGTTTTGGTTGATTTGACTTTTTGCCACTGTGAAACACAGCTGAAAGAGCTTTCCAATTTGCTCAATTTGCTTGACAGAAAATCAAAACATTTCTGAGCAAAATTGAAAATTTTCTCGTGGAAAATTGCCTCTTTTTTGGTGAGGACAACGTTATTTTCCCACTAAAATAATTCCAGCCATCTCTGTGTTGTTGGTGCGAGGCTGACGTATTAAACTGTGAAGGAAGAGCTCTGTGTGGGGTGAATCTCTTGAGGATGTGTAAGTCCAGAGAGTCATGACTATTCAAGCTCATTTGCCCCTTTTTGCCTTTCACACCGGTTTCAACCGTACTTCCCTCTGTCATGTTCTCACAGGGTCTTTATCCTCTTTCCTGAGAGCCCGTCTCTGCTCCCCCCTTTCCTATATCCCCTTTTGACATTTGAGCTTGGCATTTCCCTGTTCAACCAGGCTGGCCCCTCTTGCTGTATCATTGTCATGTGCTCTGTCCTGCCCATTGGGGTGGAATATTATTCTGCTCCAAACTGGTTTTTCACAGCCAGCTCTCCTGGGATCTCTGAACAACCTTCCATAAGATCCTGACTACTACTGCCCTGAAAAAAAAATTGTTGTCCACTCTCCTTCCATTCATAATAAGTTTTTGCACCATTTGTCTTCCTCGCTTCGCTAAGGGTCATAGGCTCTACCAGCTCATGGTCCCAACAGCCAAGGATGCTATCAGTTATCACATCCTTGCTTAGTCGTTTATTGTCCACGAGCAGCTGAACTGGCTCCACACCTCCCTAGATGTCCTGCCTGTTAAAATTGCTCTCAACACATCCCAGAAATCTCCTGGCTTGCCTGAGCCCCCCAGCAGATGCTGGAGTGGGTAAGCCCCACCTCGAGAACCAGAGCTTGAGCCAAGAGAATTCATCCAGCTGTTTAAAGAAGGTACCACCTCTTCTTGACCAGGCAATCTGTAGCAGATGCCCAGTGCAGCTTCCCCCTGTCTGACCCTGGGCCTTCAACATAACGGTAATGTAGACAAGAACAACTTGAATACGTATCCATGTCAGACAATGTATTCTTGTCACCAGAAAGCAACTGGATACAACATTTATTATCGAGAACCGATTCGAACAAAAGACTTTGCACACAGAAACAATGCATGCAAGCCACTGAAGAGTCTGCAGATGAGAAAGATAATGATTTATTCTTGAGCGCACACCAGTTCTAATGAAATTTTGATTCCATTGACTATGAACTCAAGTCAGGTTGGCAAACACACAAACCCTGAATTTAATCAGGCCTTTTACTGTTTGCAAAGCAACAAATGATATGCTTGGTAAGCAGAGTAGGCAGATCTGTGTGCTGATCTCTCTGCAATGTGCGATGCGTGCCATGCACAACTGGGCTGTGGCCGCTGCTGCCAAACTCCTCTGAGTAAGAGAACGGAGCATATCAATTTACAGAAATAAAGAGAGCACATCAGACCTCAAACTTTCTGTATCCTTGGGAAAATATTAACAAATCCAGCATCTGATGATGGTAAGAAGACAAATGTAGAGCAGAACAGTGTTAGCTGGAGAAAGCTAATCTGAAAAGAGAATCATCACCCAGAACGCAGCTAAGGTAAAGAATTGCAGTGGGAATCTGGAGATCTCAAAATTAAATGGGTTCGTTTTGGACTCCTGTCCAATTCATGTTTGCTTTATAGTCTAATTCTCCTTTCCCCAGAATATCACCTTCTGTGTAGGTCTTCCCTAGAGACACGTTAAGGAATAGTGCCTTTATCTGGAAATGCATTGGAGTAAACTGCCTTCCCACCGCAGAGCTGTGCATGAAAAAGAAAGGAGAGAGAGCACAGAGACAGGAGACGTACAGGAACGTGCCTGTCAAAGAAACCTGGGTGTTGTACAGCTGAACCTCAGAGACAACAAACCCCCACTAATTTCTGAAGCTTCAGGAGCCTAAACTTCTTTAAAAATCTGTGCAAAAAAATGAATTGTTTTCCCCTCCAGCCTGAGCTCAGGCGTTGTCTGCCTGTCTGTATTCTTCAGTTCCTGACTGCAACAGTAATGGCTTCAAGTGTCAGCACTTCTTCTGTCTCTGAAGATTCTGCCTTATTGTCCTCGTTTACTCTGGTGGATCCAGGGGCAGGACTGCAGTGCCTACTCAATGCTGAAGGATTTAGTGCTGTATCTCCAAGAAGGTGAGGGAAGGAGCTCCAGGGCTTGACCTTCTGATCTCATAGTGTGCTGAAGTCATGCAGAATCACTGAATAATAAGCCTTGAGAGGTTATGTTAATCAGGACGAAACATAGCCATGATCGATGATCACACTGCCCAGTTTGGGTACAAATCATTATTTAACATTTACCTGGAAGCAGATTGACTGGTGTCCTATCTCCTTATACAGTCCCTTCTTGGCCAGAGTGTTCCTGCATGTTTCAAGAACAGCCTAACCCCTTGTCATGATCCAGGGAGTTGATTGCTTGCTTACAACCAGCCACAATGCAGCTGTAACGGTGGTGTCTGTAATGGACACCTATCACTGGTAAGGGCAGCACTTTTCTGTCATCCTCTAATTAGCCCTTAGCCTTGTATAAGTCTTGCTATGGATATCTTTTTGGAAAACTGTGACTGAACATCCAATCTTCTTTCAAGGTTGGATCAGATTCTCAGAGGAGTTTTGAGCGCCTGACTTTTACACAAACGGGCATATAAGTACTCCTGAAAACCTATGAAATTTGTTGTGGCATTCGGAAAATGTTACGGCAGTGCCTGAGACACAGAAGTGGTGGTGTTTATGGTTTGGAAGGCTTGTTCTGATGGGGCTGGAGCTCATTTTATGCCCTCCTGCTCACAGCAATGGGTTGTAACAATCAATCCCAGCAGTAGTGGAAGTGTGGATCACAGAGGGAAAGCCTGTATCAGTCAGGGGGACAATTATTTACAGGACCCACTAAAAAACCTGTCCCAGAAGTCTGCAGCCTGATAGTGCATGTAATCCATTTGGACATCATGTTGGTAAAATATAAAGCTCTGCCCCCTTACAGAAATGAAAACACTGCATTTCTACCTTACTCTCACTTTCCTTGTGTTTCAAAACACAAAAATTCGCAAGAAATATTCAGCCATCCATCTGTCATCCAATCTGATAGGATTTACATCCAACAGGGACACGCCACGGTCAGCCTCAGAAACAGGCATTGTTCTGCACCTCATGCTGCTACAGCCTGGGATGCCACAGCAGAGAAGTGATCAGCTGCAGGAACCTGGATGGAGACTTCCAAGCTTTGAGTCCCTATCACTACCCCTCAAGAGACAATAAAGCCGATACCCTAAAATCACCTGCCACGTGGATACGTGTGTATGCACATTCCTGTATAGCATTCGTACCTTACTTCATCTGGAATTTAATATATGTGGAGTTTAAGCGGTGCCCAAAAGATGGCACTGTTTATTTGTGCTTTTTTCGTTCTTAATCGCGTACCCTCTTCTAGGCTGGCATATCATCTGACAAAATTAAGACAGGACTTACATATTCTATCGAGAAAAGCAGTACAAATCAAACTATTGTTGCGGCATGGCCTTTCCTATAACCTTTAATGTGCAATATTTTAATGGAAATGGGCATATTGATGCCGCTTAGAAGGGTAACTTCGAAGCAGTTGCCCTTTTATTTCCATCCAGTATTTTCACTGTGGATGTTTCAAACTCATACATTTCACTTAATGCCTGGTGAATGAAGAATGTGCTTCAGTCATTTCCAAAGAGAAAGAATTACTGACAAGAGATGGATCGGAACCAGAGTTGTGCCTTGAAGGTCCCTGAAAGTTAGCCTAAACATCTCTGCCTGTGCAGTAATCATTATCTGTATGCACTGAAAAAAACCCCAACAAATGCCAAATAGCATGACAGCCAAATTACAGTTAATCAGTTGCCCACATTTCTGTTGAAACAGCTAAATCCCAAGTCCTACCTTAACAGCTTGCTGCAGCCATAGAACAAGAGCAAATGTGGAAATACAGTTTACCTTGCAGCAATGAATTTAATGAAAGGTTTTCTGGTAATCATAGCAAATGACAACATTAATCCCCATATCAGCTGTCAGGTTTCTCCAGGTCTTTAAAACTGGAAGTGGCGCCAAACAAGATGTAATAACAAAACTAGTATTACTAATACCTATGATAATGCCTTATTTTATTAAATCAAAACTCTTCGCAGTCTCATCATGGGAGTCTCTTCACCTAGGACTGACATCCAGCCATTTCCAAGGTAACAAACTTCAGGTGTCAGAATACCTGACAGATGGCTATGGTGGCTTTTGACACCACGTTTCCCCAATCCAGCTCTACATTAAGTTACTTGTGGCTGCTGTATGAAACCAGAAGGTACCAACCAGTGGTGGCCCGATGGGAAGACAAACTCCATTGCCTTCATCCCTTGCCAGAGCCTCCCTTAGGCCTGGTACCTCCTTCACTGGATATAGCTGGTCAATGGAGGCAAGGACAGAGGAAATCTGCCTTGCTGCTGCTCTCCAGGCTGCAGAGCACCGGTCCAGGAGTCAGCTGAACAAATGCCCCGCAGACATAAATCTTGAGGCTTGACAGGTCTAAGTGGGTCATTGCTACAGCTGCACAAACATCTTTCTGGTCTCTCAGACCTCCATGGAGTTTCCATGGGGAGCAACCTGCCTGTCCAAAATATATTTCTTCATTGTCTGTGTCCTCTTCTTCATTCTCCTGTCCATAACATTTCCTGCTTGCCTTTGCTTCTGACTCCACACTTGCTTGGTGCTACGTGTATGCGGATTTTCAAGAAGTGTGGTGGGCTCAGATGTGCAGAACTAAGACACCTGGCTGCTTAAAACCAGCCTCCTCTGAAGCAGTGTGTGAACAGAGAGATGGCTTGTGCTCTGGTGATTGCCTCGTTGGATGGACCTTGCTTTCCAAGGTCAGGAGCCCATCGGGCTGCATGTGAAGTAGAAGATGAAAGGCAGGCAACAGAGGCAGGTTATCTTAAACTCCACCTCTCTTCTGACTGGGGGGCTTGTGGGCAGCTCTGAGACAAGGACGCTGCCTGAGTAAAGCTTGCTTCTGAGTCCATCCTCAGCATGAAGAAGTTTGCAGCCGTCCTTCCTCGGGAAGAGTCCTATCCACCAAGCGAGGCGTTGGAGACAACCATCCTGCTGAAAAGCCTTTAAAAAAGAAGAGACATTCAAGCCTCAGCGTTTTAGCTCTCATCCACAGTGAACTGTGAACTCACTCTGGTAGCTCATAAGCTCAATGAGCCCCAAAACACCAAACTCTGGCTCCTAGAAGCCACGTCAGCAACCAGAACATACGAGTCTGATTATTCAGGTTTTAGTTCCAAGGGTCCTTGTATTGCATGTGTTTGGTTTTAAGCATCTGTTTTGTTGTTCTTGTTTGTTTTAACCAGGTCTTTTCTAAGCGGGTGTTCCTGGTCCAAAGTAATGCTTGCACCCATTGTGGGGGTGCCCAGCTATCGCTAAGAGCTGCCCATGCTGTGTTTATTTGTACTTTCAATTAAATACATAGATGATGCCAAAAGAGTTGAAGTTTGGTTTACATCAGAATGCTCAGTTACTAACTGCCTACAGTCATGGGTGGCAAAATTTGTGCTCATAATAATGACTGTTGTTTTTGAGAATTTAATTCCACATGGAGTTAAATGAAAAAAGTTATATATTGGTTCTTCCTTAGCTAGTTTATTCTTGTGTTGAGAAGCTCATTTGCCATTCAGGAAACATACTTTCCCGTTTTGGGGGTAGTAGGGCTGGATATTTTTTGTTTCAATGACAGTTTCAAGAATCATATGGTTACTGGAAATAAAACCTTTTTTTTTTTTTTCTTTTTTGCTTCTTATATCTTCACTACAATAATAAGGCATCACAACTCAAAATTTAGCTGGCAATTTTGATGATTCTGCAAGAAGTAGATACAGCTTGCTGTTCAGCTATCCAGACTCTGCAGAACTGAAAACAGTAAGCGTTTGATTGTGTCAGTAAACTGAGCTGATAGACCTTGGAAGGTACATATGGGCAAATTTTCAAAGCAATGCAAGGAGCCGGAGCCGCAGAATTCGGTACTAACGGGAAGTGAGTGTCAGTACTGAAAACTTCAGCCACAGACAGCAGATCCGTGCAGCAGCGTGGTGGCATTTTAAAATCACCCAAATTACCGCTATTTAAGGAGGTGTTTTTCTTGGAATGATTGTTCGAAGGGTTGGTGTAGCTAGGCAGCTACGAGCTGACTGCGTACAGAGCAGGATGTGCAAAGGTGGGGCTGGCATTGCTCCCATCCCCGTGCCTGCAAGGGGGTAAATTTCCCTGCCCTGAGGCAGCTTCCCCAAAGCAGACCTAGGAGCTCAGTAGGGGGAAAACTTGTGGAGGTGTCTGATTTTGGAGCTGGATACATGCATGGGCAGACTGGCTTGCTGGCGGTGGGTAGCATCAGAGGGAAAACAAGAAAGGATGTTTGCCTCGAGAAATGCAAGCCCCAGGAGCTGGCATCTGCCTGCTCCTGCCCCTGCAGCATGGCTTCCTCAGCCCTCCCAACTGCTGCCTTCTCCTCTTGGAGGCTCCGCTCTTGTCACCACAGGGCCTGGAGCTGGAAGCAGGGCTGGGACGGTGCTGGTGTGTCTTTGACCTTTTTGTTCCATGACAAGTGCCTTGATTCCTGTTTAAACACCCCCCACCGAGGAGCACTGTTTCTTGACAGGCTAAATTATATTTAAACACAGATTCTCAACTGGTCTCTTTTCCTCACTCAAGTGACAAAGGCACACAGTGCAAATAGCTTGATATATTAGCTGAATCTAAGCTAAAATCTTGTCACAGGCATTGCCAAGCCTGAAAGGAGGGTTGTCTCACTCTGGGTTAGGTTTGGTTCATAGGCTGGACACAGGAACGTGGCCAGCACCGATGAATTTGAGGCAGGGCTGGTGTGTGGTTTGCCACATGTAGTCAATTTTTACTGTGCACTGCCTTCTTTTAGAGTGTGTGCTTCAGTGACTCACCTTGTAAATCAGCTGTGGTCATAAACTGCTTCCCGATGAAATCCATCTTTTTTTGGGTTGCCATGCCGTAGGGGCGTGTAAGGTGCCCTCTGTCAAATTCATGCTTCGTCTTCAGACAAGTCTTCTCTGTTTCTTTCTTTCGAGAGTGTCTTTCTCCTTTGATATGAGATACTAAAAGGATTGTTTTATGTCATATCTACCCTCTCCAAATGAACAGGGGTACTCACAGGACTGCTCAGCTCCAGCCAGATGGCACAACCATTCCCTCCTGCAAGCACTCTCTCCCAGAGAAGGGGAGAGCAAGGTGTAAGACCTGTGCTGAGACCTCCACCAATGTCTTAGCGGTTGTCTGGCAGTAAGATGTTACAAAACTCCCTTACCTGACCCCATCCCTGTTGAGGAAATTAATCTCATGAAAATGCATCCAATTTTCACACACCAGGGCATCAGACATCCAAAAATTGCTGCTAAATCTGGATTACAAAGATAAAGTAAAAGAAGAAGAAAAAAGAAGAGGCATTACACTGTCTTCTCTCCCTCTCTTTGCTATTTAGCTACTATTTAACACTTTAATCCTCCTGAGGCTTTTTTTTTCTTTTTACTATAATCCCTTAATATAATCTGCTCTGTTTATAATCATTCTCCTTTCCCACAGTTTTACGTTACCATTTAAGCTACTTTTTTTACCTTAATTTCTTGGCTAACTGTAATCTGTCAGGAACCATAGACACGTGAGAGAGCAAGCCCTTGTAATGAGGCTGTCTTCTTGCTCAGGTAAAGCTACTCACAGCAATCTGTTTTGCTAAGCTTTATTCAGCAGGTGGGACTTAATTGCCTAAGTCAAGAAACTTCTACCGTTTCCTTTGAGATATTAGTCTGCAATACAATGGAAGTGTTAGGAGAATGTTCTCTGAAAATTTGCAAGATTGGTGTTTTGTATCTTCACTGCACTTACAAACAGCAAGTAGTCCCTTGGCCTGCATGTCTTTGCTCCTAGACCTGGAAGCAATCTCCATCTCCAGTAAGCACTTACGTGGTCTTCTATCATCTCTTGGCTGAACAGCTGAGAGAAATTAATCCAGGAAGGAACAGACCAGACATTGTCCTGGAAGCCTGGAGACAGAGAGGAGTACTGAGAGCAGGTAGCAGAATGGTGTTGAGGCTGTTAGGTGGGTCCTCTGGCTCAGTTTGTCATAATTGGGTCTGGTCCTCTTTGGTGATAAAGTCTCTGATTTGTGAGAGCTTTGGTGAATATTCATTGCAGTGGTATAAGGAGAAAGAATCCCACCATGTGCCAGCATAAGACACTATCTTCAGCATCTGCTGACTGAGCTATCATTTGTTGTTTTGTTTATTGGCTTTCTTTAAATGATGCTTTGGATAGTCTTCATGGGATGCAGCTGTGCCTATCATTGCAGAGTCGTGGGCAGGAGTAGGCAGTGCTTTTCTACAAAAACAACTGAAATGAGCCTAATAACCACAAAATAACTCCTAGAGCAAATAACTCACAGAAATTTCCATTCCAGAATAATATTTTGAAGTAACTAGAGATCATTTCCTATAATGTTCATCACCTTTTCTGGGGCTCAGAATGACTCAGAACCAGCTGCAAGGCTGCTGTAGTACTGGAAACACTTGAAAATGTATCTTTTGCACGAGCAGCCACTACACAGTCACAAAATGACTTGTACGCTCTCAGCATCTCTTTGTGTGATCCAGCCTTCACGGCTCAGAAGTTATTTCTTGCTAAGGACTCAATGTTTGACAGTCTAGGACATGCAGGGCTTCTGTTGATGTGTTGTTAATGTCATCTCTAACTCTAATGCCCAGATCCAGAATGACGCTTGGGTACTTTAAATGCCACACAGGTGTAACTGAGGCACAAGCCATGTGCCTAACCCCTCATCAGGAGTGAACACTCAAGTGCTTGCACTTTTGCCTGGCCTTGGCAGTCCTGCTTGTATCCATTTTCAGGGCTGCTACATCCTCAGCTGAGTATGGGGTTAGTCTGAAGTTCCTGTGGGATCCACAAAGCCTTTCTAGGCTTAAAATCCCAAGCAATCAGGTTTGGGGTATTTGTTATTAGCACACTTAACTCACACTGGGGAGACTGGTCTCCGTTTAGAGCAGAGAAACCACTGCTACATTTTCGTTTATTGAGTTCACAGGGTGGTGAGCCATCAAAGAAGCTTTTGTTCAGGAGACAGGGAAAGTGACATCCACCTTCTGTAACTGGCTGAGGTGGTAAAATCATATTTCTGGTGCCTTCATCTAAAAAGGGATGGCACTTTCTTCTCCCACAATCCAGGGTACTATGAGAAGTTTTGTGTTTGGAGCAAAACAGGAGAAAGGTGAAAACTAGATCATTTTAAAACTGAAAGAATTATGAGACTGGAGAGATTCCTTGTAAAATCATCTTATTGTAAGGGCATTCACTGGCAAGTGCTTCTTCCCTCATTCCCAACATAGTTAATGCATTTTTATTGTTAGAGTATGTAACATAAAATTAATGCCCAGGAACATGGCTATTTCCTCAGCAAGTGAACTCTGTGGACATTAGGCTTTAGAGTATTTTCCATTCTATGAATCTCCCATTCTTGCCTGGATGATGGTCAAGTTTCCAGAGAGGAAAGAACAATGCTGTCAGTGTGGTGGTTATGGGCTGTCCCTGCAGTTGGTGTGAGCTGCTGTTGGATGCAATTCCCTGGTCTGGGATCCTCTCGGTGACCTCTGTGATGTTTCAGGCACACCTTTCATGTGCAACGAAGTGCAGCACAGAGGCACAGAGGCTGATGCAGCAATAGCTGGTCCGAGCACAGTGCTGTGCCTGGCTGGGAGGGAGGACTTCTCTGCTCAGGGGTTGCAGCTGTGAATGCACAGTGTTAACGCACCGGGTCTGCACTGCACCATTCATGGCTGGTTTAGGATGTTATCTTCCATGAGTACCTAGTAGCCAGCTATTGCTTGGTATCCCCTCTTCTGTTATCTTCTGTTAATGCACTACATT
Source organism: Mohoua ochrocephala (assembly GCA_013398855.1). Taxonomy (NCBI): domain Eukaryota; kingdom Metazoa; phylum Chordata; class Aves; order Passeriformes; family Acanthizidae; genus Mohoua; species Mohoua ochrocephala. Next base: position 155,325 of record VZTA01001289.1, read on the forward strand.
TTTGACCTCTTCATTTGTAGATTTCTCAATTCATATCAACTCCGGGGAGAACTCCAGGAGGAACAAAAGGCCCTTCATTAGTCATTGTTTGTACAATGCCTTGAAAATATAAAATGCTGCACAAATGATAAGTGCTATTTACTTCAGCGCTAATTTGCCAACCTTTCCTTTATTTCAGGAGGCTTTGGGTTTAGCTGTTCATTTGCTTAATTGCATCTCAAGCTTCCAGTTAAAAATGCTACACATACAGCAGCTATACCATGCCCTGGGAAGAAAACATTAGAGGTGATGTTACTGACTCACCAGCCACAGTGCCCTCTCCACTCCTGTTCTGTATCCCTCCCTCCATTTAGCCACCCCCTGTCCTCAGTTCTTCCCACCATCTCCCACACGTACAGCTGATATAACCACTGATAGCACAGATTTACATAATAATAATACTTTCTTCTCTCATGTGACTTATTCCTCTACCTACTCATTACGCGTCTCCTTGGTGTTTTTCGTAATTGTCTCTGCCACATCCTTGAGTATGCTTTTGCCTCGTTTAGAGTGTGCTGTAAATGATATGGTTTTGATAAATTAAACAATAATCAGAAAAAAGTTTCAATAGTCTGTAGATTTCCATTAAGTTACAGTTATAGTGACACAATTTGCTCTGCTACAGTTCACACTGAGTTAGCCTTGTTTTCATTAAAAGCCTCATTATTTAGAGATTTATAACTCATCTATAGAAATTTGCCCTAGGGTGAAACTTGACTCTGTTTTTAGCTCAAAAAAAACCTCAAAAAAAGTAATTCAGTTTGTATTTTGTGACTTTTTAAAGAAAATAATTCCACCTGTTTCAAGCTTTTTGTGTTGTGTAACTAAAAGTAGCCTCCATTTCAGAAATGTGCCATTAGTTGTAGTAATAACAATAATTGATATTAATACAAATTCTACTTATGTAGGGAAGATAGCACTAAAGGGTGCAGACAAGAATGAAATTGGGGTGTTTCCTCACGAAGGTGTATAACCCCTCCACATCTGGCAGGTGAATAAGATTAATTGTTCCTACTGCACTGTGCTTCCCTCTGGAATATTGCAGGAAACACTGAAGGAATCAGGCCATGGTGGTTCACACATTACTTGCCATGGTGGTTTCTCATAGCTTTTCCTGGAGATTTGGATCACTGTCTGCACTAACTAGTGCCTTTGCCACTCTTCATCCCTTTAGTCTTATTTGGATAGTTGAACGGGAGAGAGAAGTTTTGAGACAGGAATGGCCAATTGTTAAAGAATGATCAGGCTAAGAGTGTCTGGGCTGTTCTGGTAGGCAGCTTATAAACACAGAAACAGGCACAGTATGAAAATCGAGGCTATAAATGCCAGTGCAGAGCATGTGTGATGCAAGTGTATTTTTGGGATTGTGAATGAATTTGTCAGTAGTCTGTTCTGTCTGGTATAGAGTAGCTGGTTCATGGGGATTTATAGACCTCCGTCATGCAGGGTCTCAAGGCACTCCAGAGGTGGAGTTCTAGATCCTGATACACTGATCATGGTATCAAATGCTAAAATTCGAATATAGGGCAGTTCATTGACACTGCAAATTCTTCTGAGCGCTCCAAGTCTCTTGGGAGAATTTGCTTGTGTTTGGGGATCTGAACTGGAGCCAATTTAGAAAAGTCTAAGTTTTCATTCCAGCCTTTTCCTAGCCTCACCTATTTTGCACCAAAAATAGTTTTGCAGTGTTTCATATTCATTTGTTGACTGTAGTTTCAGAGCCTGCCATACTTAATATTATGTATGCAGCAGACTCAGAGTGCACTTGTTTGAGGACACACATTCAGCCAATTTGAGCTCACTAATAAGAGTTTTGTGTTCCCACTTGGGTGGGTAAGGTCATTTGTGCACAACAAAATTAGACCACTAATTATAGAGACTATCTTAAAATTTGGTAAAAGGCACATTTTCCCTAGGCAAAGAACTCACTGGGCTTTGTGAGTCTTGAACATTCAACCTGCAGGAGAAAGCTGACAATGTAGACCTTACTGCTTTTTTATATCGAGTATAAAATTTAGGAGCTGCAGTTTTACCATCTACCATATTCTCAGGCCTATAAGAACAAAAATAAAAAGACTTAACGTTTTGCATAGATGCAGAGAAATATCCTGGGGGCTGTGTCTTTGAGTTTCTAATACACTCTGGTCAGCTTTTTGGGTGAGAATAGCTCAAAAGCAACCTTGTCAGCGGAAATTGAGGAGGAACTAGTTATCTTAGTGAATAATGGGAATGTCTCGCCTCCATCTGTGTAGCAGATTAATGCTACCCGAGTGGAATGGACTTGGAGATTGTGAGGAGAAGTAATGCTTAAGACTGAAATTTCAGTAATGAAATTTTAGAAATAGTAGTTCACCAGGAAGTTTGTTCTATGTGCATGTGTGATATAAAAGAAACACTGATTGCATTGGGATATAAACTTGATTTCAGTGCTATATAGACAGTAGTAAAACAGTTTTTTCTGAAATCAGGACGAGGAGTAGTTTGCTTTTAAGTAGTGTTTGGGATTGATGCTAGGGAAAAGAAATACTCAAATGAAAATTATTGATGCAATGAAAAGAAATTCAGGTATTATTTTCCATCTTAGCCTATTTTTCAGCCAAAGTTATAAGGCAACATTCTCTGGGCAAGTGAACACTAACTGTATATTTGGGGTTCAGTTTTCAAATGGGCATTTTCTTTCTCTACCCATTCCCACTGAAGTTAATGTCTTTGTTTTACTGAATATCACTGACTTAAGGGTAACACATTTGGGATGTTAAATTCCCTCACAAATACTGCTTTTCAGGGATGGAAATTCAGATTTTGGAAGGTGTGTAGGAACATAATTCACTCTAATCACCTGTGTATTTCTGAAGATCTGGACTAGACCTACCTATCTGCACATGTAAACTATTCACCACAAATATTGTGCCACATGAAACGAGGGAGCAACGTCTACCTGTTTTTAAGGATCATTCCAAGGGGAGAAAAGAAGCTGCAATAGCTAAAGTAGGCAGATATAAGAAAACTGTCTGAGTATGGCTTCAATAGCCCAGTTCCTAGGGCCGTTAGAAGATCACTTAAGTCACAGGAAGATAATTCTGGACATTAAAGCAATGAAAAGAAAGCAAAGAATAAACAGTTTGGCTTCTTTCAATGTTATCTTCAAGATTTTCTAGTTATTTTAAATGTAGGCATGCAACAATGAGCTATTTTTCAGATCTGTATCTGCACTGTTTCAGTGAACCTGTAGGGAATTGGGCAACTGCATTAGTAACATATCTGGCCTGTGGGCTTTGTAATGGAGCGACTCGGCTCTGGATCAGAAGGAAATAGTGAAGACTGTCACCTTTGTCATAGGAAGACAGCTTTGGAAAGGCAAACCACTGCAAGGCAGGCAAACGCTGTAATTAAGATGGATGCACAGCAGCTCTCTGTTTCTGCAGGCAGCGACAAGGAAGCACCAAAGAATTCCTCCCAACACCCACACTTCTCATGCAAAATAAATCAACAGAGCTTAGGGAGCGAGGCTCCTGATAAATCCTCTGGATAAGACTTCTCCGTCCCGTGAATGGCCGGTCAGCTTTGTGCATAGCACAGTGTTAAAGCAGAGCTGCCACTTCAGCAGGGTGGCCTGCCTCAGCAGCCTGCTCCTCTCTGAGGTCTCGCAGTCACAGATGGGAAATAATTACAGTTCCAGAAGCTGCTACAAGTCTTCTTAATGTGTATAAATCCATCTGTGGATACACTGTAATCTCCGTACATACCAACAAGAGCTCATGTGTGGGAATTTCCGTAGTTATGTTCTCAACAGCCTGTTTTTAGGAAGGGAAAATGAGACTGTTGCAGAATCCCTGAATCCCCCTGCTAGTACAGCAGCTTCAAGCACACACCAGAGGGCAACTGCGGTTTTGGCATCTTCTTTCCCCATGATGGGACCCGTAACAACCCCACAAATCTGGGCCTGGCTCTTGGGGTCACAGGGGAGAGCAGTACGTTTGGATGGGCTCCTTCAGCTGGGGATGGTGGGTGCCCTCACTGAGGCAGCAACGCCTCTTTGCACTCCCTGTGCTCTGTGGGGCTGGCTCACCACCCAGGTTTGACAGCTCCACGTGGCAGCCAGAGCCAGCTGGGATTCTCTTTACTTTTCTAAGCAAAAAGCTACCATGCCACCCTCTGCTCAGGGCAGCTCTGCTCACCAGAAGGAGCACAACATGAGAGGGAGATGACAGTGGAAGAATTGATGCATCTGAGAGTCAGACAATACGGGACTGAAGAAGGGTTGTATTTTTTTCTGAGTAGGCAGGAAATTGATGATTTTTTAAAGATTTTTTTCAGTCGTTGGTCTGGGTGAGGAAACAGGAAGATAGATTACCAGGCAGATGTTGCATGATTTGCTGACAAAAAGAATGTTTTCTGATAGAGCCCTAATTAAAAATTTGGCAGCAAATTGCTTATTAGATGAGAAATGAGATGCTTCAGATGGAAAGCAAAACACCTTGTCATATTTCTCTGAAGTGTCAAAATACAGATCAGTGACTGAGTGTCTAAGCTCTGTTGTGCAGCTGATCACAGTTTATTCCAAAGAGACAAGATTTTCCTTGTCACGGAAGAACTGTTTCAAAGACCGTGTGCCACAAAACTTTCTAACTGATGGGACACACAGAGGATCTCCTTGTAGCACGTGCCTTGCAGTGATTCAGCTGTGGAGGGAATCTCCTGGTTAAGAAGACAACATCGTGTCCATCTGCCACGTGGGACTGGTGACAGCAATACTGCTGGGTAGTATTGTCACCTGGGTATGTCTTAACTCCCTCTCACCCAGCCTGGGAGGGCAGATTCCAGTAGAACTGACTAAAAAAAAGATGGAAAGGAAAGTGCATGAGAAAGGTTTTGAAGGGAATCACAGCTCAGTTAAGAATAACTAAGCAAGAGATTGTTCTGTTAAATTATTGTGACAGTTAAAACAGCCTGAAAGTTAAAACAGCTGAGTCAGAATGATTATAACAGCCAAATATCGCATAACAATTAGAATGATGGATAAAATTCAAATGTATATACAGGATAACAAGAGCAACCCTGCTTGGAGTTGCTGGGGCAAGGATTGATATCCTGGGGGATGATATGGGGTCCTGGACTCTGGGACAAGGGAGCCCTCGAGGGGTGGGCAGGGACAGTCAGGTCATCAGTGTCCCCAGGGTCCAGGCAGGGATTTAAATCCGGCTGTGAGCACAGCAGTGACAGGGAAATGCAGTTGTTCTTGTACCTCTCCCTGTCACCACCCACATACACGCTTTATCCTCACGTGTGTAAATGCTTGCCTGAGAAGCAGCAATGTCATTATGCTTAAGGCTATTTTGGTCCGAGCCTGCCACAGGGAGACTGCTTAGCCCATACAACTGGAAAAGCCAGGTGAAGCTGTTGATCAGCCTCTCTTAGACGTTGCTGAGCCAAACTCTACATCTGCATTTAGTCCTCCTGACTTGTCCTACGAATCTTTCTCTTCAGACCATTTGTCATCCTGGTACTTTTTGCCTGTGTCCTTACTGGTTGTCGACGTTTTTGGCAGTGATAGACATCTGTGTTCCAGGGATTTGCTTTTGCTAGACAAATTTGTTAAGTGTGAATGAGAGGTCCAGAAATGCCTTGCTGAGTTACCGCTCTTCAGCTGCAGCGTGGGGGATGTGTCTTGCCCTCTGCTTCTACCTGATGATCTTGCTTCCCAATGAGTGGTGATCTAATGGAGAATTTCTGCTTGTAAAACATAATACACTATACTAAATTCGTGTATGTTTTCAAAAAGGGAATGGGAAACTGCTCTGTGAAGGCTTTTCCATCCGTCAGTTGAAGAAATGGTGAGATACAGGGTTGGAAATTAAAACTCACCAAATTTAAGAAATTAACAAGCCACTTATCAAGAACAGTGGTGAATTCATCATTGGGGGTTTTTTGGAGGTGAAAATAGATTTTTTGTTTTAAAAATTATATTTTAATTCAAAGAGAGATCGAAGCTGTGCGTGCACAGCAGAGGCAAGGCTGAGATGCCTTCTGGAACAAATACAAGGAAACAGAAATAGAGAAAGAGAAATGGAAAGTGTTTTGTCAGTACAAAAGAGAAAGTCACTGCTTCAGTACTATTAGCAAGAATTACTGGTATAAATGAAGCTCATCAGTTAGAAAAGAAGAAAATCTAACTGGATAAAGCCCTGGACTGCTCTAATAGCTCACGAAGTGCAAAATAGACCTTACTTCAAATAGAAGGCTCAACAAAACATCTCCCAAGGTCCCTTCAAGGCTGAATTATTCTCTGATTTGTACAATTTTATGATTCTGTGAAAGAAAAGACCTTGACATACGAGCTGGTTACGTGGTGTAAAGTGAGGGTGTGGATCCAGGCTCCTAAATCTAAGCATCTGCGACATATGTGCCTCGATGCGAGCTGGATTGCTGAGGTCCTAAGGTACTCTACCAAGATCAAGTTGTTACAGAAAATGGAGTCTGCAGAGGCTCATTTAAGGTTGAGATTAATAGCTAGCTAGGTGCTATTGACTGTAATACAGACACACAAACACAGACACATAAATTTTGGAGTCCAGTTCTGGAGCTGCATGCCATCAGTCAGGACTATGATATGGCCATGAAAAAGACAAATGCACCCTCGAGTGTGTTGCACAAAATGTGCTTTCTAGAGGCAAAATCCCAATGTTATTTCAGTGGGTCTTGCTACCCATTTCTCTTTTAATTGCAGTTTACCATATTCAAGATTAATGATCGATGAGATAAAGGCTACTGAAATGATCAGTGGAATTTCACAAAAATCTTACAGTCTGCAAAGAATTGAGTTTCTATTAGACTTGTTTATTGTAGCAAGCTGAGAACTATAGATTCTCTCTCTAAATACTTCAGGAGTTGAAACCACAAAAAACATCGAGGGAACAGTGTTGACATGAAATGATTTAACCGTCATTTGTTGGGTAACTAGATAAAACTTAATTACCAATCAATATTTTTGTTAGTGTCAATCAAGCATAGGCATGCAAAAATCATTACAAACTCTGCTTAGATAAAAAAAAGTGATTTAGAGTTAAAATGCTTTAGCATTAATATAAAATAGACAGACAAAAATCTTGTTTGTGATTTGCTAAGATTCTTACACTCACACCTTTCTTGCCCTGGAAAAGCAAGAAAATCAACAGATTTCAAAGGCATCATGCCAAGAAAAGCTCCAAAGTTCCTTTAGTTACGTCACTTAATGCCCCAGCTGTTAATAATTACATATTTATTACATAAATATCAGAATATATGTATCCTCTTTTACCTATCAAATGTAATTTCCATGTTTTTGGCATACTCATGAGATAGCGACCTTACTGGTGGTACCTTTAAAAAAATCCTTTGTGCTGTTATTTCTAACTTCATAAATATTTTTATGCAAACCATCAACCATCTTCCTCAGTTTCGAAACTCATTCCTGTACAACAAAATCATGAATTGCATGTAGTTTTTAACCCTTTATATGAATAAAAAAACCCAAATGGCATCTTCTGTGACAAGAAAAAAGTTTTTTAAAAAAGTAAAATGTTGCATTGGTACTGTTCTTCCAATCTAGGCACTTTCATATTTTTTTTTTACAATTAACAACCATGACTTCCTGGTTATTCCTGTGTTGGTTTTGCCCTGCACTGGAATATTTTTTTTAGTGTTATTCTCATTCATCTTGGATAATTAACCAAAATTCTTCCTGTTTGTGTCTCTGGTCATTGCCTTGCTCTTCACCATGGGTAAACACTGCTGCTCAGTTGTAAACTATGTCCATATCTGCAAACATCTGAGGTGCAAGTCAAGACTTGCAAATCATGCGTTAGCCTTCAGGTGTTTGTATCTTCACAACACATCAGAGGTGGCACTGCACTTGCACACATTTTATGTAGGTTCTGTTTTTAGCGAGACCACTAAATGGGCAGTTGGTAGTTACATAAAAATACCTGCATTTGGGCCAAACGTTGGTAAAAACATCGGGAATGACGCGTATATGGCTTTTTAGTTCAAACAACAACAAGCACTGTTGAGACGGGGTGTAACAGCTCCCAAGACCCCAAAAATTCTTCAAAATGTTTTTTTCTGATACTGTATGTAATTATCATTCTCTTTTTATGCATATATCTGTGTGTATTTGCTTAATTGTTATTAACTCATTAACCTGATTTTCTGTTTCGTTAAGCTGATGGGCTATTTGATACATAATTAAACTATGAAATCGTAACTGGCCATCAACACAAGTTGCACTCCTGATTTTGTGCATTCTTTCATTTAGATGGTCTAAAACATTTACCTCCTAGTGCTGAATTTTAATTGGAGGTTTAGTTCAGTATGAAACTGCACAAACCAATGCTATGTTGTTTTCATTCACCAAACATGTATTTTAAGGTTTCTTATACAAAATTTTTGAATACTTTAATAAGGGAGATAGCTTTTCCCACTTTCAGCTATGGGAATATGGGAATATAGCAAAGTTAGCGAAATCAGACCTGTGAAAAGTGCAATGTAAGTTTTTGTGGCTTGGCCCCAAACTTTTGAGAGTCTGAACTGCAAGTATAGCCTGACCTCTGAGAAAGCTCTCACAATAAGCTCTCTTTCCTAGTTCAGAAACTTACAGTCAGTCTCCAAATGTACGGGGACTGAAATAAAATGAATAAATTTGAGTTGGAATTTTTCTTCATTTTCTGAATGACAGAGCTGTAAGGCCCTGGAACGAATTTCCAGAACAAAATGGTGAGGAAAGACAAGGTTGTTTTCTTAGAAATAGAACCTGTTAAGTTTCAACTTACGATATTTAGTTCAATTGTCCACAAAACCAAGATATCAGCTTAACATATCTCACCTGGTTTTGTGTTCTCTTTTCTGAACTCAGAAAAATCCCTTTGGTTCAGTTCTGTACAAGTCAGGCTCACACACTGTGGTCCCTCTGGACTAAGAGGTTATGAATTGTGCTAAATAGCAACATCTATCACTGTCATGTTACTTCTAAACTACTTTGCTTTCTAGTATGGACAGATGTCTATGAAGTCAGTCTTTTACAAGCAGTGGAAAAATCCACAGTAAAAAAGAAGAATTGCCAAAGGTGGTCTAACAATCTTTACCTTAACTCTGTGCAAGTAAGCCAATGAAATGAGAAAAGTTTTTCCAACAGCTAGATTTTATTAGATTGTGTAAGAGACTAAAGATGTCAATTATACCTAGGCTGAACACTAATTCTTGTGGCATCCCACTAATCACCTCCCCACAACTTGATGAATGTCTGGTTATCATTACCATTTGTTTATAGGCCTCCACACGAAGGAGGGCGTTTTGAGAGAATAAATGCTTTATTCCATTCCTGGCCCTAAGAGAAACTACACCAGTGACAGCTGCTCTCAAAGAAGGAAATTGTTTGTGCCAGTTATAGCCAGTCAGGAAGGAAGCCAGCTAAAACCTCTTATAAACACCAATGAGACTAAGTATAACTGGTTTATTCTGCTTACTATAGTGAGGTCAGCTTTTCCTGTCCCATTTTTGAAGAACTTCATCTCTATCAGGCAGAATGGCAAGATTTCACCTAGCTGTACTGCAAAATACTGTCTGAGAATTTAACACATATGAACAGTCTTCATCTGCTGTAATTTTTTTCTAGTCAAAGAAATTGACTCTATAAAAGGTCCACAAGGATTAGCAAACACTTAAAATCCTCCTTTGTTCTGATGTTGAGCACCCACGTGGCTCCCACTTCAAATAGTTTTTCATCAGCATTATGAAGTGTTTTTCATTCAAGCCTTTATCATGCGATGGAAAGCTGCTTATTTATAAATAGCAAACAATGGCAGAATAGTTAAATAGATGTGTAGGATGGCGGGAGGAAGCCTGCCTCTATTCCAGAATTCCTAGCGCAGATCCCTGTTCCAGTGGCACTGCGCACCAGCTCTGCTAAAGGCCGGAGGTTTGATTCAGTATGAATAAAGCCTGAGTGAACAACTGGGCTTTGTTTCAGAGCTCAAATCAAGGGAGGTAACAGATTTAAATAATGCTGAAAACAAAACATTCAGTTTTTTTCATTAAACAAAATGATAAGCAAAAAAGAAAAAAGGGAAAAGGAAAGCTTGGTTTGGTACAGACAAAATGGTTTCATTTAAGTTTTTAATAAAGGCAAACCAATTCAAAGGCTCATCTACAAAAGCACCACCCTCCTTGGTCAATGGCGTGGACACTCAATGAGGCTGCAGGATGTCTGATAGAAATACTTTTGCTGCCTGATAGGTTTAAATCTGAGCATCCCATGCCTAAGAACAATGGCTGTGTTACATGATGGACACATAGGGGCAGGTGCTATTTGAATAAACAAGAACGCTTGCTTGAAAATCAGGTTTGAAACCTGATATTTCTCTGGAACTTTGCACAGCACGTTATAAGTTCATTCATGCACACAGAATGTATCTTTTTCCTTTTCTTTCCCCTACAACCTGGTGAATTAAGTACTTGAGCCAAGATTCAGCAACTTTCATGGGAGAAAGTAGGAAATAGCTCAACCTGAAGTACAAGACAGCAGGGCAGTCAGAAGATCCAAGGCCTTCTGGAGAGAAGGTGCAATCCAAACCCAGTTTTGCATGTTAAATAAGTTCTTTAACTCCTGAGTAAATGGGAGAGGAAAAGGCTTAAGTCCCAGTGGACAGAAATGTTCTACTTCTCCACAGTTTTCATACATCCCAAATTTACACATAATTTTTCATAGTGTGTGCAGTTTTGTATTTATGTTCCTGATGATGCCTGATACTTATTTATGGGGCCTAGCAAAGTTGTTTTTTTTCTTGTAAAGGTACTTTCATTAATTTATTTGCTCATTGATCTGCACAATTCTGTTCCTGCACTTACTTTTACAACCGCTTTTCTCCATTCTAAACACAGAAAGAAGACACAGATGTGATTTCACAATCAAAGGCCCAGAGCATTACAATATAATATAATCAACAGTGCCAAACACAAGGCTATTATTTAGAAGGTGAAACACAGTGAGTGTTGTCCTGAATAATGGCAGCTGAGGTGAGATACTACATGTGTCTCGGAGACTGTCAGACTCAGAGAAAGAAAGTTAAGCCTTGGTAAGAGTGCGTATGAGGCATTTGTTTCATTAATGAATTTTGCGACAATGTAGCAAGATTTGGTTGTGTCTTTCTTCCTCAAGATGCTGATCTGTTCTTCTTACTTCACGATTTGGACCACAGCCCAAATCTTTTCTTCTCTAGAAAGCAATTCCCACCCACTTTTAATGCAGAATGTTTAAAAGCCAACTGTTTCCTTGAATTAAAGCGTTCACTCCCTTTCCCAGCAGGGTCATGGCTCCTGGGGTCAGAAAAAGATTTTGCTCTGTTATTTTTACCAGTATCTTGCACCATCAGGCTCTCAACTTCGCTTTGTGTCTTTGGATGTTACTGCAATAAAAATATTTGTTTATAGCATATAATTTGCAGAAGTCACCTGGGAAATTTCTTGCAGGGGCAATGCTTGTAAGCAGTTCAAGGGTAGTTCATCATATTCCTTCTCTTTCCTCTTTCTGTCACTCCACTCAGAGATTTTCTTCACCTTTCAGAGGAAGGTTGGCACAGGAAAAGATTCAGATCCTTGGAAGGGACTGAGATAAGAGAGAAAAACTAAGATCTGGAAAAGAAACTTCTAGAAAATAAAATCTTCCAAGTTAAAAAAACTGCAGTGAAGTAGGAAGCTATTTTTGAAAATGCTTGAAGTAATAGAGACAGAAACCCAGATTTCAAATATTTAGCAATTTTTCTATAAATATTTGGTTTGTTGTACCCAAATCCTAGATGAACCACTGGATGTATTATTTCACTGTTACTTTTCATCCAAATTTGACCAAGGTACAGAGAGGTTAGAGTAAAAACTATGAAGTTATTTGCTGAATCACGGCAGAGAGGGAAACAGTAAAATGCCCTATTCCCATGTTTTAAGTTATTGTTCTCTTTGTTGTTGCATTGTTTGGTGGGGCTTTTTTTATGTATCTTTTAAAAGATGCCAGAAGCTCACCCCCACATGAAATGGTGTGTTTATCAGGAGAACTGTGATCACAATGGAAATAAAGTTGTTTGATTCTATTCAAATGCTCTTCAGAGAGTCAAAAGGGTAATGCACAAAGCTGAGGCAGGCAGAATGAGTAAAGTCTGGAAACACCAGACTAGCAGTGAATGGAGCATTTGCATGCATTGTAAGTACCCAGGAGTGGAGAACTCAAACCCTGCTTCCATCAGGGAATCTTCACCTCAAACAATGAAAGCTTGCAGGGTTGTTGCATTCCCTTTCCACCCTCCCTGGGCAAAATAAACCCTGTTTCTTTACTGCCTATCTATCTACAAAATGATGTGAAGCACAAAACACACGTAGCCCTACTGGGGGCTTACTCCTCAGCATGCTGAAATCAATGAACATCTTTTGTGAGTAAGTACAGTTCTTCTTTGGCCAGGCAAAAAGGAAACTCTTAGGAAAATAAAATGAAAGCTGAGATGCTGCACTACCGAATTATAAAACTTCCTTTCGTTTTATAATTCTCTAGACGTAAACAGATTTTAGCAACAGCTGGTTTCATCAGCTCCTTTATCCTGTTACAGAGAATCAACCGAAGTTATCCACAGGTACCTACACAGAGGACTAGTGTGAGATTAGTTGTCTGCTAGTCACATGCAGATGTGTCAGGTGCTGTAGGGAGTCTAGAATATCACTGGACTTCTGTATTTAAACAGCTGAAGCCATCTTCATGACAAGCTGTTCTTTTAAGGATTTGCACTTTTTAATTTTTATTAAATCAGATGCACTTCTACCGATTCAGCAAAAAACGTGCGCTTATTATATGGAGGGTGAAAAAAACCCCTCCCAATCCTACTCAGTTGTTCATATTTCCTCAAGGAAATGTGTTTGTAACTTTCAGTGTTTGGTTGCTGTTGTTTCTCCCCACAGGCTGAAGAATCCAGATTTCACCTAGGACAGGGCCTAGTAGTCTTCTCATCTTTTGAATGAACAAGTGACTCTCGTCATCTCCTGAAGAAGCTTGCTCTGAGGCTTGCACTCAAAACACAAAAGTCTTCTTGGTTTCAGCACAAAGTTCAAGTGGAATTTGGTTCCCAGGAAGGGAAGTGCCTGGGAAACTGTGGAATTGCTAGTTCATCACTGTCATGGTGACACAATACAAGGTAAGGGCAGGTTCAGTGTCTCAATGACTTGAGAAATGCCCTGTGAGGGAGGCCAACTGACCCTTATTTTTTATTCCTAGCAGGCTTTTCTGTAGTGTGCTGAAATTCATATGGCCAAAGCTCAAGGCAAATTCTCTTCTCTTTCTCACTTTATTTTTTTTTTTGGTCTGAAACAAGAGCTCTGCTGAACTGCCCACTGCATTCTGGTTGTCTCTGCCTTCAAGTACCCTTTATCCTATTTTCCTTTAATTTCCAAATAAAGATTCAATTTCAGTTAGAAATGGCTTTTTTTTTTTTCTCCCATGTGCCTAACTATTATCCAGTCAGGGAACGATCTTACATTTGTGTCAAAATTAATTTTTTAAGCTACTTTAAATTGTCCTCTCTTGCTGCAATTACAGCATTGCATAATGAACCCTTCATATTTCGATATCCAGAGGGAGGTAGTTCAATAAATATTTTTAATTGCCCATTTTGTGTTTCACAGAGGTGAGATTCCCAGTATGAAAAATGTCCAGAATGTCTTATTATACTCAATTTTTTTTCTCATATTAATTTTTACAGTACCATCCCTGATGGGACATTACCGTTCCCCGAGTGTACACGCATCTTCTGTATATGGAGCCAATATCAGAATCACCATACAAGGATTTCAGGGATGGGCACTGGGACCTATTATTTGATGCCAGTAAAACATCAAGCCGTTCTTGGCTATAATATACTCTGACTCAGTAACATTCTGTTTGCCTGCTTCGTGAGGCCACTTGGTAAATGTTTATCTTATACTTTTAGAAGCATGAGCTGTTTTCATTTGCAATTGTAATTTTCAATTGCTTGCTTTCCACAAAATTTCTTTATCTTTTGACAGGTTGAGTCAGAGTCACAAAGTGAGATTTTCTTGCTACTACACATTAATAATTTACTGTGTACAAAACCGATTGGGAGCTTTCACGTGGTTTACGTTTAGAAGAAGGAACCACCACATAAGCTTTGCAAGTTGAATTTCCACTGTACCTAGATCCCAAGGGCCTTCCTTGTTTTCCCTATGTTTGTAGCTTTTAATGAGGTAAGTCCTCAGTCAGTTAAAAATTTCACCTGATTCCTTCTTTTTATACAGTGTTTTGTTAATTAGACATAGTTATACCTCTTCCTTTCCCTTTTAGGTTTTCAGGCTTTTTTTTCCTTCCTTAGTGGTTTTTAATAGATACAGTAAGAACACAAATGCTCTTGTCATTTCCCTTTTCTGGTGTTTTGAAGAAAAAACCAACTAATTCATAGGTTGAAATGAAAATCTCACATTTTGAGGGTTAGGAACCTAGGAAATGAACAGTATACTGATAGAAATTCTCTTGATTGACTAAGAGCGTAAAGTAAAACAATGGAGAAAAACAGAGCAATAGGCACTCAGTGGTACTGAAAGAGCATCTATGTCCTTCCCTTTCCCTAACGTTCCTATTTCCCTCGCCCAACTTTTTAATTTTTAATTTGTGTGTTGTGAAAGAAGCTGTGTTGTGACCCCTTGCATACTGGAAGACCAAAACGGAAGGATGCTGCCATGGGTCTTTGCGCTGAACATGACCAGAGAACACCCTCCTCAGAGTCAACAAAGAACAAAGGCCACCCGAGAGACGCCCATGGAGGAGGTCAGCAAGTTAGTTCCCGCTCACATAGAATTACGGGGATTTTTTCTGTTGAGTTTAAAGGGAGCAGAAGCAGGTCAAAAGACAGCCAAGATGCACTTTGTGTAAGAGTCCCAGCAGCTATCTGCTCCTTGTACATGAGTTCGTCACTCAAAGGGAAGGAGCGTGTGTGTGCAGGGAAGGGTGGGACACTGCCCCAAAAAGTGACAGCTCTCAGAAGTCTGTCATCAGAGTGGAAATGTCAAGATACATAATCATCTAAACCTCAAGCATATAAGATAGGAGAGATTGGTGGCAAGAAAATAAATCACCTCCATCTGCCAAATAGCCTGTTTTTGCGCTTCTGCAGAGTTCTGTTGAGGGTAATTTATAATGCTTTTTCTGGATATCCAAATGTTATGACATCAGGACCCGTTGCTTTCCTGGAGAAAGGGCAGAAGGGGCAAGCTGTTTAATGCTGAAGTCATCTCCATGGATTTATTTCTTGTTCTGTTTATAATCTGGTTTCTTGCTTACTGGTTGTATTATTGTAAGGCAAAAAACAAACAACATTGGATTGACATTGTTGACAGGAGAAGAGGAAATGGCCTGAAGCACCAGAGTTGGACATCAGGAAGAATTTCTTCACTGAAAGGAGAGTCAGACAATGGAAAAGACTGTCCAGGGAGGTGGTGGAGTCGCCATCCCTGAAACTGTTCAAGAAACAACTGGACATAGTGCTATGGTTTAATTGATGTTTAAACACATGATGGTGTTTGGTCAAAGGTTGGACTCAATTATCTTGGAGGTCTTTTCCAACCTTAATGATTCTATGATTTTATGACTTTGTCTCCAACATTTATGTTTCTTCCATTTAAGAATAGCCCTTGAAGTTTTAATGTTTCTTTTTCATTCTTAAGTTGTATGGGTGTGTGTATATCTTGTATACTTTTA
The DNA here is from genome assembly GCA_013398855.1 of Mohoua ochrocephala. Taxonomy (NCBI): domain Eukaryota; kingdom Metazoa; phylum Chordata; class Aves; order Passeriformes; family Acanthizidae; genus Mohoua; species Mohoua ochrocephala. Next base: position 171,142 of record VZTA01001289.1, read on the forward strand.
TCAAACTATTGTTTTTAAGCAAAGGAAAAAACAGTTACTCTGTAGCTCCAAAACAAAAATTCCAAAAGATTCAATATGTTGAATAAAATTTTTCATGTTACAATAAAGAGCTTAATTAAAACATGTGTACTCAGAAATCTGCCTGTCTGTCATGCAGAGAGCTTTTTCTGAGTGTGTTGATCAAGGTCCCTGCTGTGTAGGATGGCATTCCTCTGCCCAAAGGTAGGCACCAAGGAATCCGTTCCCCCCTTTAGGGTTGATATTGAGAAACACAAATACAAGGCAGAAGCAATGAAGTGAAACCCCTGAGGGAGGTTTCTCAGCTCCTGGGTTAGCCAGGAATTATACACCGGGAGAGTGCCTTCTAGAGTGCTTACTCCTCCAGACTATGTCAAATTTTGACAGCATACTTTTAGATGATCTCAGGTAGGTGGATCCCACCTGTAGCTTTGGGGGAGGAGGTGGTTCTACTCTGCTAGACTTGTCAGCTGTTACTCACTCTGCCCCAAATGGAGTCAGAGATGAGCCTCTGCTGTGTTTCATGACACATCAAAGATTTTCCTTCGCTCCCGCTGTTCCTCAGCCAGTCATGCATCAGGGTAGTGATGGGGCATATAAAGGTAATATGAAATTATCTTTATGTGAAAAAGCATAAGGCAACAGAGTTTAGAAAATTAGGGCTGGCAGACGGCAACTTGACTTCTGAATCGACAGCACAATGAGGGAGCAGAGAAGGCAAGATAGTCGGTCCCAGCTTGGGACCATCTGGCCAGAATATCAACCCATAAGCTAGAGAGCAGGGGGAAAGAAAAATAAATTCAATCAAACAGCTGGAAAATCTGCAAGCCAGCCAACAATCAACCACATAAAACTTGGCTAAAAGCCTGAAAAACTGCAGATGGTTTTTCAGTGACCTTCACCCCTTGTTTGGGGCTGTCTCCCACCAAATCCAGCGAGAGCTCTAGTGGAGAGGAAGAACGAAGGGAGCACTTGTGCCCACGCTTGTCAGGCACTCGTGGGGAAGACCTCATTTTCACCAGAAAGGGAGCAGGAGACATTTCTTAACTTGGTCACTGATTCGGAGCTAACCTTCATCTATGTAAAAATCCACTCTGGAAGTGCAGATGAAGGATCAAGGTTAACACACTCTGCTATGTCCCTAGACCTAGCATTTACCAGCTCAGTGACCATGATGGAACTGCAGAGAGGTTCTGTTTGGTTTATAGATAAATGCATAGAAGAGTTTGAATGACAAATATTTGTTTCTTTCCCTGTACCCTTCCTCCCTTTTTCCTTTTCCCTCACATGCTCTCTCTGCTCCTTATAATGGTGTTTTTTAGAGACACAGGTCCACAGATCTGGCTAGGATCTTTGGTGGTCCTCTCATTCTTACTTTGTTCTGTGTCCCATTATCTCACCTGCACCAATTCCAAGGTTTGAACATCCACATTAAAGAAGATTCAAAAGGATAACATAATAACAAGCATAGCTCATCTCAAAGGAAAGACCCAGAGGGTGAGAGAGTCCTAAGGCAGATGATGAAGCTTCACAGTTTTTTTCCCTTGTAATTATTACTGGAAACAGGAGATGACTGTGGATGTCTGTGTCCCAGCTAGGAGGGAGACAGTGAGGACAGTGTTGGGCAGTGGGCTGAGACTGGCCTGTATCTCTGTGTGTGCGTGCAGCACGCATTCGGTGCACAGTAACAACCTGACTGAGCCTCCACCATGGCTCTTTACAGCACTGATCTAAACTAAAAGAGGGTCCCTTTAGATCACAGTGAGGGTGGTGAGGCATTGGCACAGGTTGTCCAGAGAGGTGATAGATGCCTCAACTCTGGAGACGTTCAAGGTCAGACTGGATGGGGCTCTGAGCGATCTGATATAGTGGAAGATGTCCCTGATCGTTGCAGGGTAGGTGGACTGAGAAGCCTTTAAGGGTCCCTTCCAACCCAAATGAGTCTGTGGTCCTATGATTCTGTAAATTGCCGCTAGATGGAGAGCTTTAGATATACTCCAAGGCTGGAAGGTAGCTCTATTATCCTTCAGTCTGAACTCCAGCAAAAAAAAAGCCAGAAAATTTTGCTTAAAGACTTCCACATTGAGGTCATCAGTCCTTGCTGAGCCAAAACATAGCTTCTCAGAAAAGAGACATCTTTTAGTTCAGGATTTCCTACAAGAATCTACCGCATCTGTACCAAAGGTGTTCAAATGGCTGTTCAAAATAGGCACTTCATTTCTCATCTGGTTCTTGTCTGCTTGGAATTCCAGCCATCACATGCATAACTTCAATGTTTTTTTTAACAAGTTGTTTTTACAAACATTATGTCTATAGTTTATAATTGAGCTTCTATGAGCATTTTTTCATTTCTGACCCATATTACCCTGAGCTGGTGTGTGTAGGAGTTGTCTGGCACTAGTGGGGAAGCTAAGTGCTCTGTATGACTTTCAACACTCTGAATTTTCAAGTTGCATTTTTGTTTTAAAAACACTAATTCCTCACTTATCACAGTTTAGAAGGGGGAGAAAAGGCTTTGCTAAAGACTTCTGCCATTAATTTAACAGGTTCCAGTGAGAGTTCAGTACTGTCTGGTTTAATTTAAGCAGGGTTACCTTGAAATGCAGTGTTCATGACTACTAATTTCTACTTCAAAAAGAGGCTGAAATTCAGTCATCAAATTATTCCATCAAAGTTTAAAGCAATGTTAATAACTCTCCTTCTGTCTTGTTCCTTGTAGTTCTGTGAATTATCTGCATTAGGAAGCTCAATCTATATAGTTGTCTCACCTCACCAAGACTTTTCTTTCCAGGGCTTTCACTAGAGGCAGAGAAATATGAATAATACAATACAGGAGGCTTCTTACAACAAACCAGCTTTCTTTCTGTGTTTTTTCTAAGCTCAGTCCTCTTGCAGGGGACATCGGACGGAAAAATCCTCTGCAGAGCAGAGGCAAGGAGCGGTGGATGTCCAGGCCTTCCTTACTCGGGCACAGCCAGGCCAAGCAGGGACTGGAGACGTTTGCCCCAAGCACACAGTGTCACAGTCCTTGTCACAGCTGCCCCACTATCTTTTGCTGAGAGGTCACCTCTTGATCTGTGCCCTCCCTATCCAACGAGTCACAGGATGTCGCCATTTGCCTTCTTCTGGCCTGCATCAAGCTGTCCATCTGTGGTGACAGCAAAACCAAATTTACTAGTGAGGATATAACTGGGCCTGTGGGGTTATCTTCTTTCCCTTGTTCATTTGCATGTCCAAGTGGAGCACTGGCAGACACTGGTCACCAACCCAGATGCCCTCTGTGCAGGATGGATGCCGTCAGAGATGCTCTGCTGGGTGGCCTCCTCCTGTTACCTTCCCATTCATGTCTGAGACCTTAACCCTCACACCCCTTCCTCTCTTTGTTCTTCATCATTATTTCTCCTTACATCTCTTCTTCCCTTAGCTTCCTCTTCTTCTGAACCCCTTGTTCTGACACCAAAAGAGAAAATGACAGAAAGTCTGCCTGTGATTCCCTTAGGAAAAACAGTATTTTGGATAGCTGTGCTGCAGGGAATGTGTCACCACCCTGTGCCCAACTCCTGTGCTCTGAGGCTGCCCCATGCTCAATGGACATGAAATGGATTCAGTGCTCTGCACTTCATGGGGTTAAATCTGCAGTTTTCTGGACTGTTGAGAAGGATAGAGGCCTTGTGTTCTGTTGAGGAACTGAGTTTGCTGGAGAAATATTTCCAGAGTTATTTTGGTGTCATCAATGTTGATTATGATACCTTCCTCTTTCAAAGAGAAAAGTATTGCTTTCACTGATAGAGGCACCATCTAACACGACAAGGACACACGAAGTGTAACTCACGGTCCAAGAGATGCCATCCAGTTGGTAGGAAAGCAGGAGCTGGCGGGGAGCTGAGCAGCAGCCAGTGCAGGAACATGCTGTCTGTGAGAGACAACTGCAGCAATGGCTCAATGAGAGCTAGACCCACCCCAGTTGCTCAAAAGAATGAAGATGGGGAGGTTTCAGGAAGGCAGGAAAGAGAAAAGCCAGGAGAAGAAGGCAGGTTTTGCTGATTTCCTTCTGTGGGAGGTGTTTTTATGCCCTTAATTTTGTACAACCTCCAACCAAAAAGAACTTCAACACTGAAGTATCTGCTGTTTTTCATTCACTTCTCAAACTCATAAAGGAAAGTTAGACAGGAATCTGATCTTTCTGAAGTCTGCATTTTCATAAATATTTCCCTTTAGGAGTTTGTGAAATTGAATTTTGGTTGATAACCCTGCTTTGTTCACCTAGCCTTACATCCTCAAGAGAACACTGAGAAAAATGAAAAGACTTTAACAAAATGTAATCATGGCAATTCTGTATAATGGCAGGGAGACAAAGATAAGATGAAAAATAAGGTACTGTTCTCTCTGCTTTCCTTGTTCCCTCGTTTAAGTGATAATTTTCATACCTTACCTTTGAAAGATATAATTACAGTAATTGGAATCTGACTGTTTCTGAGACCTATGCTGCGCAGTACTTTTTCCCCTTGATATTTGTGTCTTTTAAACTAATATAAGATCTTTAATCTACTAAATAAATACGTAGGCCCTTATTCTCTGCTATGTCCACGCACTTTGTGCTTCTCAGGCAACTAAAAGCTGCATTAATGCCAGCGTAAGAAACCACGGGAGCCCATGCTGTGGAGAAAAAAAGGATGATTGAAAACTATTTCAGAATTTCTGGGACCAAAATTCAATACAAGCACTATTGTGGGATATGTCTTACCTGTCTCTCGCTGTGTAAACATTAGCCTGGTCAGCTGTTCCTAAAACCAGAATGGGAGTAGAAGGTGAGTCCAGAGGGGCAGGTGTTCAAGGGAGAGGGGAATAAAGTTTTGTGTTCTCTTGCAGATTGGGGAAGAGGTAAAGGCAAGATGAAAATCTTGGAGAAACGAGACAGTGAGTCTGCTTGAGATGGTGTGCAAGTCTGCAGCATGGCTCTGGGAGAGGGGACTGCCCCCAGAGACTCTCCTGGAAGGGTGGGAGACTGCTGCCCTCCAACTCCTTCAGTCTCTGCAAAGGTTGGGAGGTAGTCACCTAAACCTGCCCACCTAGTTCTGTTTTAGATGTTTTGTTAGTGTCAGGAGAGAGTTCTGGCTTAGTCGCTTCCCCAAGTTTGTGTATGGCCAGGAATTTTCTTCTGCTTTGTCTCTGCGCTGAGGTAAATGGAAGTATAAATACTCCAGGGACCAGACCACTGCCCAGCCAGCCCTACAATTTGGGAAGGGCAAAGGTCCGGGTTATGTTCCTCGCTGTGCACAGCTGCCTCTTGGCCACTTCTCAAAGCATAACCAGTGTACCCACTGTCTTCCACTAACACCGTCCTGGGCAGCAGCCAGGTTACATGACTAGTGGGCAGCACAAAGAGCCAGTGCTGTGAGCATCAGTGAGCTATAAACAGCCCCCTACAGAGTAATACACGTGCTACCAAAACCTTCTAATATGAAATCCTACATCTTCAGGCATGCATATGGAGGCAGGGAATTTTTGAGCAGCCGCAAGAAGTTGTGGGAACTTGGCACATTTTAGAATTTTCCACCCTGGAGTAAGGTTTCTCAAACTTTGTTAGTTTGATACCACCAAAAACAGCAGCAGCAGCAGCAGCAACAGCAGCAGCAGCTACATCAGTGAATGCTGCTGCTGTTGAGGAGAGGGCAGAACCCACATCAGCACCTATACCTGAAGGTCCCTTCCAGTTGCAATCTTCCTATGATTCAGTGTTGACTGTGGCTGGGCCACTGCTCACAGCAGGGCTGAAGGGTTGTTGAGAACGTGGAGCAACTAGGGGGCTACTGGGATGGCTGGGGACTGAGGCATGCCATGTGCAAGGAGAGCCTGGGGGAGCTTGGCATGTGCAGTCTGAGAAGAGACGGTTTTGCAGGGACCTAACACCAACCTAGTAGGGACTGCAAAACACCCAGTGCTGGTCCCTTTCCAGAGACACACAGAGAGAAGGAAAGGGGCAGCAGACCTTGGCTGCAGAAAGGAAAATTCCAGCTCAACATAAGGAAAAAGGAGTTCACAAGGTTTTTCAGGAGGTGGAAAAGATTGTCCGGAGAAGTTGTACAATTTCCATTCTTGGAGATGTACAAAACTCATCTGGAAAGGCTGAACTTCAGTGCTAGTCCTGTTTTCTTTAGGGAATGCGATGATCAAATATAATACTAGATGGTATCCAGAGGTCCTTATTCACCTGAATCAGGGTTTTTTGGGTATTTCCACCTTCATCAGTTGAACTCGTGAGCTCTACTTGTACCTAGGATGAGTTGCGTGTGACACCACACTATGTTCAACTACCATGAGTAGTTCTAGTGGTGCATGAATTCATCCTTCACCCTTACAGAAAGAAATTAGGATTTACTGTTGCTCTTTTTCCTGAATAATCTTTCTGGTTGATAACCATACAGCACAGTTACATCCCCTGATTAGGGCTAAAACCAGCTTCCTTGAGACTGATCAACATTTTGTATTAATAAGCTTAAGAGTCTTCTGCTCAGCACTGCCTCAAGTCAAAGTTCCTTATGGAAAAAGGAAAAAGAAGGAGTGGGCCTGTTTCTGCAAATGTTCACACTCTTTGGCAACTGTAACACTGGGCAGGTTTGGCACCTAGGCATAATCAAATGCCTTTGTTTCTAATACCTGGCTGGATCAGAAAGGTCATTCTAGAGCAGATATCCGTAGCTTGGCTGTTCCTTAGCTTGCTAAAGGCGTGGTTGTGTCTGAGCTCCTCTTAAGCTACAGCCAGTCCAAAAGGTCATGGCGCTGTCAGCCTGCATTTAATTTTCTGTTACAGATACAGCTTTTGTGTCTGCCCCAGTTTCTTTGTGCATTGTCTGGGAGATGGAGTACAGGCTTTGGGGGAATACCGCTGGGATCGGAGGAAGAGAACAGGCTTGACACTTTTAATGTGATTTCTGTTCATGCCATTATACTGCGTGAATAACATCATTTTACTGAACTTTTTTCACTTAAGTTTTACTGAGGTCTTTTTAATGCTTGCCAAATTGCTAGGTACCTCTCACTACTGAAAGTAAGATAAGTGCATGATAATATAATTCAGCTTCACTGATTTTCCATCCAGTTGTGAGAAAGGAAAAAAGGTATACCTTGATGTCTTCTTCCATTTTAGCAAGTACATTTCAGTGGTTTCTCATCCTGGTCTATTTTGTTTGAAAATGATGATGAGAGAGAAAATAATCTTGTGAAAATGAGCAACAATAAAATGATAGTGATTCCAGATGTCGTTTTGGAAGATGGCATCTAAACTTGTAGGTCAGTTTTGATTCCACTGATAGTTTCTGTTGGCATTTTCTTGTTTCCCTTAAAGGGAGATCCCTTTACAGTATCATGACCCTGAACTATCTTGAGTGATCATCTTTTTGGGAAGGTGCTTCATATGCCAAGAAAGCTTCCAGAGACATCACATGTACGGTTACTCAACAAATGGGTTAGTCAGAGTGGGTGTTTCTTTAAGTTATTTCTACTTTTTAAAGCTATTTTGGACTGGTATGACTGAAGCACAAGAAGGTGGAGTGACTTCCTTACAGTCACACTCTGACTCAGTGCCTCAGTACCTCCAGGCTTCCCATGTTTTTATTCCAACCATTGAAAAGACCACATGGCTTCCTCTTGGCATGCTTTGAGGTTTCACAGCTGAGAGGTGCATGCTGTAAAGGTTTTTGCTGCTACCATGTGAGCTGCTGATTTTAGATCAGAAGTTCTTTATGTAGGAGGGCAAGACCCATCCAAGAGCAATCAGTTGGCTTCTTGTCCATTCAATCCACCTCTTGTCTGGAGCTCCACTCAGACATTTTCCTACGGCACTATCACCACATAGTCTCTGCTTACCATGGGAGACAGGAAAATCACCGTGGTTTCTGTTCCCAGGGCTCTATGTCAACCTTCTGCAGTTTTGGCTGGTGAGGTTCGTAGACTCTTATTTTTCCCATCGCATCAATTTTTGAATGAAACTTCCTCCCTCTTTTCTCTCATCCACACCAAAACCCAAAGCAAAAAATCAGCTGAAATGGCCAATTTTTGCTGTCTTTCAGGCGGAAACCATGCAAAACCACAGAGTTTGGCCTGGTGTCTGCCGGAAACTATAAATAGGGCTGTTTCACTCAAGCCACAACCCAAGGTTGTGAGACAGTCTCTGAACCCGGGTGGATGTTTTGGAGTGTGTTGACCAAGTATGGTGGCTGTAAGAAATTCAAAATTCTGCTGAGTTATCTGCTTAGTTTGGGGCTTCATTGCTGAAGTTCTGTATTTCTGTATTTACCATCAAATGCTCTGAAGATTGTTTCTAGGTGACTCCTGGCCCTTCTTCAGGTTAGGTAGAGACCCCTGGAATACTGACTACTGCTTCTCAGCATCTCTGATTCTCAGGCTGGTCAATGAAGGGGTTCTAATTCTTCCTCAATTTTCCAAGATGCTTTGAAATCAAAGGGCGAATTTGTATTTGTGCATTTTTACTCTGAGCAAAACACGGTTTATTCAAATCCCAATAATCTGAGGACCTAATCCAATAATCTCAGCATGGTAGAAGGGCTATTGAAGGAAAACATGCTTTCCCCTTCTGTTTAAAGCAATGCGAAAGGCCGAAACAGAAGTAAACATTCAGAGTCTAACCCTGCACCAGTTACCTCTTAGCCTAAGACTTGGCACTGAACTTCTGTTATGTTCCGAAGAAGAAGGGAGGCTTCTTCACAGTCTTTGGATCAATACCTTCCCCATAAAAAAACACTTTTTAATCCAGCAATGAAATTAACTTTGTACATTTAAATTTGTCCATCCTTAGAGAGCAAATTATTTCATTGTACCCTGCTGTATGTTTCTGTCTTTTGCTCCTCCGAATTTTACAGCTAGGGTAGGTTAGCATTTCTGTTGGGTTATATCATGAGACAGGATGCCTTTCCAAATTTTTTCGTCATTTGATAGTTTGGAGTTTCAGTTTATTCACCTGAGATAACAACGTATTCTTGTGTTAGCAGAGCTGTCACATTTCATTTGATAATTTAGAATTTCTTCTTTGGTTTAGTGGATGAGGTGGTTTTGCAAGGCAATGTAATGTAATGAATTTATCTGCCTGAAAGGTGTCACCTAGACTCTCAGAGAGATCTATCTTTATATATTAGTAGATCAGCCTTGGCTCTGGAAGCACGTTTAGGTCACGGTGCATTCGAACCACTCTAGCGCCGGGCACGTAAACAGGGAGCAAGAAGGCAGCTCCCAATCCAGCTGTCACACAGGCACACCAGAGAAATTAATCACACGGCCAACTGTGCTTGTGGCCTCCCAGCCACGAAATACCACAACAAGGACCCCTTGTGAGACCATAAATACTGCATCTTCCATCAGCAATGAGGGTGATGCCACCCAAAACAGAAGGTCTGTCTCCAGCTCTCTGTGCAGAGGACAAGGGAGGGTTCCACCTTCTCGGTGTCGCTAGGCAGGACACTGAAGTGATGCTTTGTTGTGCAGTTCTGGTTTCCTAAGGGTCTGTCTCCAACCTCTGCTCTGCTTTGTGAGAGAGCTGAGCATTCACAGCTGCAAGTGAATATCAGCAGCTGCACTTTGCAGGTAGAAAAGTGCCAGGCCACAGGATGTTACAAATGAGAAATCCCCAGGTTAATGGACATTTTTTCTTACTTAATTCCCTCTCTACCCCCTTTCTTGGTCTTTAATAGAGAGGGAATTCTATTTCCTTATCTTCTGGGGATTGTGAGGGCTCTGAGAACAACAGCAGAGCTGTGGGAGCACTAAATGTTCTACAGGAATTGACTACAACACAGTGAAAGCTACATCTCCTAATCTAAGAGGATTCATGATTTGAAAAAAAAAAAGGACACAGTAATTTTCAATCTTGTTTAGATTCCANTGGGAATGGGCCTGTTGAAATATTTTCATTTTTACTTTCCAGAAGCCTTTTTGTTTGTATCCACTCTTAACTTTCATTCTGTAGCCTATTTTTAGATGAATTGATGTAACTTTCTCCTTGTCTTCCCCAAGGTTTTTCTTCCACGTAATGTTTCCGACTCTTTTCCTTCAGCTTGGACCCAGACTGCTGCTGGCATTCCCCCCTCCAGTACCTGGGCATCAAAGGTAGGAAGGATGCAAGAGAAAGCCTCCCCCTAATGTCAATTCAGTTTCTGGCTATGGTTGAAATGATAGGAAAAGTCTCTCTGAGCCCTGGACTGGGGCACAGCCAGGGCACATAAAGCACTAGCAAGCCTCTATTAAGCCTGCACACATGGTAGTTTATCAAACCCTCATAACCTAGCCCCATGTAGACATGATTTTTTGTTTTCTTAACAGCACTGGGCAAGTCCTTGAGCAAGATGAAGCCTTGCTGTCAAGTCTGAACACCTATAATCTAGTGACACAAAAGGTGTCTCAGGGAACCACACAGAGAAATTAGTGTTTTGCCTAGCCCCACTCTCAGAAACGGGTGATATTTTTTCAAATAAATAGTGTATGTGTATCTGTCTATAGCTAGACAGATAAAACAAACAAAAAATCTTGGCCTAAAGCAGACACACAGAATGGGAAACTTCAGTCTAAATGAAAAAAATTGGCAAAGGGCAACTAAATCCTATGGCAGGTTGGGCTGAACTGTTTTCATTCAATTTAACTGTCTAGACTAGTCTTTTCTTCTGTACTGAACAACTGTCTTTAAAGGAATACTGAAGTCTTCTGAAGGTGTAGTACGAAAATGGAACATTAAAGAAAAGGGCATTTTAAGGTGACTGTTTAAATAGGGTGTCTCTCTGGACTGTCCTGTTAACCTCTATTGCAACTACATCTTTCCTCTGTTTGCTCACTATGAAATATATTGAAAGGATGCATTTGGGTCACATGATCCCTGCCCAATCAATTAGCAGCTTTTAAAGATGACTCATTATTTTGTCTGTAACATAAAACAAAATTACACAGTGAAAGGCCTAACACAGCCTTTTAGAGGAACTCCAGAGATCTATTTTTCCATTTGTGGTTTCACTTTTTTATCTTTCTCCAAAGCCCGGAGCACGGATCTTGACGAGCTGATGCAGTATGGCACGCAGCAGCCTTTTCCTCTTGCTGCTGCTCACATGGCTCCTCACCTCATCTGCAAGTGCGATTCTGAGCCGTGCAGTGGATTCCCACTCCTCGTCCTGGAACAGCTAGGTTGACCAACACGCCTCAACTTTTGTGCAGACAGTGTGAACAAATCTATGCCAGTGAGAGGACTTTTGTAAGCAGCAATCATCCTTCTCATGAATCTGCAGAATCCCAAATGTTTGTTTTCGTTGTGTATTTTGGGATGTATTAATTCATGCCAAATCTGTATCTGACTTATGCTTTCAGATGCAAAGAATCTGCAGAAAAGCTGCACTGAAATAAGCTCTTCCCATTTCATGTTACGTTGATAACATCCCATTTTAATTCAGAAGACCTGAAAAGAGGCTTTCTTGATTGTCACTTTGTATTAGTTTAATTTCAAGTCTTGTAACCTAGATTACATGACATTTTCAGCCCTGGAACCGTGCTACAAAGTAATGTAAAAAAAAAAAACAACCCAAAATGCCCCAAAACAAAACAAAGAAAAACAAACAAAAAGCTCCTCTCTCAATAAACCAAAGAACGAACTGCAAAAAAAGGAACAAGTTGGCTCTTTCTAGTGGGACCAGCTGCCTTCTAGAGAACTAAACACAGGAAAAAATATGCCTTTCCCACACCTCCTCCCAGACTTCTATAATTCTTACTCATTATATTCCTTTTTTTTTTTTTTTGTAGACACATTAAAATCTGTTGAATACAATGGGTGGAATAGAGAAAGGTATGTAAGTAGTGGTAGGCTCCAGATATGTTTTCCCATGTGAAGAAGGGAAAAAGCAGCCCCTGACAGCAGAAGAGCTTATAGAGCTGACTTTGTACAGAATAAGGGAAGCCTGCATGCTGAGCGCTCTGCTTGCTCATCCTGCCAGGGATGGGGCATCCGCAACTTCTCTGGGCAACATGAGTGAAGGAAAATACTGCCTGAGCCTTGTCTCATCCTTTCTCTCTCCCTGTCCTTTTTCTGGAGAGCCCAATGTGTTGCCCTGCTTGAGTGGCCCATTGGGGTCTCACATGTTTTGACTGTCTACTTCAACCTAACGAAGAAAGTTTCTCACTGAGCTTCACCACCAATCACCTCCTCCTGGAAATTGTATATACTTTACATTCTGCATGAGGAGCAGAGAATTAATAACTCCTTGGTTCGTTTATTAAAATATTTATTCTCAAATTCTTTCCACCATCTCTTTTTCTTCGATATGGCAGTGAGTGATGAAAATATCTGTTGTGCACTGAGGACTTTTGCAAATAATTCAGAAATCTACGTTATAATAAAATATTGTTTCCTGTGGTGAAGGCTCCTGAAACTCGAAGCAGCATACACCTTTTCAGCTGCCATTAGTGTGCATACAGATCTGACTAATTATACACTAAGAAGCATTTTTTGCCTGAATCTACAAGCACACAGTCTGAAGGTGAGTGTTTCTGCTATCAGTCTTGGTGCTGCTTTCCCTCATCTGGAGTGTGAGCTGCTGATTACAGGAACATAGGTCTGAAATAATGAGAACATCTTCTTTTCACTCAAAGGCTGATCTTGGTGATCACCTTCCTTTGCTCCACAGATGAACAATGTTTTCTATTGAATATGTGGATACTTTACACAGGGGAAGCAAAACTGGTGTGTCTTCAAGGTGATTTGTATTACTTGCTAAACACGCAAGTGATGGGCTTGGAGGAAAATAGGTATCAAAGAAAAAACACAGGTAGTGATTCAGGCTGAGATGGGGGTGTTGGAAGGCAGGCATCCTCTGTGCTGTTTGGAATGAAAATGCAAAACATTTTGTCCCTGCAGAAACCTCATGCTCATTAAGCCGCTCAGGAGAGATCAAAAAGCTGCCTTTGCTCACAGCAAAGGGCCTTGTGGCTTTAGGAAAGGGGTCAGTTTGACGTCTTCCAAGGCACAGATTTGTAAGGACAAAGTATTTGACTCCAGCCTCATGTCAAAGACTCGTGCCTTGCTGGTGATGCTCAGGGCTCAGCTGTCCTCATGACTTCCCCGCAGTCTCTCCACAGGCTGAAATGCACTTTGCCCAGCACTTGTGTCTCAGCTAGAGCAGGGTGACTGATTAACCTCCCCAACTCTCCTCCTGATGGTCTGAACAGTGGATTTTCATATTATCCAATCATCTAAGGGGGTGAAAGAGGCTGTCTTTTTCCTCAGAGTGTTTGTTTCTTTACCTGTTTCTTTAGCCTTAGCTCACTAGGATTACTTGATAACATTTGATTGAATGGACACTTTACACAGGAATCCTTGGAAAATATCTTGTGGGCAGTATTCATGCGAGTAAATTGTTTCCCTTTTGAACATAAGCTCTGAAGAACAGAGATGATGATGTTATTTTCCTACATACAGGTATCTGTTGATATCTAAGCTGTCTACTCTCTTCATAGCCTTTGCAGCGAAATGGGAATTTCTGGGTGTGATTCACTTTACCCTAGCATAGCTGTCTGTGGTTAGAGAAATTGCTCCCTAAACATGCCAGTTGTTTTCCAGCGTCTAGGGAAGGAGAGTAGGATGAGTCTCCCTAGATGACTACACAGGCAGATATCTGGAGTTAAGTGAAACCCACGCATGCTGCCCTTTTGTTTGTGCTGAATTCGGTACATCAGAGCTGCATTTTGCCAGCTGGGCTCCAAGACACTGCCATCCTGGAGCTCATCAACTCTGACAATGGTGCTGGGAGAAGCAGGCACAGAGGAAAGGAGCTCTTCTATGACTCTGAATTTGTGAGAAATGCTTTTGACTGAGTGATCAATCTCTCACTTGTAATGATTCTCAGTGTTGCCAGCATTTCAGATACTGTTAAAGCTGGGTCAGCTAGTGAGGTGCTGAGGAGATCAACCTCTTATGCCTAATGCTGTCAGTGATCTGCACGGACTGCCACTCATTGACTGTGGCCACAGATGGTTCTTTATTAACAGGTGAAGATGGGCTTGATCTCGGGACACTAAAGCTCCCAGAATGGTTAGGAAAGCTGATTAGTAAAGAAGGTTTAGCAGGAGTGGGAGATGCTTCTGTGATAATTTAGTGTAACAATGCCCTACAGTGCTGGCTTAAAAGACACCCATTCCTCTCACCCTTTTACACTAGGGCAGTTCATCTGCTTCCTTGCAGTAAAAGAAAAGAGATGTGAGGTCCCGATGGTTTAGTTCCCAAGTGCATGAGGTCAGGCCTCTCTTCTGTGCAGCTACGAGGGGTTATTGTTTCTCCTTTCACTGTCTGCTTTTCCACTGGGCCATCTTTGAAGAGAGATTTCTCTGTGAAAACACAGGCCCTGCCCAGAGAAAATGAGCACCATCTTTCAGCAAGTATTTTATTTCTGGGGTTTTAAATATCTATTGAAATTGTCTAATGGTGTTTCCTTTCAGCTTTTTTATTTGTTTAATAAGGTGTCCCTTCATAAGCAGAACATAGCATTTCAGAAAGTGAAGGGCTGCTCCCCAGGAAGAGCTGCTGGCAGGGCTTTCAACACCTTCAAGAAATAATGAATTCAATCCAATATGTGTTCATGGCATAGGGTGTTTTATTATCCCTTTGTGTATTTGGAGCCTGTGTATTAATCATCACCTAGAAGCAAGAAGAAAATTGTTAGAGTCTCTTGAGGTGAAGGCTGAGTGTAAAGTAGTTGAGGGCTTTGTGGTATATTGTAGTGGTTTGGAAGCTGAATTAACCTACATTCTGTTTTTTTTTTTTTTTTTCCCCCTGCAGGACAACCAGCCATGGCTTCAGAAATGGATTTCTTGCTGTAGAAAAAGAATTTATATATTTCCTACCAGATCAAAGTGAAGAGAGCTGTAATTTTTCATCCTTTTGGCATGGTGATACAGGATTAAGCGCATTTGATCTGTGTAGTTTGTGGATTCTGGTGGGCTTTTTATTCAAATTCTAAGGCATCAACCTTAACACTGATACACACTTTTAACAGGGGAAGGCACAGTTCTGACCTGGCAGAATTTTTTTTTTTTCACTGTGATCCAAGGATGATCTTTAATCTCATCCGTGTACCTGCAAGAAGACATCTAGCCTGCATGTGAGACAGTGAGGAAATTCTGACACCTACATACTCACATGAAGAGCTATGCTTTTGCCTCCTGGGTTAGCAAAGGGAGAAGACAAAACCCAAAAAAACTTCAAAAGAAAAAAAGCCAAACAAACTCGGTATGTTTGTTAAGAACATGAAGTGTTCAGAATTTTGAATACAGAAGTGGCAGGTCAAATAAAATGTTCTTCTAGTCCTGCATACGGGTTCTGATGCTGATAAGAAATGGAGATTTAGAGTGGAGTATTAGAGAAGAAGAGCAAAAATAGTATTTTCCTCTAATACTTTCTCATTTTTTAAATTTTCTGGGCTGAGCCAAAGTTTATTAACCTTCAGTGGACTTCTCCGATCTCTTCAGTCTCCCTTGGAACCCATCTACACTTTCTGCGTCTACAATGTCTTTTGTCAAGGAATTCTGCTTGTGAAGAATGACTTTCTTTTGTTTATTTTGAATTTTATTCCTGTTATTTGATGCCTCCTGGTTCTACTATTAAATCTTGGCATAAGGGTGAAGTTGCCGGCCCAGCATGGTTAGTTTTGTATGAGAGGATGATTCAGACTGTCAATCCAGGGGCATTTTCACCAATCAGATTCCAGGAGAACTTGCAATTTTCTTTTATTTCCAAAATATGCTTTGGTGCGCCGTTCTGGCCCATTCCATCACAGAGCAAACCCAACGCCTAATTACTCGCATTTACCCCTTCTGCTTGCATGTTGTGGTAGCCACTTACACAAATCAGGCCTAAACTCGTGTTTGCTTAGCTCAGAAAGCTGTGTTAACATGACATCAATCTAATGTCACTGACTGCCTGAGGGAAGAGAACCCACAAGTTAAGCCAAACATGCTGGTTGATTGACTGATGGCAATAAAACCCTCGCATGGGGCTACCACAAAGTTCAGATGGTTTGGCCAGGCCCTCTCAGCCGTATTGTCTCACATTCCTCTCCAGTTGTCTGAGCGCAGACAATTTAATGAATGCCCAGTCAAATGTGCCTTCTGCAGAGAGTGGCACTTCCCTCCCCGTGCTTCCATGTTGGGCTTTGCCACACAAAAACAGCCCAGACATTTCCTAACAGGGCGATCATCGTGGCAAGAGAGCATGAGAAACCAAAACAGCAAATTAGGTCACAGCTTCTTAAAAACCTTTCTCTTTCATCAGCCCTAATGCTCTTTTTCACAACTTGTTGTAAGCTGGCAGAGAAAGAGAGCATGTCCTCCTGGCAGCCTGGATAGTACCTAGGATAATGAAGGCTCCTTCCTTCTTATGGGCTATAGACATCACCATAATGTAAATTATTGGTAAAATTATTCTAGTTCATGGTCATGGCATATAGACAGATTCATTCATGCAAGTTAGGAATGCAGTAATTAGTTACTTTTTAAAAAGGCGTTAATAATCAGTATTCCTAAACATGGAAAGCTCAGGGAGGATACTCAATTTATTGTCTGAAAATGGAAGGCCTTTGGTCATTAAAAGGATGTGGGAAAGCTGTCAAATAGAGTATTCTTGGCTTCCCATGAGTCACATTTCCAAAAGTATTTGGATGCCTAAAGGTGCTGGCAGGAAAAATTCCACCTCAAGATTTTTTCTCTGTCTTTTGACACTCAGAGGTTCTGTACAATTGGTGCTGTCAGGCTCTGGAAGGAGGCAGCCTGGCTGAAAGGCTGCAGGGCTAGAAGCCGAGTTGTGGTTTCTCTCTCCAGCCACTGATACTGTCCTGCAGGGTTAAAATAAGCCATAAGCTAATCACACTCCCTCCTGCACCTCGATGCTGCCCATTTGTAAACAAGGTGCAGTTTTGTGCACTCGCAGAAATGCCTTTAGGATCAGCAAATGATAAAAAGTGGCTGTTTCCATTCTGGGGCAAGACTCAGGTTCATTGCCCAAGTCTTGCTATTTCTGCTGACCTTGCCCAAGATATGCTAAATTGTGAGTTACTGCTAACTTTGATAAGGCTTCTCTGGTGTGAACAAATATTCATTAGGAGCTTAACTGAAGCAATTGCTTCAGTTTAAATAGTTTAACAGTGATGCACTGAATGCATATTAGGCTACAGATCCTGTAGTATGGTTCATAGCGATACTGAAGATATGCACATTACGAACCCCCCAATCTGTTAATTCTTCTCCCCTAGCTGTGGAAAGTCTTTTTATTTTGAAAAAAAAAAGATTATAGCACCTGGGTTTTCTTAGTATGTGTGCATTCCTCAGGATCAGTTAGGAGTTCTTGCAAAGAAATTCCTTCTGTTGCAGGTATGAAAACTGAATGTGCCTACATGGTGTGGTAACTAGGGATTGCCATCATGGAGATCTTTAGGTGGCTGACAGATCAGGGAAGTTTTAAACTCTTACCTTTACTAAATCCATTCCTTAAGGACAGCCTTTGTGCTCACAGCTAATTGCCACCCATCCTTTCAACATCATCACTGTGTTTAGCAGCCACACTGTAAGCCAGCTGTGGGTACTCAGTGTTGCGGGGGTTGCTGCCTCACAGCTGGCACTGAATTGGTCTTCAGTGGTCTCTATTTGCCAAGGTTTGGTGGTCAGGCTTGAAAGCTCCTTAATGAGAGAAGCCAGAACTGGGCTCATTGTCTTTCTTTTCTCTGCTTTTTTAAAAAAAAAATTGCTTATGCCTGATGGTTTTATACTGTTTCCTGCTTTCAATAAGGAAGAACTCACCTCCCCTCAGTATCACTTACTGTGCTTTTTGTTTTGCCAATCATCCCTCTCACGTAGTATGCAGGGTGTCCTGGCTATTTGCAGTCTCATGTGTTTATCTTATTCTCTGTCTGGCAATTTTTGTTAGCTCAGTGCCACCTACTTGCAACTTCATCCATCTTTGGTAGTCATGTTGCTCACATACTTATGTAAAATGCTTATAGATTGCATTATGCTGTGCCTTGAGTGTTATGAAATACCTATATTCTGTTGTTAT
This sequence comes from Mohoua ochrocephala, assembly GCA_013398855.1. Classification (NCBI taxonomy): domain Eukaryota; kingdom Metazoa; phylum Chordata; class Aves; order Passeriformes; family Acanthizidae; genus Mohoua; species Mohoua ochrocephala. The sequence continues at coordinate 189,245 of VZTA01001289.1, forward strand.
TTACACCATCCTTGTACAAATTTAAAATGAAGGCAGGCATATTAATTATATTCTGACTAATACAACTATAATTTCTAGGCGTCACAGACCTCCGTTTTGCTACGTCTGCATATTTCCAATGTTACCCACCCTTCTGTCTTTCTGTGGCACAGCATGGTTGTAGCCTTTACTCTCTTGCTGTAGGCAGCCGGTTGCCACACTGTGCTGTGACTTTGTAAGCAGATGGATATTTTGTCGGCCCTTCCATGGCTGTTTCTGCAGATATTGAATCTTCAGTAGCCTGCTGGGGAAGAAAAGGAACTACATTCACTTACTAATAAGGCTCTTCATAACTCTACCTCAAGGATACAGAATGCTTTTTGCTCTCCAGAGAAAGCAAGTCTGCCAAAAATAAGGTCAAGGAGTCGGCCTCATCTCTGTCAGTATGACATAGTATCATTTGTAGAAGTAATGCTTGGATTAACTGGTAAGTTTGCTGCTTTGCCTTTGAACTCATCCTGTCACTTTGATTTGGGAAGCTGCATTCCTTGGTGGATAGAAAGAATGAGAATGAGATTTGTCCCCAGCTCTGCCACCATCTTCCCTTGTGACCCTGAACAAACCCCTGTGGACATTATTAAAATACTGGAATAACAGCCAGACAGGAAAAAAAAAAAGTTTTGTAGAAAACATAATTTTATCTTGTTATGGCCAGCGGTCCTTGAGATAATTACAGGGAAAGTCACTGATTCTGAGGGAACACAGCTATCCCAGCGCTCAGGACAATGAGTCCCTGGAGTTGCCTTTTGTCTGGTGCCCTCTGCTCCTTGACAGCTCTCCTGGGCAGGACCACACCTCAGGTGCCCTCGGGAAGGTGTGTGCTGCCCATGCTAGATTTTTGTCTCCTAACAGCAGATTCTGGGGAGCCTGATCCCCACGCAGCCCTTGAACCACTCTCACTCTCAGCTTGCTCATACCCTCAGTTTACTCACGAAAGGGGAAATGTGACATCTGCCTCACAGAAAATGCTTAGGTAAAAAAGGCAGCTCCTTTTTCTATTGGTGTAATCATTCTCTGAGGTCATGCTGGAAGATGGGATGGCTGAAATTCTAACTAACTTGTTGCTAGTGTCCCCATCCCTCCTAACTGATGAGGTGTTTTGTCATTATCTGGACGAGTCAAGCAAGCATTCCTCGCCCAAGATTTTCTATTTGTCTTCTTGGACAGTGAGGGAAAGTACCTTGGAATAGGAGCTGGCTATAGGGATACTTTGACCTAAGGAAAGCAAAGTGAAAATGTTACCTCATGGGTCCTGTGGAGAACTTAGACCAACCTAATGTGGTAGCAAGGGTGTTTTTTCAATTTAATGAAGTGTCATCCTGTGCATTTCACCAAGTGATGCACGCCTGCTGAGCCCATGATACGCTCATGAGCTCTCCCTGTGATTTGGGCCTCATCTTGTGACTCCACTGCAGTTGAGTGAAGTAGCCATTTAACTACATAAATATTAAAAACATTCAATTAACTTTGCTTGGATCTGTCTGGCACTAAGAAAGGAAAAATTCTACGGTTTGAAATATATGACTTGGCATGATTATGTGGCGAAATGAATAATGTTTTAATGAGTGATTTGTAATTATTTAATAATTAAAGAGCTCTTATGAATATTCTTGAACACCCTGTGGAAAAACTAAATTGTATGCTGATTTCATCAAGCATTCAAATCTAATCAGAATTTATTTTTATAGCATCATTTTAAACACAGTCTACAAGAACATCGCCACAATAATGCAGACAGAACAGAAAAGTGTCATGCCATAACAGCTCAGCTTTTTTTAGTATAAACTCCCGATTTTTCCGTGCAAAGAATTTTTCTGCACTAATGAATTGCAGCTGGACTGTATTGCAAGACCTGCAGCAGCCAGTCAGGTTTCATCAGTGGTTCAGTGACAGGTTGAGAGTGCATCAGTTTCGGTTTGTAAACACAGAGGAATGGTAGCCACTTGCTGCAGGGGAGATCGGTCCCATTCACCCCTGCCTGGAAACAAAGACAAAGAGAGACCAAAAAGGAAAACAAGAAGATGTGGAAAGGGAACTATTTCACTCCTGACATGAAATCATTCAGTCTCAGCTTAGTCTCTGGAAATCCAATTTTCTTTTAATTTCTCTTCCCATGGTATGTATATTGCAGCTTTGGGCAACATTTTAATAAGATGATGTTTTCTCTGTCTAATCCTGGAAATACTTTTCCCACGGGGATAGCAGAGGTTCAAGAACAAGGTAAATTATGTGAACCATAAATCACCCCAGATTTTTCTTAACTCGAATATTAAGGGTCAGGCAAATTTTTATGCAAAACAGTTTTATCTTAACTGGTCCTCCAAAAGATCTGAAAAGGAATAACAGAGGGCTCTGGATGAAGATTGTCAGAAATTCATCAATCCATTTTTAAATAAATGACCCCTATAGGCCAAGAAATCAATCCAGAATCTTACACAGAAACCACAAGTTGTTATTAATTACTGAAAACAGTTTGGTACAGTCATATTTGATGGGATGGAAGAAGGACCAGATGGGGGCCCTCTTCCACATGGATGTTAATACAGTTATTACTTGTGAGGATATAATTGTCCTGCAGCATTGCATGAATAATTCATTTTTAATTCCGTATTAGATTAATTTCATCTCATCCTCTCTTTGTGAATTGTCCTCCAATAAGTTGTAATTTTCTTGAATATATTTATTATTCAGAATAGATTTTAGGACTCATGAGTCATTCATTTCAGGTAGGTGACATTCAGAATTTGAGACATTCAGGATGGACATACGGGTCACTGTTGTGCCCTGTTACACAGATAAAATATACAGAATCAAGTTTCTACTTCCAATATGTGTTTACAAACCTGAAATTCACTTGCTTTTACTATTCTGCAATGCTAATTCTAAATTCACCATCTCAGCAATAGCTCCAGCAGATTCATTGGCTGGAATATTTGAAAGTAGGAAGAAGTGCTGAACAAATTCATTAAAAGAATGTGGAAGAAAATGTTCATACAGCTTTTTATAACACCAAGACTAGGTTAGTGGCCTGACATTCTGCCAGAGATTAAACTGAGAACTTATTACCCACCATTAAACTTCTCCTTTGAATTTTTTTCCTCAACTTTTTTTCTTTATATAAACAGAATATGTTGTTGATCAGAGTTTACCACTTCAACTTTTTTTTCCCCTAAAACTTGTATCTTCCCCCATTTTCCACCCACAAAACCACAGAAAGATTAAAAACCACAAGTTTTTGATAACTCCTTAATTTTGCTGAGACTGAAAAGAATTTCCATGTTTACAAAGGGAAACTACTCACTTGAAAACAAAACCATTTTTTATAGCAGAAATTTTTTTTTTAATCAGTTGAATCATAGAGTTCTTTCAGCTGATGTTTGTTTTCATCTCCAGTCATTAAACACTTGCCTATTGGAAAGTTCTCCCCATTCAGAACTGTGTTTCCGTCTGTTGCTCAAAAAAAAGAGCAAAATCCTGAACAATGGGATCCTAGCAGCTATTCTGGGGTTCTAAATTGGGCCTGTAGTAATTGCATGGGTTTTCTTTACAGCCAATAGAGAACTGGAAGTATATCTAGAGTGTCAGTGTAATAAAGGCATTTAGGGAACATAGGAAGAAGCTGCTATCATTGGAGGGCCCTACTGAACAGCACTGTCTAGGTCTCATCATCTTGTTGACAGGTAAATTTGGGCAAAATGAATGTTACAGTGAAAAGAAATATAAGAAGACAGGTGACCAGAAATGGAGAGATCAGAAGAACTTGTCTGTAAAGGATGTACTTAGAGTGCTTCTTCCTTATGTGCCCATGTAGCTTGGGAACAGAATAGACAGGAACAGTTCTCCCCTCTGACTCTCTCCAAACAAAATGAGTCCTCAGGAGTCTGTTTTTGCATTTGGTAGGGAAGCCATCTCTTTCATCCATGCCTTGAAGCAAGAGCATGCATCATATTGATGTTTAGGCTCAGAGGAGAACTCTTCACCATCCTGAGGGATTTAAACGTCATACCCTATTGTAGATATGGCTCAAAAGAACTATGGCACCCCAAGGCAAACATTTATGGAAGCATTTGTGTTTGGCTTCTGAAAGATAAAGTAGTTTTGGCACAGGGTTTCAAGTTACAGAGCTCACCTGATATAATATGAACAGAGAGCAAGGTGAAGTCAGAATGTCTTTAGCAATCGTGTCCTGCGAGGATGAAAAAGGGTTCACTGTTCACAAGGGGATTGATAAATCACAGAGAAAGGCTGTAGGTAGGTAGCTGGTAGGCATCATGCTGCGTGTCATGTGGGAAGCAAAGAGAGAAAACCCTCAACTATAACCCGCTGTTTTCGTGTCCTGTTACAGTAAAAGATCCCCAGGAACCTCCTTGACTTCCCTTCACCGGTGCATTGCGTGTGTTCTGTTTTACTGCATGAGAAAGTGAGACCCCATGCTCAACACCCTTGACATAATAAGGTTGACAGGATGATATGAGACAGGAATAAAAGTTCCAGAAGGTTTAAGTTCCAGACGGGAGTTGGTTCATTAGTACCTGAGTGTGTCCTGTGGCTGTGCAGAGTGCAGCTAAACTCGCCAGAAGCACTGAGCTTCATAGCAAGTTTTTTTGGTCAACGCTGACACACAAAAAGAGAAGCAGAAAGGAAGGAAAAAAACCAGACAGGTACAAGAAAAACAACTGTGTGAAGTAGAGAATAAATTATGAAAACTTTTTGAAGTTTTGAAGAAGCCAGTGCTTTAGCCTGTGCTCACGTTATTCTCTTCTGAGTAAGCAGCAGTGACCTTTGTAACTAATCCAGTCTTTCTGACATATGTTTTATAAATGTGTTTTGTGGAAGAGTCCTGATTAGTTGGGTTAGATATAACACCGTCTGCAAGTGTCTGCCAAAGATTAAGAACCAAGAATTGCAATTTTTGACTGTAGAGTTCTCAGCACCAGAAAGAAATGTAGAATAAACACAAAAGCAAAGTCTCACTCATCTTACCAGAAAATAGAGTATTGTCTCCCTATTATCTCTTATGATTAAAGTGACTTCAGCATTTCACAGGGATATACAGTAAAGTAAAAGTACAAAATGAAGGGCAAATGCTAGTAAATATTCAGGATCTCACTTTTTTTCCTGTCTTATAAAAAAAAAGTTAAATTGTGCAAAGCATCAGCATATGAAGAGCACTCATTTAAGAGTCAGATGCCATTTAGGTTATAAGCAGAATTAGTTTACTGCTGTCATTACAGGGTCCAGTGGGTGCAGTTGTGCTTCAGCAATCCATCTCAATGTGTGGTGCAGTGCATCACAATTGGTGGATTCTGCTTTGGATCTGCCTTCTGGAGAGACACCGGCAGTTTGGGCAGGCCAGCCCCGAAAGGTGTGCAGGCCTTTGTGCATTCCCAAGACTCGGTGTCAAGTGGTTTGTCAGGCCTGGAGTGCAGTGCATTAGTCTGTCTGTGCTGTGAAAGGCTTGTCTCTGCAACAGTATTGGGGATTTCAGGCTGGTACGTGTTGTCACTTTAGAGGAGGAGAAAAAACTGCTCTGTCAGACCTGAATGAAGATGGATTTTTGTTGAAAGTTCTTGGAATTGATTTCTTTCCAGTTTCCTTATTGGTAAGAGACATCACAGTTGGGTTCAACTTACAAAATATCATTGATTTCTCTCCCCAAACCACAGATGATTCAGCTTGTAATTTCCTCTACAATTATAGAGCAGGTCTCCTTAGAAACTGCTTGTATCCATTCAAAGTTTCATCTTGTGGAAACCACATTTCCCCTCTCTTTGGCCAGATGTGCTTGACACGAGTCCAGGAAAAAAAAAAGTGGAGGAAAGTACAATAAACATTTTCCCGCTCCCATTCCCTCTTTTCTGCTTCCTAAAAGGAGATTCACAACACTGCAACTTCAGTTTCCTCTGAATGCCTTGGGATCTCGGGCCATCCCAGGTGGTGGGGTTGGCTATGGACGGGCCTGTTCATGGCTCTGCCAGTGCATTGCATAGCGTTTCTTCTCTAGGAGAGGCCCATGTGCAACACAGGGGTCACGGTTTCCCTACCCTGACACAGCATCGTGCCCCCAAAGGCCAGTCAAACTAAGCTGATTTCACAATTGGCTCTGCTGTGGTTGGCTGTCATGGGTTTCTCCTCATATACAACTTCAACAAGGCACAGGAGAAGTCTCCACCTTCTCTTTGCATCCCCTGTGACCCTCAAGGGAACGCATATTCGTGCAGGGAGTCCCTGTCATGGAAACTGCTTTGCTTCTGGGTTTGAGAGGGAGTCTCAGATAAACCACAGGATCTCAGTTAGACAGATAAATCATAGGACCTGATGACAATTTGAAGAGCTTTGCAAGAGGGAAGCTTGTGCTGGGACAAGGTCACACACAGAGTGTCTCTAAACTCTGCTCTTCCCTCAGTACTTTTCTGAAAGGTCAAGATAACACTCAATTGCTTTTACATTCGGAAAAAAACTCCTCGTATCTTCTGCCTTAGTAACTGCAAAATGGGTCTGTGCTGGCAATGGAGACAAAAACAGACTCAGTTTGCCCCTATCTGTTCCTCACTGTGCCATGAGAAACCCTCAGAGTGATCTGAATTCAATCATTACAGCAGCTGTAGGCTGACACTTCAGGAAAAGATGTTAAAATCACATCTGTTGTGTGGAAAACTTAAATCCATACCAGTAAAGAGATAGAGAAGGCACAAGGAAGAGACACCAATGAAAGTAGTGCCTCTGTAGGACAGAAAGTTGCAGCTATGTATAAATGTGTTCTTACATATACGTTTTTGGAGGTGTGTGTATGCCTACGTGCACTCACATACACATGTGGGGAACAGCTATGTGGTATTAAAAATATTAAAATATGCAAAAGGTATTAAAACTCACCATCTTACTAATAAACTGAGAGGGATCTAAGAAAGGATATGGTAAAAAGGAGATAGATGCCAGTTTTATGGACTTGTGCTCTTCTTTCCTTTTATTCCTTCATCCTTTTCTGTGTAGGGAGAAAAATCTTGGTCCTTGAGGTGTTTATATTATGCCAGTTTTTACCAGCACGGTTCTTTGTCCCTGAAAATAAACCCACTTCCAATATTATACCTGAAAGCTGTTGTTGTACAGAGATTTTTCCTCAGACGGGTGGAATCTGGTCTTCCCAACACCTTTGTTTACATTGCTTGAAGTGTCTTTGTGTATCAGGCCCTTAAGCTGAACAATTTATTGTGAAATCATAGGGGTCTGGAGGCCACGTGCCTGTCTCAGAATGGGAGGCAGAATGGGACACAGCCCAGTATTTCAGCCAGCGCTGTAAAGCCTTTTTGTGCAGCTATGCAGATGTGCACATGAGGATTTAATTTCTGTAATTTTGTGTGTGTACCGTGGTGTGGAGAGGTGCCCGCTTATCACTGTGTCAGCTGGAGGGCAGCACCTAACAAAGATTTGCATAAACTGTCCCTTCGGGAGAGGATTTTCACATAATGCCAATATTGAGGTCTGTTGGTAAAACAATGTACTGGGACAGAGCTGAGAAGCTTTTCAAGCTCTATTAAATTTACATAGGCTCTACCCATTTTTAATCCTGTTCAAACATCCTTGTGTACAGCAAATAACTTCCACGATCCCTTAAAAAAGCACTCAAGCACAGTGCACATTTGCACTGATGTACTTATTTAAAATCCAAATATTTGGTAAAGGGGCTGAAATTGCCTCCATCCTTCCTCTCTACAAATACAGACTACAAATACACCAGCAGGCCCAGAGAAATCTTTTCCTTAAAATTACACTTGACTGCTAATTGTAGATGGCATATGTTTTGGTGAGGGCATACTTTTTACAGACACCACAGACAGGAATCCAGATCTTCCCTAAGTGCAGTGTGGGTGATTTTCAAGAGCTTGCTCAGCAGTCATCGAGATCTAAATGTCCAGCAGTTTTGGGGGCAGTCCATCCTGGGGCATGTCCACAAGCACGGTAGATGCCTCTCATGGACAGCACAGGAGAGATCTAAAATCACACCAGGAAACTCCTAGATAAGCTACCTGATTTACTGCCTGCAAAACTACACCTGACTTCAGAAAGCTGCTTTTTTTCCAAGCAATACAGTGCAAGATGTGCTCTGTTTTTTGCAATAAACATCAGTGTTCATTATTGTGCTAATTCCGGAGGACAAGGGAAAATAAGTGACCAGTGTTTTCTACCCTCTCTTCAGTCTCACCACAAAATTTTTGTAAAAGACGTCATTTCTGAGTGCTAGCCATTTGCTAAACAGCAGCCTCCCCACTGCAGCTACAGTGCTGATACATTTCATCACCTCTTCTTGTTTTTTTTCTAAGAATAATTGTGAATTAAGCGTGATCATCTCAAATGCATCCAATACCTGGTACTACTCACTGCACACTTCTGACAAGTAATCCTTGGCTTGTGGGCTCTTTGTGAACATCCGTATTCCAAATATTCATGGAGATGCGTAAGCCATGCTGCATGCTTCTTTCTCCTGATCCAGTGCAATTAATTCTCAGGAGCAGGGTTTCAGATTTTGAATTAAAATTTGGGTTCTGTTAATATCTTACAGTACTTACTGGAAAGTTACAGTTTCACTCACTAATTTGGTACTATGTTTGTGCTAAAGGGGTAGAGAAAGTCACAGGGGTTCAGAGATCCCATTGAAAAATGGGCATTTTTGATTTTCAAGATTTTCAAGATTTTCAACAGACTTCACAACCCACAACCCCCTGATGAAAGTCAGTGGGACACTGTAATTCCATTCCATTAGGACTTAAATGAAATGTTACGCCTCTGCCTTACTAGCACAGCTGAAACTGGCTTGTTTGAATCACAAAACAATTTCAGAGGATTTTCCTGGGTCTGTTCTTTCTGCCTGCATGAAGATAACTGTTTGCTGTCTGGTTTGCATAGCATGGACATGTTCTCTGCCTGATGTCAGGATGCATGATGCTACTCATGTGCGCTCCAGCTCTCAGCATCCCTACGCATCCACGCAGAGATGGACTTTGAAGGCTGGGCAGGGGTTTCACAGGGAGAATCAGAGCAGGCAGATGCGTTACAAAGCAGCAAAGGTGCGGTCATCTGAAAGAAACAGCGGTGCCCTGGCTGAGGCTGTGCAAAACGCTTAGATCGGTTCCCAGAGCTCTCTGTCACACTTTCTGTCTCCCTTTCCCCTAGCCCTGTGTTGCTGAGATATTTGTCAACAGAATGGAAATGATACTGTTCCCAGGGAGAAATTGAATTTAATATTAATACTATCTCCTGTGGAAAAGCGAGAGTGAGTCAGAGCTGAGCAGAGTTTGTTTTATATATGAAGTCTTTCATTCTGGAGAGTAACTCAGAGCACAGAGCTGTGAATTTAATGCTACCAGCTCAGGGAGCTGGTAGGCAAACACAGCAGGTTTTGTGCATTAAGAAGCAACGTGCATTGCTGTAGTCATTAGAAACAGTTTCACTAACAAAGAAATAGGGGTAAAATGCTCATCAAAGCCTTTCTCAGTGGGCAGCATTTGATAAGTTCCACAAGAAGCTTTGAATACACACTGGGCTGAAAACATTTAGTATCACCTTGCTTCAAACGTACTCTGCTTTGTCTCTGACTTTTCAGCCTTCTTTATATTTTATATTTTATTTGTCTTTCTCCTCAAAATGAGACTCCCATCAGCAGTGACTCCTATGTTCATGCTGCCCTTATTTCCAAGCAAAATAATATAGCACAATTTAAAATGCGAGGATTCAGTACTACAAAGCTCAAAAAGAGCAGCTTTGTCTGTTTTTAAAGTAAACTCCACCTTTCCTTTGAGTGCCTTTTCTGTTATGTCTCATCGGATGTGTCCTATGTCCTGTCATGTCCTGATAACATGTCTTAGTAGATGCTGTTGTAAGTAGCTGGTGCTTCCCTGCACTTTAATTTCCTGTGGGAAAGGAGATTAGCTGCTGAAGGAGCCCTGCACAGCTCTGACACTGGTGTACGGATGTCCTGGCAAATGGGAGGCCGCGGTTCCTTCTGTTCTGCTCTGAGATGCTGCATTCCCTGCTTGTGGCCGGGCATGGAAGGCGTAAGAGGAAGGAGGAGAGAAAGGGTAGTAGAGCTGGAGAAAAATATGGTGTTTTGTTGATGCTTGCAGGATCCAAGGCAGATGGTCAGTCACAGATGGATGCCTTGGGCTGGCAGGTCAGCCACAACAGCTATCGCTCTGGTTGCTGGCTCCCTTCCCCAGTTAACTGTGTGGCCTGGTCAGCTCTCCCTCTCTCTCCTTTTTACAGATTTTTCCCAGTCTGGACAGCTAGCTGCGGATGGCTCCTGGCAGCTCAGCCTTTTGGCTGCAGCAGAGTCAGCCTCAAGATGGCTGAAAGGCTGAGTGCAAGATGGAGAGAAAAGGCAGACAATGGAAGAGGAGCTTTGAGGGAAGGGGACACAGAAGGATTGCACGTTTCTATGTCCTTGCCCATGCAATGGATGTGATTGGGAAGGGTGCCAGTGGGGATCTCACGGAGCCATTGTGCTTCCTCGTGTCCAAAGAGGCTGTGTTAGTGGAGCATAGTAGATGCAGGTTGGCCTGTGCCCTTTTATCCTTTCTCCAAGTCCTCCTTCCCTCCCCCATCCACTTGTCTATTTATTTTTTATTTCAGGAGGCGAAAAAGGACACAGGCTCATCCTTTCATTATCTTATCTCATTGCTTCTGGTGCGTCTTTTAACAAACTCATTTCTGAGTTAAAAATGAGTTTTAACTCATTCCAAGAAATCTCTACACATTCTTTGGCCTTTTCCAGCTGGAGGGTTTTATTGGTGTAGTTCAGTATCCTTCTTTTCCTTTTGCATCTTTGCCATTCATGCTCAGTGTTCGAGACTAACAGAATATTTATAAATCTGTTGTACACTTCCCCAGCTTCTATTCCCAACTAGTGTAAGGCAGCAAAGACTCAGTCCTTACTGTGCTTGCCAGTGGGGAGTCAACAACTGAATTTAAGGAATCCTCAGCTTTACTAACATTAATAAAAATTGGCAAAAATACTTTATTGCTTCCTTTCTTCCCCATCCTTGGGGCCTTAGTCCCCACAAAGTGAATAGCTGCACAGTCATGACAAGATGTGTTGAGTCTTTGAGCCGCTTTTTTTCAGGCTGTTGCCATTGCCACTCAAAAGCACCAATGCTTTTGGAGGTAACAAAGGGGATGTCTAACTAGTGTTGCACCATCAAAGCGTGCTCTTAGTGGTCTTAAATGGTTAAAATGTTCCAATATAACTCTCAGTCTGTAGTTTTCTTCCTTACTTTTATTCCATGCTTCATTTAATAAAATCCTCTGCAAGAGAAGAGAGGAAGGAAAAAAAAAAGAACAAACCCTTTCAAAGCCATGTGAAATTACTTCTGAATCAGATGCAAATTCAGTCCTATTGTTCACAAATTGCTATGTGCAGCCTTTCTGCGATGAGTCCTGAGGCAAGGGCAGAAGTGCTATCTCTACAGCACCATGAAGCTTTATGACAGCAAACCTGTGAGGGAAACACTGCCACTGATCCAAGCTCAGCCTCCAGTGGCAGAGCTCACTGGGGAGGTGCCTGCTGGCGACAACATATGAGCCAGTAACCTAAAGGAATCGGAGCCTGGAGGATAAAGCTGCGGTTGGAGGGGGTGATGAGGGGAGGCTTATGGGCTGTGCAGTCCCCCCCCACACACACACACAGAGAACCAGGGGCTAGGAGGACCTCTGGGAGCTTATGGATGTGAGCTGTGCCCTTCTCAGCAGAGGTAATGCCGACACCAACAGGTACAGATAATGCTTCCTGCCCTCAGGGAATGCTGCTGCTATCATTGATCTCAGGAGTGGTACCACAGCACCAGGACTCTGACTGCCAACAGAAAGCTCTGCAGCTCAAGCTTTTAACTGCGAACGGTACCTTCATTCTCCATCATTCACTCTTGGCAAAGGCCAGCCAAATTTACAACCTTCTGCTGCTTTAACCAGTGCTGCTGTGTCTGTGGTTGAGCCAGCTTTCATGTGCTGCTGGAGGCTTTTCCTGCACAAGCTCTTCAGCAGTTTTACGGGTATATGGCCTTGTGATTGGGGCACCAGCAATGGACTGCACATGTCTTCATCTCACAGCAGAATTATTTTCATCTCCCCACCTGTCATCCAGTTCACATTACCCAAGAATAAGTCAGTTTTTTTACTTCTCCTTTCTGGACCCTGCTTATGAGAGATCCACTGGGACAGTCTCAGCTAGAAAGAGCATCTCAGCTGAAAGGGTTTGGCTGGGTGTGAATCAAATGGATCGTACAGACATAAAGATCCCAAGAAAAGGGAACTGCTAGCTCCTCTCTGGCCATCACTTTCAGCTGGAGTCTCTGTTTCTGGTGGATATAATATTAAAGTGATATTAATCTGTATTATTTCCTTTTGTCTTATCAACATCGAGGAATTAATGAAGATTACGTCCTTCCAGGTGCACATGGTATTTTTCATGTTAATGCATTAAAATGTATTCTTGCTTGAAAACAAAAAAATACAACAAAGAATCCAGATTGTTGTTTTGACCTGTGTGTTGATATGAGTGATAGGAGAGAAGACAGATTTGTGATAGTAGCAGTCCAGAAATGGGCTGTTACAAAAGACAGCATAAAATTGTTCCCATCTGTCCATGGCAATGATTTAGACTGTGATTTTTAAAGACACCTGATGCATGAGGTGTCCAAAGCCAGAAAGCTTTGTCAGGTTCCCAGACTGAAATGTGGGATGAAAAGAATCACTGCATAGCCCACATCTGAAATGTTTAACTCTCCTGACTTTCTGGGGGTTTCGTTGACCAGCTTTATTTTATTTTATTTTTTTTTTGAAGAACTGGAATAAGACTGCTGTTTTTACTTTCTCTCTGCTCTCCCAATCAGGCGCAGTTTTAGAATAGTACTTCAGTGTATTTGCTCTCATTTCAGAGTCTTCAATGTGAGTCAATATGTCTACTCAGGCCAGATACACAGAGAGGAGCTAGCAGGCTATTCTACTCCTCCATTCCCTGGAGAACATTCATCTCTTTAACAACAACTTAAAAACCAGGCTCCTACCTGAGATGAGCAAGGAACAACTAAGAGTCTTCACTCAACTTCTCCAGCCTCAGACAGGGCACCAGTGATCTTATGCTGTGCTTGGGCCTCTTGAAAAACACATCAGCCTACCTAATGCTTTTGAAAAACACAAAGGAACCCTACTCTTTGGACAGGTTTCAAACCTTCTTTCAGGTTTAGATTGTGCCCTCAATGGACTGTTTTCCAGAGGAAGAGAGAAAGCAGAGGATGGAGTATAGGTGCTCCCGGCAGAAGTGCAGCACTTAAACAACACAAAACCGGCACTGCTGACGCCTTCCCTCGCTGTGGTTGTTGAACTGTGAGAGGGACATACATAAGGGTTGCACTAGCTGGCAGTTTTTCTGCAAACTGAACTGTCCCAATTACAGTTAGTCATAAAGGTTCCATCTACATTTTTTCAGGGGAAAATTGAGTTTCCTGAGGGAAACTTTTGACTTGGAAAGTGCAATCTTAATTTTGAAGGCAGAATAGGGTGTGATATCCTATTATTCCACCACCCCCCAGCCCCTCTGCCCTATTTTTCTCAAAAAATGTGTAGGCTTGAGTCAAAGAAGAGACCCATGTGCTTTGAATAATAAATATTTTTTGAAGGAATAAAGAAATTCTTACAAGTTCGATTAATTTTGTATTTGCTAAAAACAACCCTCTCCCCCAAACTAAGACAGCTATGAACATGTGCAGGAGTACATTCAAGCAACGTATTAACAGCCTAATAAAAATATTTACTTGCATTGACTTTGATTCAATTAGAGATTTATTCTAATTATCCAGCAGAAATTAACTAGCTTGCCTTATTAGACACTAAACACAATAAATTCAATCATTCATTGAATCAACTCGAATAACTCACAGGGGGAAATTGTGTGAAGACCCAAATACCCTATTCAGCCTGGTGAGGGGTGCAGTCTGCTCAGTGCCTTGCAGGATGGAGCCTTCTGCGTGCTCCCCTTCCTGTGGGTTTGCTCTGTAGCTCCCAGCCCTTGCAGGGATCTCAGAGATGTGAAGGGATAATGAAGTCTCTGTCTATACAATTATAATGGATTGCTAAAAGTATCAGAGTTGCTGTAAATAAATCATTATATCAGGCTCATTTAGCCTGATTCCTACTCTCAGATGGCTCGTAACAGAGTCTCGTCTCTGAAAGTCAGCCATTCCTTTGCAATTAGATTTATCACTAATCAAAAATGGAAGCTATCCTGCCAGCTTTCAATTGCACTTGGAAATACCAGGTTGGGCTCAAGTATCAAAGCTGAATTTATTCATTTATTCAAATTTAAAAACCAGCCATCTGCAAATATTTAGATGCCCTAACTATTAATTAAAACTTACAGTGACCATCTAGTAAGGCACAGCGTCTACATTAACCCAGACATCGCAGCGGTAGAAGAGCTCCTTTCACCTCCCGTCTCCTGGCAACACACCTTCCAACTTCCTCAAAAACTCCATCCAGTAAGTGGTTTACAGCAATTGCATCTCTGCAGGATGCAATTGTCCCTTTTCACAGAGCTTGATGGGATGACCAGTCTTGCAGGGACTGTGCAGCCAGACTTGCACCAACTGTACCTGGGGCAGAGCTGCCTTGTGACAGGACTTTGCATTCCAGGGCCACAGGGGGCTTGGTCCTGGCTCAAGGCTGTCTTAAAAGGCATCTCCCTTGTCTGCCTCACCACCTTGTTTGCAGCACACCAGACTGTATGGCTGCACCTGATGCCTGGCTCCCCACAGAGCAGTGCTTGTTGCTGACCTGCTCGGTTTTGTCTCTTTTGGGTCTCGAATCACTTGCATGGAAAGAGAAAGAGGGATTTTGTATCCTGGAAGGTCTCAGGTCACTTCAAATTCAGGACCAAATGCTTATGTGGAGGTGAGTACAATGTCTATCCCCAGCTGCCAAGTACACCCACAAAATCCCATCTTAGTAAATTCATCTTCTGCCAATATGTACTTGGCCAGGATACCAAACAACATGCTGCGTGGGTGGATGTAAATAAAGTCCCTTCATCATTGCAATCTAGCCATCTCTTGGCAGCCATGGCAACTGAATAACAGTACTCAGATTCTGTCATCAGTGACATAGCATGAAAGTTTATATAACACAGGATATGTTTACACCAAGTTTCACACAAGGAAGACAAAAGGTAATATTGTATTTACCTAGAGCTACAGCAGAACCAGGTGTGTGGGGTAGGAGATATCCGGGTATGACCAGATTATATTTGGTAGTTTAATCCCTTTCCTATCTCATAACTAGATTTAGGTGTCAAAATACTATTTGAAATTGTTCCTCAGCGCAATTCATTTCAATGAGCAGCAGCAGTCTGTTAATCTGTATACAATGAGCAGCATTCCGTGACTCTGTAGACACAGTCTCCAAAGCTGCTTTGAAAATACAAAAGTGTTTTTCCACCACCATGAGATCCCATGAAATACTGATATCGGATATACATCAAATGTAATTCTTGGTCCCTCAGGGGATGACTACAGAGAGGAAGAAACATATGCCTAGGGACAAGGAATCTGTGAGAATTAGAAGTATAGTGTGAAGCAGAGGTCCACTCTGTACAAAGCAGCAATCCAACCTCAGTTTCCATCCAAATGTCTCCAGAGGTCTGCTCTTTAGGAAAGTGCAGTCTTAGCTATTAGCTTTACACTGGTAAGGGGATAATGTTAAAAAAACCCCAAACTTTCTTTTTTTTTCTGTTGCTCAAAATATAATGCATTGCACAGAAAGGAATAATTTAAACAAACATTCCCTCTTTCTGACTATAATAGGCATATATAAAAGTGAATATAAACTAGAAATATTACTGTAATCTCACGTTGAAATTTTGTCAAGCATGGCATGATGTTTTTGCAATTTAAGTTTGCTTCTTCATTGCAATATGTTGCTTGGTAGAGTCCAGTTGGTCATAACTATAACTATTCAGTATATGGAACTAATTAGTGTAGTAATTAAGTGGCATCATGCTGTAGATTTCAGTAAAGTGTTCACAGTATGCTAATGTTTATACTTACCTGTAGTAGTGCAGTCCAAGAAAGCTTCTCTGAGCAAAACCATGTAGGACTTGGTGCTGCAGGGTGGGAACATGGCTCTGTCCCTTCCGATATACTGACCACAGACCAGGAAATATCTTGCCTCTGGTGAGAAAAGGTCATCCCAGCTGAGTAAAGCAGGAGTTCCCAAGGTGCTCAGGAACATAATTATAATTCTTTCTCCAATCTCTTGGTCTCAAGTGTAAAGCCTCAGTGTAGCTCCCGAGTCAGAAGGATGAGGTACAGATTGATCATGAGGGAAGATGCTGCCGTGTGAAGAAACTGAAAAACAGCACCCGAGCCAGAGTACAAAAGTGAAGGAAACTCTCAGCTCTCCATAGCATGGCCAGGACTGCATGAACACCTCACACAAATCCATGCTGCTAATTTCCAGAATAATTCAGTGAATATCTTATGGTTAAAATCTCCTCTAAAAGCTGATGGCAAATGCAAATCCATTGGATCCACAAGACCTTGCTCCCTGCTGTGTCATAGTCATTTACACCTCTCCGATATCTCTATTACAGCAATAAACCAGATCCATCATATTTGTATGAAAACCAACAATGTACATTGGAACTAAGGAATTTAGCAGAACAATATGTTTCAACAAAAAAACTGTTTCCATCCAGCAGAAGCATCAGGAAATAATTTAATTTTATTTTAGAAAACTCTATTTTTTCCTATAAAAAACATTTTAAAAACTCATAACAATTTGAATAAATGCAAAGGGAACTCTTTAGCCAGCACACAGAAAATAAGAAAATGGATGATTTAAGTTACAGAACCTACAAACTTGGCCTCCTTGAAGTTACCAAAGCTAGCGGAGGGTCTGATTATAAAAGGGATAATTTAGAAGACTAAGAAAATGTGATAGAATAAAAAGCAGGGACAAAAGCTACATTAAAGCAATTATTGCTCAACTTGCTGCTGTGTGACACATTAATATATCGCAAACTTTACCGGCAGTTTTGTGAATTTAGCATTAGGAGATAATTCTGAAATATTCAGATCAAATTGGATATTTGATCTGGGCATTACTTTAAAACCAGAAACGGTGCTACGGGGTCCAGGATGATCTGTGGTTTCAAGACTGAGTGTTACACGAAAGGCTGGATGCAGACCTTGCACAGCCACATGCACAGCCTGTCCTACAGCACTGGGCCTCCTGCCACAGCTGGTAAATCACATGTCTGCGCATCATCCGTCTTGACCACAGGCTTGAGGCTGCACAGCCACCCTTGTCAGGCTCAGGGCCTGGTGCTGGCCATGTTGTCATGACAGACATGCAGGATCAGTGTGCTAAAAGCCATTCAGGTCCTAAAGTTAAGAGTGACCGAGTCTGACTTGTAGCCAGCTGTTGGACTCTGGCTACCTCTGTAGTCAATGGAGCAAGCTACAGATTGGGGCTGCCTGTGGCAGATACTAACTGTGGACATGAGGGCTAGATTGTGGCATCCTTCCTCACATCCACCGACTTCTTACCTCTGCCAGTTGCAAAGGCTCTGGCAGTCTTGTCTGCTGCCCTTTTAAGTCATTCACTGCTCTCCTGACAACAAAGGATTTCTTAACAGCCGTCGCCTCAGTCTGGCTGTGGTACAAAGGCAAGTGGCCTAAACATGGTCCATATCTGTGCTGCTAAATAGGAAAGGGTCAGGTACCCAGCCGCTGAACCTCAAGCCAAGCAGGGTGGACATGTCCACAGCGCCTCACTCAAGGCCCTATAGAGCAGCCTTGTCTTGGAGAGAGCTGGCTGAGACAAATCATCAGGTGAGCCATTTGGATGATCAAAGATATGATGTTTGACCTTGTTCCCTGATAACACAGACCCATAAAATCTAATCAGTTATGCAACACAGCCCACGGGCTGATGTAATATTCCCTGTAGAAAAAAAGAGGAGAAAAAGTCAGATCTGCCTGAGAAGGTCAAAGTCTGCATTCTAAACATTAACTTATGATACAGCTTACAGTATTTATTAACACCTCTATAAATATTGAGAGATCCTCATACAATCGAGATAGTTCCAGTAGCACTGACATTATGAAAGACATCTCTCAAGCTTTACAGAAAAGCATGACCTTGCCTTGTAGACTTCTACTTTTTGTGCTAATGGACCGATATTTTGTTAATTCCACCTGCTCTCTTTTACAGGAGGCTATGTTTGCTATACTGCAAAAGAGCTAATGAATGCATTCTTGTAACTAATTCTGAGCTAAAGGGATGAACCAGATGACTCAGAAGCTTTGGTTGCTGCAATTTTGTTAAGCTCATCAATGGCAACATCTGCTTCTTGAGTGAGTGAAGACGGAAATGTTTTCTTTCCTTTTTTAGTTATCAGAATTATTTAAAAGAGGAGGAGTGAAGTAGAGAATTTGCTCCATGGCATCACAGCTAAAATGTTACTGGCACTTTAATTACTTCATCTGAAGCTTGCTCATGTCTTTATGCTGGACATCAGTGAAGGCCAGGCCACTGTGGGTGTATCTGGAGGGAAACAGTGACAGATCCACCAACAGTTTCCATCTGATGAATCTTCATCCAACATGGAAGTGGTCTATCTCCTAGTTTAAAGAACGGGAAAATTCTCCTGTAGTTTTAACTGAGAGTTGACACAGAAGTTGCATCCCTTTCTCAAATCATTTCCACTTCTACCTGCTTTGGAGGAGAGGGTACAAGACAGTGAGGATGCAGAGGTTGATGCTGTCAGACTTGAAAGTAGCATTGCACAGGCTCTGCTTTGGAGGCAGCCAGGTAGATACAGTGCCAGTCCTGCCCTAGATGTCCAATACAGACAGATCCACCAGTCCTCAAGTAAGAGGCAGGCAGAGAACTTCTTTCTTATAAAGAAATGAAAATGTTGATGCAAACAGTTACAGTGTGACTACTCAAGGAATAGCTCACCTGTGTGAGAAGGAAATTCCTAATTCAGCCACACACTGAAAACAAAGAGGTAAACAAGATAAGTATTCTGACCACTCTGCCCATGAGCACTTGGACTCTTTCAGGTCTTCTCACTGTATGGATAGCAGTGGTACGTCAAGCACTAAGGAAAGGTCCTTTAGTCTGCTCTTGTCTGTTTACACTGAGTGCAGGACCCACGTTGAAAGGAAGGAGCACTAGAAAGTGGTTGAGAGGTAAAAGGGCTTGTCTGGGAGAGCTGAGGAAGAAGAGGCGCACATAAATCAAAATCATAATCCACTTTACTAAAATCCAACCACGGAGCCTCGTGTGTCAAGGGGGAGGATAGATCAGCTGATATTGGAGGCAAGACCAAGAGATGCAGAGCTCTAGCAGATATGCAAAATAATTTTGTGCTTAGTTAGGCAGCCCCAGGGTGGCTTTTGCCACACATACATGGACCAACCCCCAAATTGTGAGGCACAATTTCTATTCTTTGCTCCTTTGAAATTCATCCAGAGTCCACACTCTCACCCCAGTGCCATGAGAAGGTCAGAATCTGTTCTAGGTAGGAGATATTAAGAGTAGAGCTGACAGAATGGGCTCTAAACCTTATTTACCCTTCCCTCACCCATGCCGAAGCAGTGCCACACAGTAAGATTAGACACATTCCTCCTGATACTGGCTGTAATGAGAAACAAGAAGTAATGAGGTGATTTATTATCCCCTGTCTCTCCCAAAGACCTCAACATGCTGGCTCTGTCCTGTACTCTTCAGCAGCTGATTTCAGAGGGACAGAGCTCTACTCACTCTTTGCTGCAGCAAAATATGCTGTCTGTTCCCCACCACAAAGAAATGAGGAGACAAGGCAAGTCGCCAGGTTCTCAGAGCTTTCCCTCAAAAAAGCAATATATGTGCTTATTGTTCTTCCAGATTACAAAAATTGGAAGGGAGAAGAGAGAACAGTAAATTGCACAGTGTATTTTATGGAATGGAAAACGCAGCACGACTGCTGCAGTGAAGTTCGTTTAGCCCATAAACATGTCATGGCTTGATGGAGAGTGCCATAGTCACTCAAATGAGTCGAGATCCCCCAAGAGGACATTCCACCGAGTTCAGCGTGATTTACCAAATTTGATGGAGAATGAAGGACTGTGGATTGGCTTCAGTGGCTAACTATCCCCTGGCTTCAGACACTCCATCTCTTAACTGCTATCAGTCTTCTGCACTCCCAGGTGCCCAAAAGTCTTGGACTCAGAGTCCTGTTGTGCCAAACATGGTACAAACAGAAATGAACAAACAGACCTCGTCCTGAAGACATCATGAGGCTATCTTCAGATTTTTCCTATGCTTTAAACAATGTGCCTGAACGGAATCTAAGGAAGGGATGAGATATTTAATCTAGAATTTAGAACTTGTTCAAGATCAATTAGATTCTTAGGCTTTCATGCTAGAATGCTTTCTTCACTCTTGATCCTCTTGATTTCTTTGAGACTCCCAGTGAAATAAAGGTGTAATGGCTCCAAATCATGCAGGATGAAAGGCAGGCACCAGTGTCCCTGGTGATATTGCTGGTACTGCTGAGCATGCAAGCAATACCAGGGTGTCCAGGCTGTTCTGGCTGGGTAGGCAACTCTCCAAAAGAGTGGTGTTGGTACAACCGTGGTACACTGCAAGGTTTAATTAATGTTTATTCCGTCTCACACTCTGTGGGACAACAAAAGTAGGGTGAACAACTCAGGCTGCCTCCAGCCCACAGCTGCCAGGGTCCAACTTCTTACATCACTGATGGAAAAAAAGTCATGATCACTCAGGCTACTCTGTGCCATTTATCAGCCTGGTCCAGTGGCTCCTTGAAGTCACCAAAAATGTCTACTGTGTTCATTGGATTAGTGTTTGCAAACCTTGCAGTGTCTGATGATACTGCAAGTGGTCCACAGTACCTCACTTAAATGAGGCAGCACTAGAGTCACACCAGATTATAATCACAAACTCTTCTGATAGGCCCAGTGGCCTTCCTCATTAGAAATAAAAGTTCCATAATGTGAATCTGGGAATCCAAAAAGTTTTTCATGTACTGATTAAAGTGAAAAGCAACAGAGGCAACAAGCTTGAATTTCAAAATAACTCATAGAATAAAACCCCCAACAGTCCTTCTCTCAATACAGAAGATTACTCTGGGAGACATCCCAAAAATGAAGCTGGCATTCTGTTTAACTCACCTATAGTGTTTATCTCATGCTGGTTTACAACACGAAAAAGCAGTATTTAAGTAAAAGCTAGCTTAGGATGCTTTCATCAATAGTGTAGGAAAATATTTTGTAGTATCTCAGGGCTGCTTTCTTTCCTCTGAAACTCTCTCAGGCTCAGGTTGGATGAGGGTCTGAGCAACTCGGTCTGGCTGAGGATGTCCCTGATCATTGCAGAGGGGGTGGAGAGGATCACCTTCAAAGGTCCCTTGCAAACCTCACAGTTCTGTGGCTCTATGACTGTACGTGGCCAACAGGTTTAGCCTGACACCTGATGTTGTTTCTTGTTCTGCAGCAAGGGTGTGGAGGAGAAACCACATATTCCCTGATTATGGCTTCCTTAACCCAGCCACACAGTTATCTGTGTTTGGGGTCTACTTTGACAGACTGCCTATAAAACACACCTGAAATGTACCACAAGGGCTTGGGAGGACAATTCAGAGCCACCAATGAGCGGGGTTGGTCAGAGTGTCCAGTCCAGCACAGAGTCAGCACACGTCCTGGCTCAGTCCCAGCAGAGCTCTGGCTGCATTGGGCTGGTGCTGTGCCCAGAGTTATTAGATTTGCCTCTGAAGAAGAATAAGGAGCTTGGGCCGACTGACAGGGCAATGCAATTATACCTCTTCTGGAGCTAATTCAGGGACCACAGCATTAGGCTGAAATTGTGTAGCCTAGATATTTCAGAAGTTACTAATTTTGAATTATCTTTGATAAGAACTCACAAGGGAGAGATTTAGCGCTGCAGTTGTAGGTTCCATCCATCTCTCTCTCCTGCCTCTGTTAGCAATGCCTCCTGTGGTGTTTTCACTTCCAGTCCCAAAACCCACAGAGCAGTCCCATGAGCCTTACAACCCCTCCAAGCTCCAGCCTCCATCAGGAGGCACGACTCTTTCAGAGGGCATCTGACACAGCTTCCCGTTTAACCTTGGAAAAGAGCTTACTCCAGCCATTTTCAGGATTGCAGAATGGGGAGGTGCACCATTAAAGGAATGAAAACGAATGGTGTCAAGCACAATGGAATCAGGTTAGGTTAATGATATTGGAAGGTCATTATTAATTTTTGCTGCCTTTTCAGAGGGTTTTTTTTTCAAAGCAACTGTGATAAGCACAGCATAAATGTTCAGTCAGACAGTCACTGTACCTTCACCTTATTACATGTGACTGAGACTGCAAACAGCTCAGATCAATCTCAGAGATATTAAATTAGAGTTGAATCTCACTCCATCTCCCATACAAAATGAGCTGAGCTAAATCTGAGATAATGCCCATATCAAGAGACATTACAAACCATATTCTATTGGGCGAAGATTTATTTTTAGTTTTTCCACAGAACATTTCTGGTTATATGAACAATGGGAAAGAAGAGAAATTCTCGCCATTAGAAATGCATTGAATCTGTACATGCATTATGTAGCAGCTAGAGGTTCTGTCTTTAAGACAGGACCAAATAATGATTCTTGCATAATGTAACTATATGACAACTAAAAAGAAGCCCCGGGTTGAAATGGGAAGCAGAGAATATTACAGAATCACAATAACAAGGTCATTTGAAAATGAGGGCAAATAAGTAAGCAACTAAAGGAAAGAAAATTAGATATAATGAAAAGTAAGAAAACATTCATTATGGGGTAGGTGCAGAGCAAGGAATAAGTTAGATTCCTAAACTAAATTAGCACATACAGGCAATTTTCTATCTCTGCAAGTTTGAAAAGGCTTCTCCCATTCCCCACACTGTTACCGCAGTTCTTTGGGGGATAAAACGACCTTGTGTCATAAGCACTGAGCTGAGCATCGTTGTCATCATCACCACAATGAAACTGGTTTGGGCCATCTCAAATGATTTAGTGAGCATCTTCTGGCTAGTCCTGTAATGACACATAGAGCAGAGACAGGTTGTAGGCTAACATGCTCTTCTAGGACCACCCAAAGTGCTTATTGCTAAAAGCTCTCTGGCATATTTTTGTCTTTTTGTTCTACTGTTTTCCCAGATGTATTCTGGACACAGATGGGGAATAACCTGGATGAGGGACAGCTTGAATCTGTGCACGCCTTTCTGACGAGTGAAGGGGAAAGGTTTGCTGTGTGGAGATGAATTGTGCTGTGACACTTGGCCTCGGGACCACAGGGTGTTCCTTGGTCTGTTTTATTTGGTAGTGCAAAATGAAGCATTTGAGAATCATAGAGGTCAAAGAAAGTACCAGAAGAGAGGAAAAAAAAGACAATTGTAGTTATTCTTCTTAAATAGGGAAAAAATCACTCAATATCAGTTCCTAGAAAAAAATCTAGAACAAATAATTGACTGTACTATGTATAAGGACCTGAAAGGTAACAAGAAGATAAATAGTAGTCCACTGAGATTCATCACAACCAGGTTGCATTATGCCAATTTAGCTTCTGTCTATACCAAGATCTTACAGTTAGAGTTGAAGAACTTAATTTAGCATATTTTTCTCTGAACACTGCCTCATGCACCTTTCTCATCAAAAAATCTCCTCGACTGTCCATCCTACACTTGACTGTCCATTAGCAGAAAATGCTCAATAACTGCATTCTTGAGGACCATCTTCTGATTTAGTTTCATCCCAAAGGAAAGCAGATCATGCACTTCAAGACTGCTCTGTAATACAAAATAAAGCATGTTATGTGGGGATAAAGTCAACCACTTCAAAAGTATTCTTGCAACAACTTAAACACTAATTTACCTGTATAGTGCTGGGCATCATAAACTGAAACATAGTTTCCATTAAAAAATGAGAGCCAGCAGATCAGGTTTCATATGCGGAGGAACAGCTTCCAAGGCATACTGCTTTGTTCCACTTTTTGTAAGAACTCAGCTGAAGCTCTCTGTTTAGTTCTGGGTATCAGAAAGAGAAACCGGAGACAGTCTAGAAGAAAGTGATATTCACAGTATGACCTCTTGGGAAAGATTAAAGGACTCGAGATTGTTTCACTTAAAAACTGACTGGGGACATGACAACAGACCACAAACATTTTTAGAGAGAAGAGGATAATCTGTCCCTTCTTCCCATAATGGATAGGGATTATTAATTCCCACAAACAAGAATAACAGGAAAAGTCTCCTTACTAAAAGGGTAGGGAAGCACTAGCACAGATTGCTTATGGAGATATGGCTGTCTCTATCAAGGCAGATCAGTAGCAATTAGACAAGCAGGAGATATAAACGACCCTTCCTTAGGCTACGTGGACAGACTGAGGCAGCTTCAGAATGTCCTTCCCAATCCAATTTTTCTGTGTCTCTGTGCTCACTCCTCCTGACTTAGTGGAACATTTTTTTTCCCAAATGTCCTTGTTTCAAGCAGTGGAGAGCAGAATGGTTTTTGTCACAGAACACCTTAGGAAGTTTTCCCGGGTTACAGTCTGAAGCTGCTAAAGTAAAAATATCCCTAGGAATCCACCTTGCACATCTGACTTCTGTGGAGGTCCCACAATTCTTGCCACTGCTATTGGACGCAAGAGATGTTTTCCTTCTCTTCAGACCATGATTTCAAATAAATGTGGTTATGCTCAGCTGGGGGAAATCACAGAAGTGCAGATCACATGCAGAAATAGAATTTTGAATGCCTTGAAAAATGTGTTGCATGTTTATTTGAGCATTTGAGGAAGTGTTGAAAAGATTGTGGTGAAGACTGGAACCTGCATAAGCTGTGCTCAAGCTGCTGTGCTGCTGTCAAGTGCCTTCAATGGAAGAACATAAGGACAGCAGAGAGTAAAAAAAGTGGAGGTGACTGTAATCACCAGCTACAGGGGCATATCCACAGGGCAAATGAAACAAGCACCTGACCACTGACTGCAATCCTTATGTAAAACAGGATACCATCTGGATTCACCTAGTACTAAATAGCTGTTAAATGCATAGTCTGTATGTACAAACCTAGTGTATATGCAAACTCCAATGGGGAAATGTGGCTCACTGTGGATCTGTGTGGTTCCCCCTTCCTCTCTAACATGGTACTAAAAGGGTGCCTTTTCTGAATAGAAAAGCAGGAGGACATGGGCTTGAGCAGATGCTTAGAAGCTCAGAGCAACTTGCCCCTTGCAGAATGAAGGCCAGACTCCTCACACATCAGAGGGTAGCTGCTCTTTGGGAAAAATGTGACATTTAGCACTGAGTCAAGAGAAACACAATGGCCTAAGCAGTGCTGTATTACTGAGTTGATGACTAGATGTGCAGTGACATTTAAAAAATGAGCACTGTTTTTTTAGTGCGCTACAAACTCCAAACCTGGTCCTTTAAAGCTTCCATGCATGGAATTCACATTGACTTGCGTATATGGAGGACTAGCCAGGTCAAGCCCTGAATATTAAATAATCACTTGTCATTCCTGATGTTGCTGTTTGGAGCTGGCATCATACTGTTTTATTTAGGCAGAAACCATTCAAAACTTTTACATACTCTGGGTTTTACTGAACTGAGAAAACTAATATTTACAAAGCAATTCTTCCAGAAGGGAAACCTTCACTCTTTTTCACCATGCAAGAAAGCCCTCAAATCTGAAACAAGTATAACACTGGCAAAATCTACCAACAAAGTAATCCCTGAAACAAATAGTCAGCGTTAAAAAGAATATGAAACCATTCCAGAACAATTTTCTTTTTAGTCAGTCTAGACAGTGCGGCGGCAATAACATGAAGGATTTAGCTTTCCCAAGCTACAACATTTATTTTTTTTTTAGCAGCCAAGAAGCTCTATAGGCAAGGAGAACATACAGCCAAGTTTTATTTTGTCAGTGCTGTTAATTTTTTATACACAGTGAAATAAATCGTAAAGGTGTAGGTGTTAGTGGAGCCTGAATACAATGAACTGGGGAGGTGGGGAAACTGTGTCTCCTGGCCTCCAGGACTCTGCAGTTTAACCCTGTGATCCATACATTCCAGCCCAACTGAAATCAACTTCTGCTGAAGGCAAGATTTGACTTGCCCCTAGAGGAGGTTAACTCCAGAAACTGTAGTGGTCTGAACAGTTTATTTGCTCCCCAGGGAAAATACACTGAGAACCTGTAGCTGTGGCATGACTCATCTACTCACAATGTACGAGGGGCTGGAAATTCCTTCGTTCCATGAAAATAGAGCATGTCCCCTAAGTATCTGGAAAACAGACACGGTGGTTTTCCATCAGGCAAAGTTTTGCTTCTGTAAACCAGAACGAATAAAAATGGAAATGCAGGGAATGAACGCTGATTTCTAGAAAACTGGGGGACTGCAAATATAATTGATTGAAAGGTAACACATAGAAGCAGCACATCTTTACGTAGTGGTTGATGTACCTATTAAATTGATTTTTTTTTTTAAACTAGAGCTTAACACCTGTAAACAGTCCGTAGGGTAAATTCTTGTTAGTTGGAAACTTGATCACTAAAAGATGAATAGTCAATGAGTAGAAACACTACAGGACCAGACATCATTACATGAATGGCAGATGGCCTGAGCAGCCTTGCAAACTTTATGAAAGTTGTTTTCCATTTGAATGAAAATGAAGAGAAAATGTAATGAAATGAGCTTGCTCTTTCACAATCCATGGGTTGAATCCAGCTCTTCCTGAAGTTGATGATGGTTTTGTTCCATGTATAGTGGCCACCTGCTGTAAATGGTTAGCTGAATTTCAATTTCAGCTGTATTTTAGGGAAGAATCTGGGAAGAATGTGGCTCAAGGCTTTCTTCAGAGCAAGGCATTCAGTCTGACTTCCCAGCCCTACAAAAAAGACAGTTAATTCATATTTCTGGAGTTTTATTTCCTTCAGGGTGATAATATATCTGGTACTATGTGCTTGTTCAGCACATTATTACCCTAGCTTGGCTGGCGTCCCTGGGCAGTGCCCCCTGATAGATGGCATTAGTAATATTAATGATGAGAAAGAAAGATCACTATTGGCATTAGTTTCCTGTTCTGTGGAAACCCTGAAGGTATGAAAAGGGCTGGAAGGTGCTGAAGGATGCCTGTACTGTCTTTCCTCTGGGTCAGGATTAAGGCTGCTGAGGAGGATAAACCTGCCATGTGCTGTGCATCGAGCGTAAGTCCAGAGAGTTTCAGGTCGTGTCCATTGCAAGCACCACATTTATTTGTGGTGCAGCAACAAAAGCAGCAGTAGTTGTAATAGAAGCAGTCATAGTTGTAGTAGTAGTTATAATAACAAATTATTATAGCAAATTAACCAGCTGCCCTTAAAGGAGCTGTTATCATCTGGGGGTAGAAAAATGAGGTCTGTGGGGAGTATGGGGTCTTCTAGCTCCACCACACTAATTGTCCCTACTACTGTTCTTATTAATCTGTTTGGTTATTTCATTAATCTGTTTGGCTACAGCTAGAGTTAATGTCGAAGGCAGTTTTTCTGCTGTGTACTTCCCCCGGCTGGGACTCCTCCAGTTTCTGGAGCATTACCTCAAAGTAGCTTTTGCAGCAGCTTTGAGAATACCTCCACTGAGATATGCATAATATGTTATTTACCAAGAAATTCTTAAAGAAAAAGCCTGCCCTTTAAAATAAACTTTACTAAACCTAGCCAAATAGATTTAGAAATATTAGAGCCAGAGCATTTTTATCTACATGAAAAGATCCCTTTTGTTTTTTAACAACCAACAGCTGTGCTTCATGGATAAGCCCCAGCAGAAGAAAACATGTCCATAGCTGTTACAGCTACTTTAAAAGGCTATTGCCAATACCTAGCTTTGCCACTTTCTTCTCACTGTTTTGGAACTTCAAAATAAAGTTATTTCTTTTCTAAATATCCTCTGAACTGCAAAACAAAGCCTTCAGGATTTCCTCCATATTTTCTGCACGGAGGCAAGGTGAGCAAACACAGGGCTACTCTAAACCAGAAACTTTTTCATTTGTATGAATGTAGAGTGTCCTCCTATTTGAAACTCAAAGACTTTGGTGGTCTGAGTTCTTTTGCTAAACACATTTTCTTTCCTGGATGGCAGTATGGAATTTCACATAGGCTTTGCTCAGGGAGGAGAATGATTGCACTGTGGACGTTTAAGCTTTGTATACAGTTTGGAAGATGGTAGCCATCACGTTCAAACATATTAATTTTCACTTCATTCCCTGATGTCAGATCCCGAGAAGATTCTGACAAGAAGGCCAACAAGATACAGCCATAGTTTCCCTCTCAAGGAAGCTGAACATGTTACAAATACTGGCACCATCATCAGCATTGAAAGCACTGACCGGTAGCACTGGGGTGAGACAAATCCATATTGCAGCTGAGCAGGGACACAATTCACCTTAGGAAAAGCCATTTTAAGTCCTCTTCCGCAGGGCTGTTTGCAGCTTTGTTGCCTTGCATTTGCATGCCATGCCCTGGGAATTGTCCTGCAAATTGCTCAGCGGATTAAGGAAGCACTTATGTGGTCCATGCACTCCTACTTTGCTCCAAACCCTGTTGTCTCCCATTCAAGCATGCTGCCACTCAGCCCCTGCCTTTGCTCCTCAGAAAACAGGAGCTTTACTCATCCTGTTTCATTTTGACACGTAGACAGCTGACTCTTTGATCAAACTTCATGTTTAAAAAAACCCCTCTGTGAGTATAACTTGGAGCTATCCTAGTAGCATGGTAGAGGCAGGGAATGTCCAAGGGACATGAAACCATAAGAGCTGCTTGTGGTTTAGCAGCACGCTACGCTGGAAACGGCGCTGATCGAACTATCGGTGGTATATTGTGCTTATTTGCGGTTGACTGCCTCATCAATTTTCATCGGGGAACTGAAATGGAATTTGGGGGTGGATATGGTATTAATTAGGAAGGAAACTGGCTGCAGTATGCTTGGAGATAAAAATCTTTTCTGGTGGGAATCTGGTTTTGTACTCTGTCCAAATTGTTAAAGATGCATTTTGCTGCAAAAGATATTTTTATGCAGTACTGTTAGCTCTCGCTGGAGAACAAGTGAATTAACATGAAG
This sequence comes from Mohoua ochrocephala, assembly GCA_013398855.1. NCBI lineage: Eukaryota > Metazoa > Chordata > Aves > Passeriformes > Acanthizidae > Mohoua > Mohoua ochrocephala. Next base: position 218,455 of record VZTA01001289.1, read on the forward strand.
ATGATTGGATTAATGAGAAAAAAAAATAGAAAAAAGACTTTCTGGCTACAATAGATTCTTAAGAATTTAGCTTTTATTGATAATACCCACTAATTACCCCATGCATAGCTACTATATTTATGTAAGCAGTTAGGCAGTTCTCATCATCATGGCACTTTACATTATTCGTTTGGCCACTCTGATAGGAGCATGCAATCATTATAAAACATTCACAAAGCCATGGACAGCTACAACATCTGTCCTATAGCTCATAAGTGCCATTGAAGCACATCTTACGCACCAGCAGTATATAACGGTGCACAATTTTTAAAAGTCAGGTGAGAGTTTGACAGTAAATTCTCATTAAGGCTTTGTGGCATTGATCAACCTCAGACACCAAAACAGAGCTTCTTCAGGCTTTTCAGGAGTTTATTTTCCTTCCCAATCGCAGAGCACAGCTTCCTGCAATTGAACTGGCCCTGCATGGGGTTTCTTGCTCTACTGGGCTCTAAATGTAAATCAGGGCAACACAACTACAGCAGCAAGGATGGAAAAGACAAGTGAAAAATTTGAAGGATGCCCACTGATTACAGTCAGATGTAAATCAATGAGAAACATCACAGGAAAGGAATCAGGAGAATTGGGGTGGAATGCTGTCTGGGAGAGGAAAAGACAGGTTAAGGATGTGCTAGGAGACTGAAATTCATCAGAGGGCTTGTAAAACACAGGAAAGACTAGATTATAGGGAAGAAAAGCAGGAAGTGACTGAAGGGTGTGAAAAGGCTGAGTGGCAGCTGTAGTGAGCAACTCTAGCAATCAACAGGAAAGTTGAAAGCTGCCAGCAGTCCAGGAATTTTAATTCAAGGAGTGAAAGACTAGAGCCAGGCTGATCGTCAATATGAAAACTGAAGTCTGGTCTCCCAAAGAAGGGAAATGAAGGAGGGAGGTGGGAATTCAGGAAAAAGAAAGTTGAACTCACCAGAAGATAGAAAAGGGACAAGCAATTGGATTTCCAAAGACAAGGAAGATAAAAAGGGAATAGAGATGGATTCGACAGGAGAAGGCAGTAAGTGGGATTCTGGCATCTCTGCAGCAGCTTTGGGAATCAGGAAACAGGTGCCTTGGGCCAGGGCTCAGCAAGATCCAGAAACACAAGAAGCAAGCAAGGAAGGAGGGGTCAAAAAAGCCTCTGTGGGAAAGCTGACAAAAATCAGAGAGATGGATTAGTGATGGTCCTAACATCTGTATGATACCAGGCAACTGTGAGAAAGAGACTGCAGCCCAGCAGAGGAGCTAATTTGGGACATATCATCACAATGTGAGTCCAGCTGCTTTGTGGGGAGTGTCGTGGAAAGAACAGTTTTGTATTTCTTTTACCAAACTGTATGCTCCTAAGAACGTCCAGAGTCTGAAAAACTACAGCTGTGACTTGTGCCTGCTGACTTGAGGAGAAAGAGGTGTCTTAAGTAAGAGTTTTTACCTTTTATACTAAAACCATATTTTGTGCATGACACAAAATTTGGGAGGGAGAGAGCAAATGATCAAAAAGGACAACAATTTCCCCTGTACTGGTGGAAGATGTTAGGCTTTTCTGGATGCTCAGAATCACAACTTTCCTGAGAGAGCTTCACAAAGAGGAGCTATCTCTTACCCTGACGTGCTCGGCTGGAGAGCTTGCTTTTAGTCACAGCATTAAAATTAGACGTCAGAAAACTCAAGGTCAAGCTTTTGTTTTTATCAAAGCTTTAAATTATTAAAACCTTTAAGGACACACTTTAGGAGGGATCCGTGGTTGGAAAGCTAGTGGAAAATATTTAGCACATCTGCAAAGCAGCTCTCCTTAGTTATATGGAAGACCTCTTCTGCACCCGAGCAATTTCAGTCCACAAAATGCTCAAAGATGCAGTGCCACCTTTTGGACAAATGGATGTCATGTTAGGTCAGGCATGAAGTTGAAAGAAGGAGAGAGAAATAGCAGGTGACATTCAGACCCTGGCCAGAACTGGCTCTCCGAGAAATGATCAGTAGCAAATGGAGATGATAATTGGAAGCAGTACTCAGAAATGTCTGTCTGCTTTTTCTTTAAGACATGTAGGTCTTTATTTCCCAATTTATTTGTAAAGGCTTTTAAGGTCAGAGAAGTGCACGACTGTTAAAAAAAATAAAAGGAAGAAAAAGGCAATCAAAAATTAAATAAGAGAAAAAAAGCACACATGGTTGGTTATACAGACCTGGAGTGTGGGTGTTAACTCACAGTGCTTGGCCTCGCCTGCTGTAACGTCAGAGAAGCAGCACCAAATTCTCCAGGGACTGCAAATCTACAGTGCATGATCTTCACGATTTAGAGAAGAACATTCAAACAAATATGTATGCCATCATCTAGATCCAAGGGGACCGCTGCCATGGTCTTGGAGATTTAAGGGCTGACAGCACAGAATCTGTATGTAGTTCCTGTCTAGCAAAGGAATACTTTAAATGATATATCACTCATCTTCAGTGAACTGTAAAGTCTGTGTATTACCTGCACTGGCCAAAGCAGCAACAAATAAGAAGGGAGACAACCACACAGAAAGGTGAACTGATTAGTCTGGAAATCACATATCCACCCAGTGGTACCCTCCTGCTCTGCTGTACATCATTTAAGTAATATCTGTAGGTAAACTATTTCCTTGAAAACACTAAATGGATATTGTGCAAATGAAGTGGAAGTATGATGAAAAAAACCCCCTAGTCTCTGCATCTTTCTGCAGTGTAAATCTTTTGGATTCTGGTACCAAGGCCAAAGCTGACAATGAGGTCCTTCATAATTTCCTTCATTTCTTCTCCCTGTACCATAACAGCAACCGTGGGCATTGCTCGGTAACCTGTCACAAAATGATATCCGCGTGTAGAACAGTCATTAGGGTATCCTAGTATTTTCCTGGAAATGCTGTAATAAGGACTTGCAATCCGAAGGAGGTCAATATTCTGCTGCAGACGTCTGCCACTGTCATGTCTAATACCCACCAAGGAGATGGCAGGCTGGAATTACCATTGCATCATTAAGATTTCTCTATTTTGTCACTGTTACCACCTTCTTCAGCCTCCACCTTATCTCCTAGGGACCAGACACAGAGTTCAGGGCTCTGGGGACCCTTCTCATTTTGTGTGAAATTACTGGCAGGTATCTTGGTGGTCCCGAGACCCATCACGTATTTAGTCTGACTCTCTCCTGTGTGCGAACCCAGGGATTGTTATTAGGCTCCTCTGTCTGCCTCCTTTTCTTCTCACCAACTTGGCCGATTGCAGTGGCAGATAGTTTTCTCCAGAAGGGTGAGTTACAGACCATGTATGCATTGCTTTCTAGCAGGTAAGAGGTGCTTTCAAAGTCCTTGTTCCCAGTGGCATATCTGTGCTAAGGCAGCTTTCCTCTCTCCAGTGTTTCACTTGTCTTTGACAATAGATATTATAAAGCGTCCTGTCTCTACGTCCCAGCCTATTCCAATAATGCTGTGGATTGAGTATGATTTAATCTACAACTAAAACAAAAACATAATGAAGGAAGTGCATTTCAACTGACAGACACTCTTTTAGTTCAATCCCAAATGAGATATTTTTGTTTAGTTCTGTGCATTTCCCTCATGCTTTAAAAAATAAAATGTAGCTAAAGTTTGTCTTGAAATCCCATTAGAAGAATACTACCTATATAATATATAGCATACTACATGCTTCCAAATTTTGAAATATTTTGATTGTTGCAGTATTAAAAAATAATGTATTAGAATTTCATTACACATGCACGCACACAAAATCTATTTGTTTTCATCTGTAAATATTTGTGCATTTTGTCAAAAATTCAAATAATGTCAGTGCAAATCATGTTTTTCCTTAGTGAATAAGTGATGCAAATGACAAAATACGTCTCATTCTAATCACATCTTCTATTTCAGGTATGCGTCATAAATAAAATTGTGTTTGCTTTCAGTTAACAATGGACTAACACATAAAAGAAAACGTAAAAGAAATAAGGGCAGGCCTCTCACAGAAAATTATACTATACTTTATTTATATTATACTCAGATTTAGTTCCAATGCTTCTACTTCACCTTTAGTGCGGTGGGGGCACGGACGAGCAAATGGCAAATCGCTGCTTATGTTTTTTATGCTCTGTACTCGCCTGCTCTCGTGCCATTACCATCCTGTGCCATTTTGCACTTCTGTTGGCTTTTGGAAAGTCCATCTCGTGTTGAGTGTCTGTCAGCATGACAAGACAGTTAAACCAAAAGAAAAGTGATAGTGTGTAACTCTGCACACACCCAGCAGCTGCCGTGTCTGTGATTCTGCAAGCGGAAAAGAGGTGACTGGGGAATGCAAAGCTAAGGGCCTGACTCCAGCTCTTCTCTTACGCCAGCAGGCACCATAAAATTCAGATACAGTAGAATGGAATGTCAAGTGATTGTCTGTCTTGTCACGGGCAACTTAAACCTGTTAATGGAAGCAAGGCTTCCTTAACACTTTCCCCAGATAATCAAGTTTGGCAGAATTTAAAATGCTTTAAAAGGAGGACATGAGTTTTTAAAGAGGTGGACCAGCAATCTCCTCAGCTTTGGGGAAAAAATACCCAAATCTCATTCATAAAGCAGTCTCCAATACATAAGATGCAGGAAATTAGGAGTTATCCCCATTAAAAATAGAGAGTAAGGTAGCTGCCATGCATAAGAATAAGGTGATGGGTTAAACCTGAGGTCATGCTGCAATTATTTTTCCTGAGGTACTAAGCATCTCCAAATCATCATCCAATATTCATGCCAATATTCTGCAATTAGAGACATGACTAAGTAGCAATATGCTGACAGTATTGAGGGAGGAAAATTTCAGACACTTCTGCAGAAAACTTCTCTTCACGAGTGCAACAAGAAGGTATTCTCGTGAGTGCATCAATTTCAATTAGGATACGAAGTTAAATTTTCAAGTACACAGGCAGATGTTGTTTTCTCTTGACAGGACTGATATTGTTAAAGCAAAACAAACCTTCTCCAAGATGAACATAGCTGAAATGAGCAGCTTTGGAAGCAATGGATTGTCCTACGTATTAGAAGGTGAACCAGCATAATTGCTTTTAAAATATCACTCTGTAGTCACCTCTATTACCTACATTCTCTATAGCTACACATGGAACTGTGTTTGTGTCTTTCTCTGATGATTGAAATACTGTGCTTTTCTATGGTTACTGGAGAGCCACAAATCAACCTGTTATGAGTCTGTTGTCTCACGTGAATGCCATTAGAAATCAAATGATGCACCCACAGCTGGCATGACATGAAGTGACAGTGCATGCTAAGTGTGTAGAGTGCAGGTGACCCACCCGCACTTCCCATGGAGATCTTCATTATTTCAGTGTGAGTGGCCTTGTAGAAAAGAGTTGGTTGTTCTACGAAGCACTTAATCTTGGTGTAAAAGGGTGAAATTTCACACACTTTGAGGGATTTGCACCCAATTGCATTGTAGCTGAACCCAAGTTATTTTCTGAATTCAAGTCTGGTAGGATATTTTCTTTGTTTACTGGTCTAGTTTTGGGGGAGAGAGAGTTTATTGATTCAGCAACACAACAGATTTTGCAGATTCTGTCTGCTGTGTCCTGGAGATAATAACACTCCGAAACATCACTGGAAGGTTGTGGTAAAACTCCTGAGACCGAACTCCTCAAATCTTCCTGCCTTGCCCGTAGCAGTTTATGTTGTTGTTTGGATCTGCTGGGATGCGTGGTTTGAGCAGAAACCGCAGGTCAGTGGACACAGAAAGTGGTACCTAGGAACAGAGGGCTCATACTTTTACTTGCACAGTTCCTCCAATACTGTTGTGCGTGTGGAAGTACTCTGCATGTGGAAGGTTTGAGGCTTGTTTACACGAGGAGCAGTCAGCAGAGAGCAACTGGTGCAGCTGGGCCAGTTATAGCTGGCTTGGGAGAGAGGCAGGAGGAAGATGTTCTGCTGATGGGGTGCTTAGTGCAATCGATGTGTGTCCTTCCCTATTCCTAATTGTCAGCACTGGAGCATCCAGAGTAATAGTCTGCTGCCAACTCTTCCTAAGAAAATCCATGAGAGTTGCCTTACATATTCATACCTGCTCTGTATGTGCAACTGTGGCACTGAAGGAGCCAAAGAGAGTGAACAAAATATATGTGGGCCTGCAACCCTGTTATGCAAATGTGCTTTCTAGAAGTACAGATTAGTTTATATGTTATTCATCAGCAGAAAGTTAAACACAAGATGGAGGAAGGATCTCTTCATCCAGATCTCCTCTGTCTGATTTTGCAGTCTTTCTAGAGATTTTTTCAGGTGAAAAAATGCTCAAAAATAAACATTCACGTGGTATCAGGCAGCATTTATGATGCAAAAGAGACTGTATTTTGACAATACCAATATTTTCTATAATTGGTAAGACCGCAAAAGTACGTACTTGACTGAACTCTTGAGTGGCAAGTATTTTACTTGTAGTAAACAAGATCATCAGAGAGGCATTCACAGGATGAGACCAAATCAGTGAGTGAGCAGCAGATGGGGCTTGAGATTCAAAAATGAAGAGCACGGGCGACTTCATCTCCTAAATCTATTATTGATTAAACCATGAACAGTCAAGACTCTCATTTCACTCACGTTTAGTGCAGCGGCTCTCGGCTGCCAAGCTTAGGGAGCGAGCCACCTAGCAGGAATTAGAAAACAGCTGGATAGCAAAGTCTATGCAGATAAAGTGCAACCATACCATTGTTATTAATATTAACCCATGCACTGCTGAGGCCATTTGCACAGACACTAAAATCAGAGGAGAAAAAAATCTATGGCAGTGCTGGTGCCAGCACATGTACGCAAGTGTCACAAATTCCTTGGAAGTGAGTAACCCATCTCTTGAGTACCACTATCTGCAACACCTCCCTTCACTCCTTCCTACTGCAACTCTCGCCTTCTCATCCCTGTAGTGGCTGGTGCACATCTACAAAGGTACAGACAGCTCTTCTTCATCAGAAAGTGATGCTTTGATTTTGTTTTTCTCCCTCAGCACCTAGTCCAAAGTAACAGCCTTTCTTTCCAATCATGTTGGCTTCTAATTTTTTGACACAGTTGGTTTTTTGGGGGATTCTTAAGTTTTGTTTCCAACCTCTTTTTTTTTCATTACAGGGTTCTTTCTTTCTTCCAACTTCTCTTTTAACAAAATCTAGACACTTTTCTTGGGATCTTAACCCAGGGGCAGGGTAATGACTGCTTGGTTCTATAAGGCAAAGAGTGCCTAAGCTGTTAATAGAGTTATTGCTCAGTCTTTCCTACTTCCTATTCTACCATGTGAACAGGGAAATTTGACCCAACAAAGCCGCTGAATATCCAAAGACAGTGCATAGGATTGAATTCTTATTGTTCTGTGTTCCTTCTTCCTGAATGATAAGGTTCCTGCTGACTTTGAGTGATTTCCCTAAGGGCAGTCAGTAGCACCACTAGGCTTTTGAATTGCAAAATGCTACATCATGCTCATCCTGAAAACTTGCTGTCCTATTACTTGCAAATTGTGGACTGAATCTGAGCTCCTTAGAGACAGCACTTCTGCTCTGCTCCTCTACCTAACAGTGAGGGTAGAGCAGGCCTTGGGAAAGGTATTGCACTGTGACAGCCTCTGTCTCATTGCTCCAAAAAAAAAAAAAGCCTGGCTCCATCTTCTTTACTCCCCCCACTCAACGTGACTTTGTCAGCTATGACTGTTTTAAGCCCAGGTGGTGAATACTGCAGTTTCCAGATGGAAGGTCCTATCTGGAGCTCGATATCCCACTGGCAGTGCATATCGCATGGGGAAGTTGATGCAATCAACCACCAGAGTGCTTTTGATTCTGTGATAAATGAGACAGCAAAGGCCCTTTTCAGCTTCCAACAGCAGTTAATCCAAACAGAGCATGACCTGATCTACCTGCAAACCGTTGTCATCATATTCTGCTCTCTGTTTTGCCTCAAGGGATGGTTACATCTAGCTCCCTGCTAGACACACTTGGCCACATTGATTCTGCTCCACTTCTTAAGAGGTCAGGTCTTTAGGCAAGCAGTAATAATTGCTAGTGGTGTCCAGAGATTTATAGGTTTGTTCTATATCCCGTAGACTTCAATCCTTTGCGCTTGTTCAGAAACCCCCGGGATGGCTAGATGAGCTGGTTTGTTTCTTGCACTGGGCTCTTTTTTCTCTCCCATCTAAATTTATTAACATGATTTTCAATTACTTTTAGAACCCTGATAGTAATTTATTTTTAATTATCTACACTATGTAGCTGTAACTTGCTAAATAATCAGGTCAGTTTAAGGTCTGTTTCTGAAAACGAGTATTACAGTCATGGAAAGGCTCTCAATCTACTTCTATTATTGCTATTAATTCTAATTAAAATAATACTTAGTACTTATCTAGCAGTTTTATGTCTGGAGTATTTTGTAAACATTTACTGATTCATTTTCACATAATTATTGCAAGATAGGCAGGAAATAACAGTAAAAAATCTGTAGCACAGAGTAAAAAGAAGAAAATCACTTGTCTACAATAAAAGGAGTTCATGAGTGTGTATTACCCATAGACTCATTTTCCTGGAAATCTGTATAATTCCCTTCACATGCATGTGGACCCACTGTACAGCAGCAGAAGCCACGTATCCTTGGCAGCACATAAGCTAATGCACACTCTGTTTTCTCTCAGCAGGGAATAGAGAGAGGGGAAGTTCACATCATCAGGTTCAGCTTGAAAAGAAGAAATTTAACCAACCTAGCATCAGGATTTAGAGAGACAATAGGTCTCCCCATCTTGATTCAGGGCCATAAAAAGAATTGGATTCTTCAGCATATGGTTGAGCACCAAGGGAAAAGGACTAAATAGACAAGATTGGATTGAAAGGAAGAGAATAGATCTGAAATTCAAATTAGGGAAGCAATGCTAAGTCCTTGGCCCTGTTACCAGATTTGACATTGACAGAGATTAGTCTTGGCACCATCAGTAATGAGAGAGTTGGGGTGCTTTTTAAGCTAAATTTGCTGCCAATATCTAAAAGATTTGCCATCCATGGATGAGCACATTGTGTCAGAAGGCCAAGAGCTATTAATACAGTCACCACATAATGAGTGGGGAAGACCAAAGGAGCAGCTTGTGTAAGATTAAAGGCAGTTCCAAGTCAACACCACTTCTGCAGTGTTACAGTTCTGTGGATCAGCTACAGCTGAAGTCTGGAACTCCACTGCAAAACATCAGTGATGCAAAACCACCGATCAGCACATTTGCCAAAAGACACCCAGGAGGCACATGCAAATTATTTCCTCAGGAAACAAAATAAAAAAGAGATTGATGGCTTTGCTCCTTGGGGAAAATGATGCCAGTATGACAGCTCAGGCATGAGATGGATGCACAGTCTGATCACCAGCCACCAGAAAAGATGTTGACGAAGCCATTGCCAAATGCTTCGAAGAGCTGTGTCATGAGTGTGCCACAGGCTGAAGGCTTCCCAGGACTTTTGCCGTAAATGGGAAAAAGTTCCTCAAAGTGTATGTTGCTTGCAAATGGCTCCCGAGGGCAGGACCCACACAGTCAAATGAAGTATAAAGCAGCATGAAGGCAGAGAAACCATTCTTGTCCAGGACTGGCCAGTTCTCAAAGGTGTAATGACAGGAGACATTATTGCCATGCAAAGGATAGGCAATGGGTATGTGCAAGAAAGGATGTTGTTTAGTGCAGTTATTCCTGCTGCCATGAGACAGACTGGTACCGAAACAAGACGGAAGCATAGGGCATGAACTACTGGTTGTGAGTGGGCAGGAAACAGTGAAAGGGGTATACAGACAACAGAAAGGAATGTCGGAAGCACAGGGCAGTCTCAACATATTATCTCCACTCACACCCCAAATGAGAAGGCCTTGTTTACATTTACAGACTATTGGGAGTATATTTAGATAGGACCTATGATAAGAAAGGAGCATTTTCAATTGGAAAACTTTAAAAACAACCAGACGGCTGAAGCCCCGAAGAGTCCAGTTTATTGCCTTCTACTCTGGTGGGCAATTGCAGGGAGACCCTGGCTTGAATACAGTACAGGTTCCTACCCTGCGTCATCAGAAAACCTAGAACCCTCAGAAAATATCAGCTCAGCACATTATTTTTCTTTTTTCCTTTTTTAAGGAGCTGTGCATAGTTGTGAATTTCCTATCCCTAGTTGTGGATGCCCCAACACTCCAGGCGTTAAAGGCCGGGTTGGATGGAGCTTTGAGCAGCCTGGTCTATTGAAAGATGTCTCTGCATGTGGCAGGGGTTTGGATCTAGATGACCTTTAAGGTCCCTTCCAACCTTAACCATTCTATGATACCTGCTTCACCCAGAATGAGTAGTTCGGGAGTCTGCTCCTGCCATAATAACATTCTGCTTGTGAAACAAATTTTCTTTCCTGCAAATGCCAAAGTCGCTGGAACCTTTAATAAGAATCTGTGGCAGTCACAGCAAGGTAAACAATACAGGAGCTTAGCCTACATGAATTTCTGGGTTAGTGCTCATGGAAACAAAAATCTGCTGGAGCACAATGCATACTATTCAAAGCACTGAGTCATCTTTCACTCAAGACATCTCCACGTGGTGTGCAGTGTGGATGAAAAGATTGTCTCCATCCTGTCCCCAGTGCTCTGCTGTCAGATTTCCTTCAGTTTTGTAGTTAGGTCAGGAGCTGCACTGGCTTGCAGTAGGCCCTGCTAAGGTCTTCTGTCCTAAGTCTTCACTGCTCTAAGTATGCCGTGACCCAGAGGCAACCCAGGTTTCCTACCTTTATTCTACATGGACATAGCCAACACCCTTCCTAGTTCTCATGGGAACTGGGCCAGCCGTGGTTATATAGACTCCTGCTCTCCTTCCAATTCAGTACATTCACTGCCAGCCTGGTAAAGGAAATTGCTTGATGGTTTATTGAATAATTGAAGATTTTAGGTTAATACTTTGATCCCATGGGAAAACTTCAGCCACTCCCTCGTTTCATGTGCTTTGCACAAACCAGTTTGGGCATAGGTGTCTTCACAGCCAAGTACATGTCGGGCTTCCTCAGCCTCCATGTGCTGCACACGGCCTGTGCTGGGGGCACTGGAGAAACGACTGTTGTTCACTTTGTTCAGGTTAACTTGTAACACTCAGATGATGATCATTAAATATCTGTTTTTAAGGGGCTATGGGTACAGTTTTTCAGGGTCATACCTTACAGACTGGGGCACATGCTGCAGGCTGTCCTATCGAGGGAACTGTGCTGGAGAGGGTCACAGGCCACTGTGTGCCTGCTGAAATCAGCTGCACGCCGCCCCTAGGACACATGACAGCAACGATGGAGATACTATGGCATGATAAATCTCCACCATTATCCAGTCAGTGACAAACACACTGCCCTTGCTCAGAAAAATTTAGCAAAGGAACTGGCAGCAGCCATCTCTTGGGGTTAATGATTGGACTTGATGATCATGGAGGTAATTTCCAACCTTAATGATTCTGTGAGAAGACAATTTATGCCAAAAAGGGTAGTGACATCCATGAGGAATGTGGCCATGGATGATCAATGCTGAGGCAGGAACACCCCTGAGGGACTGCAGCTGAGAGCAACCCATGTCGGGACAAGAACATCTAGAGGGACTGTGGCTGTAGGTGACAATGTGGTGGGGAAGAGGGGAGAGAAATGTTTCTGCACAGTTAAAAAGTCTAATATTTTTCTTTTTTTCATTAATACCCAGAGAAGTCAGCGGATGCTTGTGTTGACTGGCAAGAAATCACATAAAGTAAGATTCCCCAAGCTAAGGCTTTTCTGACCACGGTAAATGCCCTACTGCATCTCACTCTAGGGTTGTCAGTGGTATCCAAGGTAAAAGAGACATGATAAAAGTAAGGATAATGAGAACACTGAAACAGATTCTGGATTCAGAATAATCAAGACAGAGTGAAGGACATGTGGTAGGACAAACACTATCCAATTCCTTAAACTTCAATAAACAGTATATATATGAAAAATACCATTTCAAATATATACATAGATACATTTATGTATGCATATTCAAACACATGGGTGTATTTGAAAATATTTTCTATACATGTATTAATTTTTATTATACATTAGCATAGTTTATTATATATTAGCATTTTTATACATAACTTTTATATACAAATTTGAAACAGTGCATATAAAAATAATCGAATCCATACGTACTATACATATATAGTAGATACAATAAAACATACCATAAACAATCAAAAGATTAAGCCATATACTTTATGGGTTAATATACTGCTGCTCAGCCACCCAGTCTGTATCTCTGACAGACAATAGCTTTCTACATTAAAATTCAGATTATTTTAAAGTCTATATTAACAAAAACTTGAGTAACTCCTGAAATTTAACAGGGGATTATTGTTTGTTTCTTTTTTAAAAAATCAATTTTTTTATTAAATGTATTTTCTATATACATATGTGTGTTCTCTTGAAAAAAAAAAAAAGGTGCTTTAAAATTGTTTTTATCAACGTCAGGGGGGAAAAAAAGTCTTTCTCTATTTCTATCAGAAGGTTTGGCTCTTCAGTGGTCACCCTTTCTGCTGATTCCTTGGCTTGGGAACCATGGGAGAGCTCATGGCCAGTCCTGTCCAGAACCTGTGGATGAGAAGCGATGGAGTCCTGGGGACTACAGGAGCCTTTGGGCTGGCCCCATGCAGGAGGCCAGCAATGGACCAGCAGTACAATGAACCCATTACGTGAGAAAAATTTATACTTAAGACAAAATGATTGAAGTGTCTTCTAACAATACATATGAGGACATTTTGCCTAGCTATGTAGTGTGATGCCATTTTTTCTTTATAATATTTCTGTTCACCTTTCACGACCTAACGTAACGTAATTCCTTAATCATGACAGTTTGACACCATATCTAAATTTATGGCTAAGTGTACCTTTCATTGAAGTCAACCCCCTGCTGGCATCCCAGTGGCCATGAAAAGAAAATGTTCTCTTTCACTGCAGAAAAAAGCAAAGGTGTCTGCAAAAGAATAAATGATCTACTTATCAAACTGCATTTTAAATCTGTATACTTTTAATGTGATGGGGTATTTAAAGTGACTTATTTTCCTTTTACTTTCTCTTGCTAATTGGTTGTTCAGGTAGCAAAAGGAAAAAGAAGGAAAATTAAGTAAAAGAAAGCAGAAGTGCTGATCGGAGAATAGACTTCATTTCTTACAGCACGGTCATGCTGTGGTTGGTTATCCATCTGCTCAAAGGCATGCAATGACTATTCAAATACACCCTGGCTGAGGGGAACCTTTCAGACCTGTTTATAAGCAACACGAGTACATCCACACTGCTGCCCATTTGGGGCTGGGTGAAATGTTATGAGAGTCAGACAGACTTAAAAGGAATGGCTGGAGAGATAAAGTAAGGAGCTGTCACCTGGGTAGTAAAAACAGAGTCACATTCAAGCTGTTTACAGCTGAGGGTTTGGTCTTCCTTTTAATGATGTTTTTTACTGAAACGTTACAGTGGAAAAACCTGGGAAGAGCTAGGGCAGCTCTATGTGACATCTCATTTTACTTCTGGATGCCAAGAGAGATGAATGTATGTGGGCCCCCAGCATTCTCATTTCTATTGCCATTCCTTCAAAATTGAAATATTATGTACAGCAACTTATTCTTTATGGCTTAATTTTCGTCTGCCCAAGCAGCCAATCAGAAACATAAATGGACAAAACCAATTCTACAATAAAACTGTATGTGTATTATATCACAGCCATATTATTCTGAATTTTTGCTGTTTTTGCTTAAGGATCGATGGATGACTGAAACACAACAGGAAATATTTTGTTTGCTTGCTTCTTAAGGAAAAACAGAACCACCCAATTGATAATAAAAATCAGTGTGTGCTGTTCTGTGAATGCATTCTAGCGTGGCAATTAAGTATCGAGTAAATAATAAACATCTCAAAGCAAACCTTTTACAGCCCAAATAACAGAAGTGAGTTACAAAATGTTCTTTTATAATAGGAAAAAGTGCTTCATTATCACTGGAAGCAACATGAAATAACCAAGGTTACAATTCAATTCCCGGTGCTTTCTCAGCAGTCCAGTGGAAGACTGGGTATTGTTTGCAAGGAAGGAATTCCTTTGTTTGGGAGTGTGGAAACCAGCATTTTCAAGACTTCTCGAATTGTGATGCTGTACTAACCCAGGAAAACAGAAAATATTCTCTGCATCCATCAAAGGTGGCAGTGTTTGTCCTCTTTTTAATCAAAGGGCCTTGAGAGCTATTTTGTTTCATAAAGGTATCCAGCAAATGATTGCTTTCCGTAATCAAAGTACAAAAGACATTGATTGTCCAGCTGGCAGAGTAGCTGCCCTTTAATTACTCCAACCTGCGAGGTGGATGGTCATCCGTGACACTGTTTGCTGCTGGGGGAAGCAATGCTTGCGCTGAAGTCAATGCTACTGATGACATCTGCTGAGCCAGGTTTCATGTCTCAAGGACAGCTTGCTTTTTGCACAGATGCACCAGCCTCTCAGGCTGCCTCGGGACAAGATCTCACTTCAGTGAACCCTGAGCCTCACAAGCCAGGGATCTCAGCTCGTGGGAACATAACCCTTTGGGTTTCTGAAGCTTGTACCTCCCTATGAATGCTTTCCTTGGGAAGATGCCTGCAGCACTTAGGTTTGCAGTTTGGGTGTAGCCTGTTATGAGTGGGCAGGGTCACAGACAAGACAGGCTGTCTCCTGGGGACTTTGTTTTCTGTTTTTATTGAGTACTTTTGCTTGGGTAGTCAATTTTCATGGCGTATTTTCCAGCATGTTAGTCGAGAGTTTTGTTTGACCAGGAATGGCTTCCCTGGATTGCGCCGTGTATCACTAATCAATAAGACAGACGCAGAGACATAATGTGGAAATGAATTGATGCCTGTGAGGAGAGAAGAATGTGACTAATTATTGCTGAGCCACCTGCCGCCGCAGCCGGATTGGAACATCCCCACTGTTTGCTGCTAAGTTTAGCAGCCGATTGCTAGGTGTGAAGGCTTTCTGCCAGAAATGCAAATGCCTGGCACAAAAGGGTGCCTTCTCCACAGCATATCCCGTGACTTGAGCTTTTGTAGATAAACTGGCCTCAAACTATCAGCCCAGGTGCTGCTAGCAGGATAGGAGGTGTACAGCTCACCCCATTTGCCTGGCTTTCAGGAAGGAGTTTTGAAAGCACTTTGAAACTGAAGCTGGAGACATGACCATGACCTTCAGTGCCAGCACTGACCTTGTTATATAGACATACCTGCAGTATGCTCTGTTGCAGGAAACTATTTTTGAATAATGTTTCACCTCTATAAGGTTGTGAGATGCTTGACAAAGACTGCCACAATCACCACCTTTCCAGATGGGAAGACTGAAGCAGGGACACAGTAGCAACTACTTTTTTCGTCAAGAAAGCAGTCGTAGAGGCTGAAAATGGACCCAGGTCATTTGCAAAATCTCTCCTCCGTGCTCTTTTCCCTAGTATCTGTGCATGCTTTCTTCTTCAATTCTTCTGGAAAGTAACTTGACCTAAGAGAAGAGAAGTGGCAGGTCTCACCTGAATAATTTTCAAAGCTAGTTATGTTGTTTACATCATCTCTAGACCTACGAAGCTCAGTGATCAGTGTGGTTACCCCAGGTATATTGCAGTTCAGGTTTTGGTTGGTTTGTCCCAGGATGTGAGCGGTGCTCCTGCCTGTAGCAACTGTATTCATAACGCTTTGCTATATCGCATTTCCTAGGGTCCTCGTGGTCTTCCGACAAATTGCCCTTTCCTTCTCTGCTTGCTGAAAAATGAAGCTTTTAGTTCTTCTCGCAGGATCAACATGTGTCTGGGATTCCCTGAACGCACTGAATAAATCACACTGATTTCTCTAGTGTTTTTGTGCACCTGTCTTTTTAATATGATTGCTATTCTGATGCACGGAAAAATCTGCCAGCTCAACATTAGTCTCACGGTTGTTGGTTGATTTTTTTCTTTTAAATCAGACCGGCTACATGCCAATCTGGAGAGTACTCTGTTTGCCTGCCACGGTGAAATATTTAATTTGCTATCCTCCTCCTCCTCCTTCATCCATTTCCAAACGGACACACAGACAAATGGGCAGGAAGACCTTCACTCGCTAAAGTGGGAAAACGTAGGACTGTATGGGAAAAGAGTGTAATATTTCATATTTCAAATACCTTAAATTTTGGATTTCCTGCTTAAAATCCCTTTGAAGTTCATTTTAATTGGATTAGACTTGGAAATTAATTATCAGCAGTTAGAGACAGCTTTACCTCCTCCGAGCCTTGCTCAGATGTTAATGAATTAAGGACAGTTTGTATCTAATTTGGATTAGGTGACTAAACAACTCAAGAACAGGACTCTGTTTCTATATATAGCGTCTCATTTTGTCACTGCTGGGGGAAGTACCTGCTGGGGAATGGCTGAGGTTTGAGGGCTTGTGCAGTGAGGATACTCGCTTTTGCAGCATGGAGTCATTAGGGTTTGCTCCGAGTGGGTTTTCTTGCCGTGGTGCTGGAAACAGCTGAGCTCTGTCTCTTCCTCAACACACAGGCAGCTGCACCAAGTCACTTAGAGGAGCAGCCAGAAAGCACAGACTGCAGGTACCAGGGTAGATGGGCATATTAACGTGGCAAATACATTCAGCCATAATCAATGGTTCACTGCTGGTGGGTTAAACAACCCACCTCCTCGCTGAAGGATTTTACTTGACAGCAAGGTTATAGTGAGACACAGAAATCCAATATCCCTTCTATAAAATACAGATGGAGAAAAAAATTACGTGGACTAAAATTATGACTTCGTATCACATTTAGTCCGTCCTTTGCTCGGATTGGTAGGCCGTGTTTCAAAGCTTTATAATTGATATTGCTCATAACACTAGGGGAAAAGAGAAAGAGGGCAGGCTATAAACTAAGAAATTGGAGCTGTAAGACAAGCATATTGTAAAGTGACAATAGGGAACAAGGAGGTTCGGGGATCACTAGATGGCAGTCAGCTCTCCAGCAAGGCTAATCGAGAAAAGGAGATATGAGCTTGTGGGGACACAAAAGCAGCATGGAGGAAAGCAGCTGTAATGCCATAAAATTCTAGAAATTATGTCAAATTTGCTTTGCTGTGCACCAGGAATCCCAGGGCAGGCAATGCTCTCTCTCGAAAGTGGTCTCATTGTGTCAATAGATTTACTGACATGGGGAGAGCAGGTGGGATTGATCTGTGCACACACAAAGCAAAGAAGAGAAATGCATTCAATTTAGAAGAAAAAAGCTTAGAAAGAAAATTACATTGCCAAGTCTTTCAGTCTTGTATTGGGATGTGAAAATGTGGGAGTTCAAACCCGAGACCTAATTAATTTTTAGATACAGATCGCACACATTAATGTTACTTAGTTGCACAGTACCAGTTCAGGAATGCCATATCTTTTAACAAGACTGAAAACAGTAGATTATCTGACTGTCTTCAGAGCTTATTAATGTTGTTTATTATTTCTATTCCACGGTTCATGGTGCTAACTTCAGCAGAAAAGGAGAGGTATCCCCAGTCCTTAAGTCAATATTCAGGAGCACATTAAAATAACCTGAATTTGGGGTCACCTCAGCATTTCGATTCCATGGTCATGTTAGAGGAAGACAGAGATTTGGAATATGAGAATCATAGATGGAACAGTAGCTATGGTTTAGTTCACCTCTTTTCCAATTCTTATGAGAATCATGTCCACATTAGCACTCATTCAGAAACATAGCAAACACAGCTCCGTTCTCCATACAGTTTACTGGAATAATTGCTAATTTTAAGGGACCCAG
Organism: Mohoua ochrocephala; assembly: GCA_013398855.1. Taxonomy (NCBI): domain Eukaryota; kingdom Metazoa; phylum Chordata; class Aves; order Passeriformes; family Acanthizidae; genus Mohoua; species Mohoua ochrocephala. The sequence goes on from VZTA01001289.1 coordinate 236,277, forward strand.
GACTGATTATGTGAGTTCCTATGTACCAACAGAGACCATAGAATTACATTGAATAACATGTTCTCACATCAGCATTGCACATTTGTGGTTGAACTGGGGCTACATTTTTTGACCTGTGGTGTCATACTTTCAAGTAGTTCACAATGAGAACAGGAAATTGTTCATATTAGTCTTGTAATCTTTTTTTTAACTGTTAGGTCAAACTTGCCTTCCTCGTGGGAATAGAAACGCATATTTTCAGAAAGTCATCTAGATTTGCTTAATGATTTGGAATGATGGAGAAGTAACTGATTTGTGTGGTTATTTGCTTCTTCAGCATTAGTCCAATAGGCGTCACTCTGAGACAGTGATTTAGAGGCACGATGCCTAAAACCTTGGAGGAAGAGTACACAGAGAAACCAATTCCCAGAGAACACGTGTCCCCTTGGAGGTCATATGTTGGAAATAGGGTAAAACTTCTTAAAATTTGGTGTCTCTTTCTCATTTTTCCAGATGGATATCCCTTTCTTGGCCCTGACAGTTAGCCTCCAGTGTGCTTTTATCCCATGTACTTAAACGTTCAGTCCTTAGCTCCTTTCTACACTTGACTAGATGGCTCTTCTATACTTTCTCCTTGCAACATAGCTCATTGAATTTGAGTAAGTCTACAAGCTTCTCAACAGACACCAAAGATGGCACACCTTCAGCCCGTCATGCTGAAACGTATTTTCCAGGCTTCATATCCATTGTGTTTTTCTCTGAACTCCGACTTCTTTTTTTTCACATCATTTTTTTCAAAAACGGTGACAACGAGATTAGACCAGATAGCCATTGCATTTTTCCCAATGGTAGAGAAAGGGGAAGCTTCCTACACCTATATGTGAGAAATGTATCAGTGACCCCACGAGCAGACAGCCCCACTGGATTTGGGAGTAACTGCTAAGAGATAAAGATTTATATTTTATATAATAAGATATTCAAGGTCCTCTCAAAGTCGTTGCTTTGCAGGACAATCATCTAGTCCATTTGGGCCATGTTCTTTATTTCTAGAGGGATGACTTCATATTTGGCCTCATTTAAATAAACAATTTGGGAACTTTCAGCACACACACAAAAAAAGCTGGTTCAGTAAACTCAGAGGCACATGATGAGGACACACATATTGTGCATGATGAAACTTACACTGGAGACTTGTATGACATCTTGAATATATTCCCAGGCAAGCTGCCTTAAGAGTTCTCATAGCAAGGAGTCCTCTGTGCATTGTAGGTGGGCAAGCCTTGCTTTTATACTCTCATGGATACAGAGAGCTCATACATCATTATAAGAAGAAAAAATTGTTCCCAGTGTTTCTGAAATAAAATACTTTAGACAGAGGAAAAGGAAGGAAATGCTTTGGCTCATTCGGTTCATTGGGACTCGGAATGAATGTTTTCTTCAAAGTCTTGAGATTTTCAATGGAACTGAAATTTTTTGTGTATTTACATCAGTACTTCAATTCAAATCGACAGCATACATTTGAAACAAATGTCCTTGAAGTGCCAGTCACCCCACTTGGACTCTTATTTCAGAATAGTCTTGGATCATGCTCTTCACCGACAAAGCTAAAGTATTGGAAGGACTCCTGTGGTGCTTCCAACATGCTCCAGTCACTAATGGGCCTTAAATCTGCAGTTAGTCCATAGTCAAACCACAGAAAATAAGGATAGTGTGGGTCTGGGTTCATCAGCAACAACAGTTTTGCTCTAAAAATCTGATCCTATTGAACAAACCCCTTTGCAATCCGACATAGCTGGTCTTCTCCAGCCCACCTAACAAAAGCACAGGTTTTGAATGCACACAATTTCTCAAGCAACATCCTCACTAGTTTCATTATAGTTAGTTACTATGTAAACTTTTTTCCGTCAATTCTGTTACCAGCCCCAGGCAGGATTCTTCGTTTTCACAAAGGCCTGTTCCTTGCAGTCTGATCTGACCTTTACAGGTATCAATTTAGAGTCATCATCTTGGGCTCTCTAAGAACAAAGCAGAGGACCTGATAGAACTTGGAGAATCTGGACTCCTAGATGTTGCTCACTGATTCCTGATGCGGTTTCATCATGCTCCATTGACACACAACCCACAGAGGAATATGAAGGTCTCATTATTTTCAAGGGATCCAAATCATCCTGCTTTCATTATCTAGCAGTGGACATCTAAAGCTGAGCTATTCCCAGGAGGCTCCTTCTGTAGCCAATGAAGAGAGATGGGCCTGCGATATGCGTTTTAAATGACATACATTAGAAACTCATCTTAGGATAGGATCTGTTCCCCAACAGAGGTATCTTTTTTACTACACCAAAAGGAGCCAAAGGTGACTACGTTGGATCTATGTATTCTGGTTTTAGATGCAGATGAATCCTGTCTGTGAACTGCTTAGAAAGAGATGGAAAATAAAGATTTTGAAGAAGTAGAAAATTGAAATTTACATTTTCTAGTGAAGCTCTTATAAATCTCAGCATAACAAAATAAAAATGCCCACAATTATGAAAATTTCCTCAAGTGAGAGGATGGGGCAGAGTTTGCTGTTATGTGGAAGAATTTAACTGAGATAAAAAGTATTGTCCACGGTCAGAATAATATGCATACAATAAGCAATTATCAGTTAAGAGCTCCACTCTCCAGGCTTTTTGTAAAAAAAAAAGCTGCTAGCTTTTTTTCTAGCTCTGCTGCTTAGCATCGTCTAAAGCTAAGTTTCACCTTGCTGGAGTCATGTCATATCGGTGAGTTCTTTTACATTTTTCCCTTTCATGGTGAGGATATGGCATTTGTCATTTGTTTTCATGGTGGTATATCATCTGTTTCACACCTTATAGTTCTTACTTTTGCCTGCACTGCTGCTTTACTTGGCAACAGGAAAGTACCTCCATCCCCTTCCTTTATTCATTTCTTTCCATTATGAAGTAAAGAAATGAGGATAATTCATGTCAGCAGACTGGGATTTGTGGATGTCATCACAATTCATTGAAATTGCTAAGTCCTGTCACTTGCTTCCTATTATTCTGCAATACAGTTGGTATATGAATTAACACACTACCGAAATTAGATGAGAACACTTAAGTTTTCTCCATAGAGAAACATCCCTCTGCTTTATTGTCCCAGCTTAGTGATATGCTTTCCATATTGTACTTAGGTATCAGTCCTTTCCAACCAGTACAAATTCTAGGTCTCTCTCGTCCACGTATTTCCTTCTTCCTTGATTCTTTGACTTTTGTCCTCCTGTAAGTAATATAGAAATCAATAGAGTTTGTAAAACTGCCTATAGCATTTTAAAACCATATCATTGCACTTAGCAAACAACTGCACTTTTGCTAGTTGGTGCTATGGATCACTAAAACAAGATGGATAAAGGCCTTCTGAAAAAAAGTATATAGGCTTTTTGACCAAATTCTTTTTAGTGCAATTGTTTTTACAAGACTTCTTCCAGAGATGGGCCTCAGAATGAAGTTTTATCTCCTGGGCATGTGGAAGAAAGACTTGTAATAGCTCTGAGCCGTGCATCACACCTAAATCCTGCTCATACATCTTGGTATTAAAGGCTTGACTGGCACTTAATTTCCATCTCCATCTAGCTGTTCCCCTTGGCTCCTTTCTCTTTCCTTTATTTCTTATGACTTTCAGTCCTTTGTTTCCTTTCAGGACTTCCTAAATTCAACATATTTCTTCCTGATCTACTTCTCATTATATTATCAGGATAGAAATGCATTTCTTTCTTATATAAGCATTTTATTTAGACCGTAGAACATAGGAATCTTATTTCATTATTTCAGGGGCTTTTACATTTTGATTACTGTAATTAAGCAAATGAGTTTTTATGTTTGTTAGGAGTTTTTAGAAATTATTTTTCATATCTCTTCTGGTGTTATTCCAAGCTGGCATTGCATTTCAAGAAAACTGTGGTTTTGAGACAGGTTTCTTTGGCCATGCATCCAGTGACTCCCCTTCACAGTTTTAAGACAGAATTGCTCCTTGTGCCAGCTTAGGTGAAGTATTCTGTATTCTGCATTCTTCTGTGTTCTTGCATTTTTTCCAGAGTTCTACAACAAAGACATCTCGTCCCTTTTCTTGTGCTGATGATCAAACTAGGAATTAATACTACAGGCTAATCCATGCCTAAAGAGTGAGTCAACACTTTTTTGTTGTTGTTGATGGTGATTTTGGTTGTTTTTTTTTTTGAAGAGCAGGGTGGAACATATGGTGCTCTCTGACTTGCTCAGTTCCCAGACATATGGATGCCTTCCAGCCACCCCGATGGCAGAGTGGGCTGGGAACAGCCTTAGTGCCAACGCCATAGGCACACTCGAATGCACAGACTCCCCTCTGCTATGGGGGGAGCCCTGTGGGGCACCCAGGTCAGCACTTCCAACAAAAAGTTGTCTTGAGATGCCCCTCAGAAGATCACAGAGCAGCATCCAAAAGATTGAATGCGCGGCATATTTGTCACTGTCATCTTTTGTAGGTTGCTGTCCCTAAGCTGAAAGGTTTTGGCAAGCTGTGTGCTCAGTGTTAAACTCTGACTGAGTTACCAAGAATGAGCTATTTGCTGTCAGCAAAGACTAATTTATAAGTGTAATAATACTTATATGCTTACTATTAAATATTTCTAAATGGAACTTGCACATATGGAACAAAGTCAGTTTTGTGACATCTCTTAACTCTGGTCCAGTTTCATTAACTTTTATTTTCTTCACCTGTTTCCGCTGTCATTACTGTCAGCCTTGGGGCAGGCATTTTTGAAACATTCATTTTAATTACAGCACAATAAGAATGAAGCCCCTTGTGATATTTATCAGCAGAATTCTCAAGAAATTTTTAGTATATTGAAAATAAATCGTGTTTGTAGCACACTGCTTTCCCAACCGTGGAAGACTTTAACTGTTCATATATCATGCATTTACCACCTTTTTAACATTTAAACAGAGCCTGGAATTTATACCCTTTGATGACTCACCAGTCCCTGCTGCTCAGATGTAATCCTCATTCAATAGGAAGTGGAAGTCCTGAGCGAACACAACTTATGCTGCAGTGCTGACTGGGGTGGCAGAGCTCAGCAAAGTGGGTTAATAAATTCCAGCATGATCTATTCCTAGCAATAGACATGGTCACTCCAGAACCAGCTGTATCTGATCGATACCTACACAGGGCCAGATAATAGAGAAAGTGACACTGCTGGATGCTCAGTGCAGAAGCCCATTGCAGAAGTTTATGGTAGACTTTTACTGGCCCCTTAACACTTGAGAAATGCAACCTTTGTTGAAAGAATGATAAAGCATTTGCTGGGAGCTTGGGGAAATGGAGCAAATTATGTGTAGAACCTGCATGAGTAGGCTTTGGCACAGAGGACCACCTCTGACAGGCTAACTGTACCTTATTATAGTAGGAAAACACTTCATAGATCCATTAGCAAGGAAGTGTTCACGGAAAAGACTAACTCCTCGCTACTGGGAGCTATTAGCACACAATACTACTGGCCTTTTCCTCTGACATGTGGAAGGGGTGAACATAATAGCCAAATCCTTGGCCTCACAGCTCTGCCGTCAATGTCTTTTTGCAATTAAACGCAGTGGGCTGATTCTGCTGTTGTCTGTGGGCTTCAGCTGTAACTGAGATCAGGCCATGGCTTGGCATATCACTGACCCTCGTGGGCCTCACCAGCATCTCCTTTACTGTTTTGCATGACCCCACTGCTTTGGCACCCACGGTGTGTGCACAGTTGATGCGTTTAGGAGGGGCGAACGGGTGCGGTAGAAATAGGCTGTAACTTGCTGAAAGGATTCCCAGGATTAAGTCTGTTGCCAGCCCAATCTGGCATAGGGGGTGTCTGCAAATCCCCCCAACGAGCCTGGAGGCAGCTGTGTGGTTTCTTACATGGATGAGACTCAGCTGCTCGGAGTTACTCACACTGAGATATGTAACTGGTGCAGCTTAAAGGACCCAATTTCAGCAAGGTTATACTGATTTATCCCTCTTTATGATCTGACCATATGTATTTATTTAAAGTGCTGTCAGATTCAAGGTGTCTTATATGCCTGTGTGGCCTGTATTGCCTTTAGGATGAAGTAGTGTATCAAGTGACACACACCTCAGTACTGGTACTAGGTATTTATGGGTGGTGTTGTCCCCTTCAAATGGATGCCTGGCAAACAGCAGCTGAGTGAAACAAGGTGGCTCAGGGATGAAAAAGTTTTTTAGCAACCATGCAATCATAATGCATCATCTTCTGAAGGCCTGACCCTGCCTAGGTGCGTTCTAGTTGGGATGTGAATGAAAGCCCATCAATGACAGTGGCGCCTCTGCAGGGTGTAGGAAGGGAAGAAACAGGAAGATGCCAGTTAGCTATAGTCAGAACTTCCTCCTTACAATCTCACTCCAGGGCTATGGAGTGGTGCCAGCTCTAGCACAAATGTGGGATCATAGAATTCATTTAATGCATATATATACGTATATATGAGCAGGTGTCACTGTTCATATACTGTATTCCATTTTCCATTCCTCTACCCTCAGCCTTGCCTGTTTAAACACAGCCTTGTTGGGTCCGGGGCCCTCAACAAACAGCCATGCACAGTGCTGTGTGCTCACACAAAAGGTTTCTAATCTCGGATAGCCCTTAAGCTTAAACTGCTGCAAGTATCAGCATATGATTTCAGCTAATAGATATCAATTAGTGCCAAGGCCTCCATTTTTAACTCTGAACCCTTTATTTGCCTGAAAGACCAATTTGTGATAACAGGCAGATTGAAGTGTGGAGTGCTGTAACCTCCTGGAAAACCCTTGTGTTTATTGGTGAAAGCAATTTTTTTAGGAAGGCTCCAGGACCACACATATAGTTGCAACTAGGGGAATATACTGCAAGTAAGTAACTTTTCTCAGCTGTTCTAGTTGGGATTCATATAATCAAAAAATTAGGAGCATATAGTCTGTGGTGTTCATTTGTATTCTCTCCATAGAAAGCAGAGACAGACAGACCTTCTCAGAGGCTGATTCATCTTAGGTGTCAAAGATCCCCTAACAGATGGCTCCACAGATCTGCTCTCCAGACAGTTCAGAAAACTGAATCCTTTCCTCAGTAAAAACACTCCTTGGAACAGAAAACAAACTTCTCTTTCAGGAACTATTTGTGTTCACTTCTCCTCTCCACATGCTAACAACCCTATACGTGGTCTACTTGTATCATCTCTGTATCTCCATTGCACATTCCTTTGCACTTTATTCAGACTCACACCATTAGAAGACTGCTGTAATGATTACTGCTACCTGTGCTAGAACTAAAATAGAACCAGTAAGAGAGATACCCTCTATGAATCATAGATTTTGCAAAATACTAACACAGTAGCATTTGTTTTCAGTATCTGTTCATGAGCCCACAGACCCACTCTCAAGTCTTAAAAGTTGTCCTTTTCACAGGTCCATTTTGTGATAACCTGCAGGAGACCCAAGTGCTGGCCATCCTACTTGAAGTCAAAAGGAGCTGAAACTTCAGTATGACAGTAATCACATTGCATCTGTATATTAAATTATTTTATCTTTATGACTGTGTTTCTTTCTTATCAGTTAAAATATTTTCTATTGCCTTCTGCTGGAGACAATTATCATTGTGCGAAGAGCAAGAAATGCATTTTCCCAGCTTAAACAGAGAAAGCAGAACAAATCACTGCTTCAAACAGTCTTTTTTTTTTTTTTGAAGGAGAGCCAAGAGAGACATTGATTTAAAGAGTTAAGTAATTGGCACTTCGAGTTTTGATCTCACATATAGGAAAAAAAAATTCAAGGGAACAGAAAATTCATCAGAATTGATCCAGAGTGACAAGGTACAGCAGAACTTCTGAAAAGCTATGTAAAATAAAGGTTAATCCAAAAAAATTTGAGCCTGTCAAACTAAACCATTTCTTGTCTCTGGAAGAAATGAAAAAAAAAAACAAACAAAATGGTTGGAGGTTTTTTATTGATTTGGTTTTGTGGTCTGGGGGTTTTGGGGCTTTTTTCTGATTTTTTTTTCTGTTTATTTGTTTTCCATTTTATTCAGGTTAAAAAGAAATTGGGCACACTGGATGAAATTTACCTAAGAAACTTCCTTGTGTATTACAGGTTTTACCTTTGCAAAGTTTGCACTTACCTTAACCTCCAGTAAAAGGTCCAGATTAGTTCATTGTAACAAGTGTCTTTGATTTATTTAAATGTGGTGGGATCAGGTATGTGAATAAAGACAAGCAGGCCAATTTCTAGGATGGAAGGTTCCAGTCTCTGCCGTGCTAACAACTGCTGACCTTCAAGATGTGCTAAAACAGCACAACATCTGTTTACCAGGCTCTCCATGAAGATGGAGGAAGCATTTCAGTCGTGAAGATCAGCAAACCAAATACAAATCAAGCATGCCAACAAGTTTTCTGCACCTTTAAAAAAAAAAAAAAAAGAAAAGGGAAGAGAGAGAATGTCAATAGCAGTGGAGTCTCTCCACAAAAGCAGAGCAAGACTGAAATAGTTTAGAGTAGTTTACATTTAGGAGGAAATTGCAGATTCTTAAGGTGAGAAATGCTTTTTTGTTCTAGGTTTTTATTGATCATATTCAGTTGAGCTAACCAGCTAAGAAATTGGTTGTAAAGATTCCACCTGGCTGTTCTGCTCTTGGCTACTGAGCCGTGGTATTACTCACGCCTTTGGAGTTAGTTGGATGAGACCTTTGGTATCAGAGCTATGCCAAGACTGCATTTGTTAATTTCTTCTTTTCATAACTTTATTTTTGCCTTTGTAATCTAAGACTTAACCTTTTCCTTGGGAGAGTAAATATGGAAGGTGGCTGCTAAAAGTTCATCTACTGTGAGGATGAAATTTTACAATAATGAGATTCCCTGCCTCTCCAGTGGCCACCAGTCATTCACCATGGCTTGTGAAGAAACTCTGCCACCCCCAGAGATTAGCTCCATAACCAACACCATGCCAGAGAGGAGGCAAAAATGCAAAACCCTCACTTATGGAAGTAACATACGTACTTATTTATTTCTGGGAAACAGACAGACAATTTCAGAAGGGAATAGGGAAATACATATTTTTTATTCCTTTAGTAAAGCAGTGAGTTACTAAATATCAACACAGCAGAAAAGTTGGACTACTGGCTGTAAATGTATCAACTGATGAGCTTGTAAAAACGCTGTTTTCAAAGCAGGATACTGGATAAATCCTCTGAGATATGGTGGCTGTCCAAAAGATTGAACAGAGCAGACAGGAAATAAATTTTTCAATGTTTCCAAAGGATAATGTGCTGAAAATCTAACTATAGGTCTGTCAATTTAATGCTTACCCAGGGCAAAATCTTAGGAAGGCAAAAGAGGATATGCTCAATAAAGAATTAAGGGTGAACAGCATAATTAATACCAGACAACATGGTTTAATGAAAGATAAAACTTTAAATATGTAGAAGTTGCATTTATGGTGGGATTTCTAGCCTGACAAAATGTGCATTTGTTAAAAGAGCAGAGTTATACAAGGCCATAGGACTTTCTCATTTAAAAATAAAGAACTACTCAAACTTCAAAGTCGAGATAAGAAAATTGAGAATTTGCTAGAGCGACTTTAAAAGAAAGTACTAAATGGGAATCATCTTTCAAAAATAACATTTCTGTAAGGGTTTTCTTGCCCAAATGTAGTTCAAGGGAGTTCATGGATTGGGAGGGAAGGCAAGAGAAATTGGTGGTAAAGACTGTGGTTGGCACTAACTGAATGAGAGATAAAGATAGCTCCTAGAGAGAGGTCCAGGCAGCCGGAAAAGCTGGCTTGCCTTCTTTTAATTAAAGAGCTAAGTGCAAAGATCAAACAGCTAGGAACAGGGAATGGGGGCTCAAAGTGAAATAAAAAAAATGACTTAATGTTGGCAAGAAATAAACCCACGCCTTTTAGTGAGAGCAGATCAGAGAGAGTTCAGATGAAGTCCCTAGAATGGTTTGAAATTTGGAAGGTCTTTAATGAGAGACTGAAGAAGCTCAGGTGAATTTTCTCATTTCAAGCTTGCATTTCTACCCAGTGACAGTCACAGTGAAAGCTTCCTCTGCTAAGAGGCTTGTGTGTTTAAATAGAATTTTCTGCATTTTAACTTGTGCCCATTGTCCTGTTGTCGGGCACCTGAATTCATGTCCTTTACTCCCCCCGTTTCCAATATTTACTCACATGTACGAGACCCCTCTGAGCCTTGCATTCTGCAGGCCAAGAAGTCCCAGCTCTCTGAGTCTGCTCTCATATCAAAGATGCTCCAGCCCCTTCACCACCTTCATGGCCCTTTGCTGGACTCACTCCAGTGTGGCCACATCTTTCTCGTACTGGGGAGCCCAGCACTGGGCACAGCACTCCTGATGTGTCTCACTGTGCTGACTAGAAGGGAAGCATCACATCCCTTGACCCACTGGCAATGTTCTTTCTAATGCAGCCCCACGCCAAGATGGAAAAGGATGGGATAAATAGGAGACATAGAGAGGAGTCAGGAAAATATATTGGTCTCTCAGACAGGAAAGAGAAGTGATTGCAAAAGAATAAATGTTACGTTGAAGCAGTAAATAGCAATAGTATTGTTTCCATTTTTAATTCCAGAGGATACAGCAGAAAAAGAGTCTGTTGAACCGGTCCAGAGTACTAAGGAAGAACCCATGGATTACAAGAAAAGGGGAATGACTGAAGACAATGAGGAGGAATACTTACAGGGGGAGTGGAAGGGATTTCTGCTAGACAGTTTGTACTCCAGGAGCAGAAGTAGAGAAAACAAATATCTGGAAGTGTGAAGGAGTCAACGTGAGGGAGCCATTAGAATCATAGAATCATAGATTGGTTTGGGTTGGAAGGGACCCTAAAGATCATCAGTTCCAAATACCTGCCATGGGCAGGGACACCGTCCATTACACCAGGTTGCTCAGAGCTCCAAAGACTTTGATGGCGAGCAGAGTCATGGCCTGGGCCACAGCAGTAACGTCCAGCTCATGGAACAGATAAAGCCATGTTGCCGTCTCATTTCACATGAATTTCTATTCTTTTTTCATAAAGCAGAAGAGTCAACACAGCCTGGGTGCTGAGAACTACTCTAAAGAACCCGGTGGTTAAAATGTTCCCCAAGACAGGAGACAGGGATTTGGATTTCTCGATGCAGAGGTGTGAACTGAACATGGATGAGTACCATAAAATGTAATCTATGGATTAACTCCCTTTCTAGTAGCTAATAATATTCTGCCTTAGTGTCTGAGTCGTGGGGCACATACCAAAGAGAAGATACAGTTACACCAAATCCTATCGCATCAAAGGCTTTCTGTAAATCTGGGATATTTTTTAAAATAAAAGCTGAACAAAACCTGTAAATTGAATGAAGCAGTCCAAATATGCACATTAAGAAAAAGAAGAGTCTCAGGAGCAGAAAGTTCTGTAATTTACCAAGTAAAAGCTGAAGAAAATTCATTAACAGTTTTATGAAACTTGGTAAGCTTGTACTACGAGTCAGGAAGATATTTTTAAAAGTAGGGATAGGTAAACCATTGCAACAACTTTTGGGTACATAACAGAGAATCAGTCTTGTAAGTCCTTAAATAAATATTACATTTGTTCACAGGAAGGTAGGTTCTGATTTAGGCAGACCATAGAAGTTGTGGGTGCCCCTCCTGCTGTCAAGTTCTATTGGAATTCAGAATAGCTGATCATAATGGTTCAGTCAGTTTGTTAAAATGAATTTGACTCAGCAATGAAAAAGCAAGGGGGTTTCCTCTTGCAACTTCCAGACCTATACAACTGGAAGGTTTTTTGTGAAACAGCAAGGAGATCATCAGTGCAAATCATATTGCGACAACAATTTAAAACCAAAACGAACCAAAACCCCAAACCCCTCCATTTACTGTTATGCAGGAATGAAATCTGGTTTTATGCCACAGCATAAAGGTAATTAGTTTGGTTGGTGTAAGTTGTAACTAGAGGAACTATTTGAGTTTGAAAACCTTTACCAAAGGTTTTCTCTAACAGGTAGGTAGAAAACATGCCCAACTTTCAGGTCCTAACTCTCGACAAACCTGAAGCCATTTTCCCAGTCTACCACCAGTTCATTTCATTGCAATGCCTTTAAAGTGATGTCATAACATCCCTTTGCTCTCAAACTTACAGTTTGGGCAGGGTATGTGTGTATGGAGATGGTAATTCTGACATACTGGAAGCTTTCCAACAGGATAAGAACTGCTTTTTCCAGACATCCTGCTAACATCAATTTGTGGATGGATGTAACTTCTTATCATCTCCATTACAGGACATGGCTGTCAAAGACACTTCCTGGGCCGCTGTTCATATAGATTTGTTTGTTCTGTTCAGAAAGATAGGGGAGGAAAAATTCAGATATTCCTCCATTAAAAGGGCTGGAATAGTTAATGTCTGAAATAGTTTGTAGACAGCATTTCAAATAGGAGATTGAAATGCTGGATAAGGGGAAACACTTTGAAGACTATGATCAAGTTTCATCTTCGAAGATAGCCAAGAGAAAGCAGAAAAGCTTAATGGAAGAGGTTACTCAAGGTGACCTGCCATCAGTGTTCCTGAATATGAAAGTAGCAGGTTAATAAAAAGTTCTTTTTCTTTGGATACAGAAATATAGCAACCCAGTTAGACTGAATTTCAACTCTTTGGCGACAATGGTGACTTCCCCTCCCACTCAGCCTTTGGGTTCACTGCTTCAAAAAGACCACCTACAAGTGTTAGTCCCATTAGAGCACAATACCAGGGTCTGACTACAGCAAAGACGTTTCCTTTAAAATAAATGTGTATGCATGCATATATCACCCACTCTTCAGATGTTTAGCCCCAGCCCCAATATCTACCAAAGGAGGCTGGGTGAGGGATTTCTTGGAGGGATATGTAAATTTAATTTCCAAAGCCAAAGTCCGATGGCACAGCCAAATACCACTTGCAATACAGTACCACTATGTAGGTATGCAAAAGTCTTCCCGAGGAATTTTCCCAGGAATTTTTAACGTAAAAAAAGGCTAAACCAGAAAATATTGCCAAAATCGCCAGCATTTCCTATGAGCATCAGCTGGCTAGTAGTGTGAGAGATTTGAGTAATTCTTTGAGCCAAGGACAACTACAGAGTGTCCCACAGGGGAAAGCAAACATTGCAACATCTCTGGTTCAAAAAAAATATTCAGGTGACTCATGATGAAGTTTCCATATTGCAAGGGTGATGGAAAGAGAGCAAGGTATGCCTGCATGAGGAATAAAAGTGTTCAGGAAACCTTTAACTCGGCCTAAGACATACTTGCAAATGCCACAGATACTTTTTCTTCTCTGCGCTGTTTATGTAATGTGTACTGTGAGCTCTTCTTTCACATTAGAAATGTCTTGGTCATGTATCTGACTTTTAGAAAGCATTACAATGTTGTCATCTGTCTCAGAGACAGGGAGACACAAATTAAATTCCACCGGACTAGAGGGACAAAGAAAAGCAGGAAACTAAAGCTAATGTTGGAGTAGTGTTCCCCACTCCGTTAACAGAAGTTACCATGGTAAAACAGGCAAAGAGAAAAGATGGTACATCATATCACAAAAGATGTGGAGAGCTCAAATACATTTCAGTGTTATTTCAAGCTTTATTTCTCTCATGTGTTGTATTTTTCTAAGAACTTATTAAAAAGATATTGTCTACAATGCACATTTTCCTTCCTGCGCGTCTGCTGTTGAGTACAACAGTAAAATAATTTCACAAAACCTCCACCAAAACAAACAGGAAAAAACCAAACAAAACCCCAGCAACATTTTTCCTTTCCTTCCCAAAAGAAAACTCTACCTGCTTCTTTAGATTGTCTCTGAATTGGTTTTTTTCTGGGTATAGAGCAGCAAGTAAACACAGACATTACTGCAGTTTCTGCAGTCACTAATGTCTTCTTTTCCTGAGATCAGGAAGACTGGGATAATTACATTCTCCAAGAGGCAAAACAATTTATGAAAAAAAAAAGACACATATTCTTATTAAAAATTAAATACAACTTTCATAATCAGCTGTTTCAAATATGTATGCATGAATAATGACAGCTAGAAACCAGTCTCTGCAGATTGCTCATGAAGTGGGCGTGCAGCTGAAGTCAGGGTAAGAAAAAAATCACAATAAAGGAACGGTTTCTTGGGGCTTTTATGAGGTCGTTTTGCCTAGGCCAGATAAAAGTGAATATTTCTGCAACACCCTGTAACAAGAGGGAGAAAACAGAATTAAAAATTATCTTTTACAGCAAAAACAAAATTCAAAGTCAACTTCTCAGGGATTAAGTCCACTGGAAAATAAAGTCTTCCTTTTCTTCCAACAGGTTTTAGCTTTTAATTATGTAAAGCCTTCACAAAGGGATTTCTATCTTTTTTTAAATTTAATTCACAAAATGTCCTAATTATCTGCAGACATATTAATAACTCTTTGAACAATATATTAATGTAGCAGGCTGAAATGTGTTTTCAGAACAACAGTCAAACAAGGCTTAAAAAGTACATCCATCCATATTTCTTGTGCAGTTCATATGCAAATACATTATTGGTATTGTAGATATTGTGAAAAAAAACAAAGGATCCAATGCGTTGAACTCCTTCAGCTGTCCACAGGTTATAAAACCTAACAGGACTGTGGACTGCAAAAATTAGACGTTTCTGCCCCTCCAGGGAATTGCCTTTATCTACACCTTGTCATTTCCTTAGTGAATTTGAGTAAATTTTTAATAACAATTTTACTCCTCATAAAACTGAAAAGACAACCCATGGGAAGCCAACAGTATTATTTTGATACAGTCTTCAGAATAAAGCCCTGCTGCAAAAATATTAAAATAATTGCTGGAGTAGTAAATGATGAAGAAAATCACATTAGAATGTCTAGATTTGTGGAGAAGGATTGGAAGCAAGGGGCTTTTGAACATTTATAAAAAGGAATTTAAAATAATCAAAATGCCAGCTCTCAAAAAAAGAAAAAAAAAGTTATGTCAAAGCCCTCTCCCAAGGAATGAATAACCTTTGTCACTATCTGAACTTGCTTCAAAAGTCTCCAAGCCTAGAAGTAAAGGCTCTGCAGAAATCTTTATATCAAAACTGAGAATTTGAGTAGGGAATCCCTTTCAGGAAAGAACACAGGTGCAGTCAGCCTTATGGAAAGGAGATTTGAAAACAGAGGGCCTGATTTCTGTGTTTCAATAGCAGTGTTTTGCTGACAGCCTCCACTGACATGAATAGTCTCCCTTTTTGTTTGTGAAAAATAGTTGGAAGAACACAGCCCACTGCAGTACCCTCTTTCACTTAGGACCACTGAAAGTTTACCGAGTCACCTCCTCACTTCCAGCCACATTTCTCAGCTGTTCAGGTTTATCCAGGAACAGTCTGTGATGCAGAGAATGTGGCTGTATTGAAGGTTTTAGCCCAAATATCAAGGCACTCCCAGAAGATGCCTTCAATGCCGTCATCAATTCTTCTGACCTGCAATATACGTTCCGTGATTCTTTACAAAAACCATGTTTCAGATTAGGTATGTGCCATTGCGTGGCCCCAAACACAGAGTTGGAATGCATTTATTTTAAGATCCCTTCTCATATTGTTTCAAAATTAAACTACATAAGTTGTCATAATGAAATGTCAAATTCGAAGATAAATTAATACTGACCTTGGCCCTAAAAAGAGCAAACAAATTCATTATTCTTACCTTTCTCTTCCTTCTTTCCAAGTAGTTTCACTCCTGGATAAAAGAAAATAGATGCCTTAGTACAGTACAGTGTACAATGTGAAGCTCAATCACATATTTATGCAAGGAATTACAGTTATCTAGTTGTATGGAGCTTTCTTGATTATTTGAAGCCCTTTTGAAACTCCACTTCAAATAACAAGCAAACCCTTCTGCAAGATTCCAGTCCTAGCAAGAAACATCTTTAATTTGAACTCAATATGAAGAGCAGGATGTATTGACTCAAGAGATAAACATATCTTGCTTTTGCTGGGAAAAAAATAAATCTAGTAGTGTTTCAAATATCTTCAGATACTTCAATCCTCCTTTAACTTCATGCAATTTGAAAGAGTGAGAAGTTTCTTCTGTTCCTGGTCAGATTACCACTATTCTCTTTTAGGGTGAGATTCTCAAAGGAAAGAATGATTAAGCTCAAAATCAAGGCAGGTGAAACCCATCTGCATATGATGTTTGACAGACTTGCCAGAGGTAAATCATTAAGCTGAGCTATAGCCTGCCGGGACCTACTCATCTGAGGTCCCTTTATTAATGCTGATACTTCTGCTAAGTGGTTTCTATATTTTCTGCCAGGAAAGACAAGCGTGTTACTCTCAATAAAAAGAAAAAAAACCCAACAAATGAGAAAACAACCCGTTTTAGGAAACAAATTCATAATCTTTTCAACTCAGATTGTACTAGACTAACCAAGTTGAAGCTAAGTTAGCAAATCACATTATTCATTAAAACAAATGAAGCCATTGTCGGTTGCATTCTGGCACCTTCTTACACAAATATCTTTTCTCAATATTCCCATGTTAAGTAAAAGCTTTTTCTTTGTGCTGGGAAACCAGCATTTTTAGTGCAACTTGATCTTTCTGCAAGTTTATTAAAGACTGATTGTTTACAGAAACCTGTGGCGTGCATGCTGTCCTTGTGACTTCAGGGGCCTTTGAGCTGTGGCTCTTTTTGCTGTGCAACAGTAAACTTCATGACTTGTTCCCTCTTCAACTGGTTACAAATAGCATAAATCAAGTGCTGGTTGAGACTCCAAAGAAACTTTCCCATGGGTCATGCTCCAAGAACTAAACAAAGTGCAAACCCACAAACCATGTTTATTTAAAATAGTTTTATCCGTAAATCATGTTTCCACAAAAAAAAAAAATTTATCCAGCATCTTACTGAGTTCCTGCTCTGCACATGGGAAAGGAAGAGAATGGGGTTTCCTGTCC
Source organism: Mohoua ochrocephala (assembly GCA_013398855.1). Classification (NCBI taxonomy): domain Eukaryota; kingdom Metazoa; phylum Chordata; class Aves; order Passeriformes; family Acanthizidae; genus Mohoua; species Mohoua ochrocephala. The sequence goes on from VZTA01001289.1 coordinate 253,212, forward strand.
CTCTGCACCTGGGTATTCAGGGCATAGTTGCTTTCCACAGCAAATATCTACAATTATGCATCCACTGAAAGAGCAGAGTCAGCATCCGAGGGAGCATTTCTCATTCTTATGCATCACACTGGATGTAATGGAGACATGAAACAGGGAGATGTAATGTCACCTTGCCTTCTAGATTCTGGGTTTGCTGCGGCTCTGAGAGTTTCAGCAAGACAACTAGTGTTTCATTAAAGAAGAGCAGACCCATAAATTTGATATGTTCACGATGTGACCTCTCCCCATTGACAAAATAAACAAAAGGGTGTTTGAGGCTGCCCCATTTTCATGCAAAAAAATTAACAAGGTCTCTGCTACAAGCTTGCCAGGCATTAGCTTTTGGTCTCTGCAAATCCCTACATACTTGGGTATGGACAAATCTCACGAGGCACCAAATAAAAAAATGTGCAAGTGTTTTAAAGTTATTCTGTTGTAATAACAGAAGTGTTTTACTGATCATTTGTGCCATAACAGTGAACAAATACTGTCTCAGTTCTAAGTTCTGGCTGAGTAATGATTAAATTGGGAAGAAATTCTTTACTGTCAGTTTGCTGAAGCACTGGAGCAGGCTGCCCAGAGAAGTTGTGGGTGCCCCATCCCTGGAGGTGTTCAAGGCCAGGTTGGATGGAGCTTTGAGCAACCTGGTCAAGTGGAAGGGGTCCTTGCCAATGGCAAGGGGGTTGGAACTGAATGATCTTTAAGGTCCCTTCAAATCCAAACCATTCTATGATTCTATTATATGATCTGATTTATTAAACTTCAATATTGAAAGGAAAACAGTTATTTTCTTATACTCCTCTCCTAAAAGGTTTATCCTGATGTCAGAGACAAAGGCAGTGCAAAGGGCACTTAAAACTTTCTTGATAGCATACAGCGAGACGCGGGGCTTTCTCAAGGGTGCAGTAGCTCACAGATAGAAGTGGAACTTCATTATGTTGTTTTCCCATTAAAAAAGGAAACTACATAGCCACCCAGAGAGTGCCCTGGCACTTATAATCAAAAAGGCAGAAAAAATTACATTCGTGAAGATCCTTCTTGATATAACAGCTTATAAATATTCCTAATAAAACACAAAATGCCTGGAGGGCATTTGGATTAATGAAAACTCATTTCCTATTGCTTAGGGGACAATGTAACTGCTCTCCTGCCCTCTGCCCAAACACACACAATATATTCAGCCTCCTCCCCTTTTCTCCATGTCTTCTGTGATATCCATGTCCCTTTCTGAATCCCCTCGACCCCAGGAAATCAGGGCAGAGCTGCAGCTGCTCTGGAGCTGTGCCCACGCTGATCTGCCAGAGGGCTGCAGTCAAACAACACAGAGAATGCACCACCCCTCAGAGCGGGCACTGTTTTAGGCTGTCTCCTATGCTAGTCACTGCTTTTCACAAAACACACAGAAATTTAATTATCTCTGAGACTTATAATCTCTTTCAAATTCGGCTAAGAATGGCCAGCAGCTGGAAAACCTTATTACATGCAGACAGACAGCGTGATCGTACAAACGTCGCTTCTTTAGGAAACCAGGCTAATAGAACTAACGGTGAAAAATGGAGTAGGTACATCAACAACAGAGCACAACGCTCAGTTCCTGTTAAGTGTGAAGCCTTTGTGACCATAAAGGCTTCAAACAGGAAAAAAAAAAACAAGAGGGAAAGAGAACAAATATTTCCTCTTTGGTGCCACTGCACAGATGGAACAGGCTTAAAAATTACCTTCAGGTCTTTACTTTGGGAACCTTTTTAACTTCTTTTAATCTTAGTATATAGTCTGACCTGTTTCAGTTAGCTCCCTTGTAATGTAAAATGCCAGGCTGCAGACTACATGACTTGTAAGCCCTGCCTGGAGTTCAGATCTTTTTGTTTAAAATCCCAAGGGAAAGGAGAAGAATCTTGATATAATCAAAGACACTGAGATTGCTGCCTCCAGCCTATCTTTTGAGAGATTTTTTTTTTCCTAGTACATGTTACCAATACTCATTTTTTAATTCCTATCCATTATGACATATTCTTTCATAGTTTAAACTTTTCCTGCTCTGTTTAGTCTTCAAATCTAATGTTACAACATAAAGGAAAAATAGATCTAGCATTACCCAACAGAGGGCAGGCTCCTTGGGAATCATTAAGTAAATAACAGAGTAGGAGATTTATCACTTCAATGCATGGGGTTTTATTGCATTTGTGTTGATGCATTCTTTGAAAATATATATATATATAAACCCCTCACATGGATTGGTTGCACACATCACCTGTTGTTAATACTGTGCCTGGACTGAGCACGCTCATTTGGTGGTACCAACACCCGCCCTGTGAAAGAGGGCCTGTGCATCTGGCTAAAGGCAAACCTCTGCCACCTCAGCAGACAATGGCAAGGTTTCCAGTGGTGAAGGCAGGTGCTCTGATGGAGATGCTCAAGTTAGATATCGAGGATCTTGGCTGTGTCACACATTTCTTTCGGAGTTTATCAGGAAACAGCACACAAATGAGGATAAAAGACACAAAGTGCCCTTGTTGCCTTTGTTAACCAGGCACTATCCAGCAGACTTTACTTTTTGTGCCTTCACTGGGTATCAGGTGGCTCTGTCCCTCCTGCAGTCTCTAACTCTGCTATCTGCAGACATGCTGTCCTTCAGGAGATGGCTCAGGCCTGCCATACTCTGTGCTTTCTTACTCACGCTCTCTAACTAGCCTGGACATCCGTAACTTGGCTTCCATCAGCTTCTGGACTGCCTGACACGTGTTTCAGATCTGTAAAGCTGCTAACGTCTGCTCACAGATCCTGTGGGAGGTTGAGCTGGCATGTCCTGTCTCCTCTCACCAAGACCGAGAACCAGTACAAGGTTCCTGAGCCCAGGGCTTGCCCAAAGCTTCTGGTGATGAAGACACCCTTTTCCCACTTCCAATACATGGAAAATTCCAGTAGCAAGAATATCTGCTTTTTACCTATGCCTTGACTTTGGAGATGCTTGAACTGAACTCTTCCTGGTATTCACTGGCCAACCTACACATCCTCACCAACTAATCCAATTCAAGCTTTTATAGTTTATCAACTAAACACCTTTCTCTACACTGTCACCCGCACAAAATTCTCTTAGACACTCATCATTTTGCTTCTTAGTCTTCCTAACTCTTCCATTTCAGTACTAGGGTCCTTTCATCAATAGAATTTCAACCTAATGGAAAATTCCATGATGGAGAATATTTCAAAAAATCCCTAATGATTTCACAATCCTTGTTCTGAACTTAAGGAAGTACCTTGGATGTGGCTCCTTGCATTGAGTACATTGCATGCAAGGCCACTGAGTTCTGCTGCGAGAGCAGCTGTTCCTCTCTCCTCCCATTTGAACAGCTTATATTTTAGACAGGATTTCTTCTTGAAAGGTATTGAGGACAGCCAGTCAGGGCTGTAAGTTCTGTCAGGCAGGCTAAAAACACAGAGACACACAACAGTGTCTGGAGAAAAATCCAACGTTTAAACAGTCTCATTGCTTCTACATTCTGTACCCAAAAACTTACCAAGGTGCCATTATTGAGGTAGTCCGGTATGTCCAGGTTGGTAGATGTTATTAGGTTGTGTTTTGTTCTGGAGTCGGTCCAGGAAAGCATTATTTACCCTTAAAGTACAATAAAAAATGAATAATGACTGAAGGCAGCTGAGAAGTTCACAAACTATTGAAATTTAACATTCTGTGAGTGGCTTTTCCTTCCCATCTGTTCAGTGCCCACCTTCCTATATTTTTCAAGGCTGTGCTGCATAACCATGGACGGGCATGAGATCACGTGGATTTAATTTTCAATTCACCAGATGCATCCTGATCCTGTGATCAGCCTGTTGTGATTAAAAGGCACACCTCGGCTGCCATGCATAATGTGCCAAAAGTCTCTGTGGAAAGATGACCTGGATACCACCACTCACCATTTTAGGGCAGTTACCTATTTTGGCAATTCACTTTAGGTAATCTTTCAGCTTTCAGTGCACAAGGAAAGTTTCTAGAAGTAATGATTTCCTAATAAAAAATTAGGAACCACTTAAGCTTGTTACTAATAGAGACAATTTATGCAGCCGACAACTTTCTCTACCATCCAGCACTGAAATTCTACCATTTTCTTGCACTTCTCTATCAATCTGGAAATCATGAACAAATACAGACACAGTTTTCCTCAATCTGTTTGAAATATTTTCAAATTGGGATTGTTCAGCCTGGAGAAGAGAAGTCTCTGGGGTGACCTTACAGCAGCCTTTCAGTACCTAAAGTGGGCTTAAAGAGAGACGGAGAGGGACTTTTTACAAGGGCATGTAGTGAGAAGGGGCCGGGGGAATGGCTTTGGACTGAAAGAGGGTAGATTTAGGCTGGATATTAGGAAGAAGTTCTTCACTATGAGGGTGCTGAAACACTGGCACAAGTTACCCAGAGAAGTTGGGGGTAGCCCTTCCCTGGAAGTGTTCCAGGCCAGGATGGATGGGGCTTTGAGCAACCCGGTTTAGTGGAAGGTGTCCCTGCCCATGGCAGGGAGGTTGGAACTAGATGATCTTTAAGGTCCCTTCCAACCCAAATAATTCTATGATTCTATGATTCTTTAGAAAACTCTTTCTTTTTTGCCTCAATTATTGCTTAGGACTGACACACATGCTTAGACATGACTGTTGTTTTAATGTTTTACAGTGGTGCTGGTAAGAATGAGATAAAAAGCAAAATACTGGGTTATTTTTGTCTAGGGATATGGGATGGACTGAATCAAAAATCCTTCATTAACTTCTATGGGTAATTATTTCAATGTTTTTGCTAGAGAAAAAAAAAAGAAATGAAAGCAGTCTGAAGAGTGGTTGCCTATAGAGGTATTTTTTTTTATATTTCCATAATGATATTAAAAAAAGAGAAACAAATGGTGTTTTTACTTTTAAGCCTGAGCATTGTTTCTTTTTACCAGCAGAAAACAAAGCTGAGAATAAAGCTGTGCTTCAGGATAATGAAAAGTCATTTAAGCGACGGAAGTGGAAGGCGAGAAACGTTGAGCACAGAGAGGTCACAGCAGTGGGGCACAGCCTGGGACGCAAAGAAATGCAGCTGCAGAAGGCCTTGCTGCACTGCAGGTTCCATCTGAATCGATATCAAATCCCATATTTAGCTCTGTCTGCTGACCTCAGAGACAGCCAACCACAAGATATGGCACGGACAAAGTAGACCATTCTAAAATAAATAAAAATTGAATAGATACATAGATGGACACATAAATACATATATAGATATGTAGATTCATATATTGATACACAGATAAAGCGTGTCCCAGCTGAAGCTACTGCACTAGTAGTCATCCGTGAAACTAATAATAGTTTCTACTCTATGCTGCAGCCTATGCTGATAGGATAAATAAAGTGAGAAAGGCACTTTGGGTCATACTGCATTACAGTGAGCAGTTGTAGTGATGGATATTAGTGGCTCATTTGAAAGCAAAGCTAAACCAGAGATGAGGTCAGGGATCCTCATTGCAATAGTCTTCTAAAGCATGAGTGCCTGCAATTTTGAGATCCTTTCCAGGTGGGAATTCAATTTGAGTGTATTCTGCATTTTTTGCATCATACCTCCTCTGTTCCTTTTGATGTGCTCTTGTTCTGGTTTCCTCTTCCTGCTTTTGTTTAAGTTCCATTAATTCAGCCTGGCAATGATAAAAGTGAAAAACAAACAAATAAACAAACTAACTAACTTACTTTTAATTAACACACTCATGCTGCAAACCCTATTAATTCCACACCATGTTAGCCTCAGTTAGAGCCAGAACTTCTCTCAGCAGCATTTTATTTACGTGACAGCACTATGTTAAAAGCTGAGTTGGTTTTTCTGTTCAGCATGTGGATGATTTTTGTTTGTGCCTTAAAAAGAGGAAATTTACAGGATTCAGACAGTTACAGTCCTACATTTAAGGGGGAATGCCAGACACCAATCTGCTTCCCCTTGTCCCAACGCACAGATTTGAATTTCCTGGTGGGTCCAAGGGGGACAGTAGCCAAAGTCAGGAGCAGACACAGCTGTCATGCCCACAGGGTAAGAAGGAGACATGTCCTTCTCCTTCTGCCTTTATGGAGTGCAAGGAGAAGATGAGATCCAGGGCATGTGGTGCAATGTGTCACCTCCAGCTCCCTGGGGCTCCCATCAGGGTGAGGAGGGCAAATGGTACTTCTTGGTGTGGTGGAAACATATACAAGCTCCTAGCATGGCAGCAGAGTACCGCCCTTATATAATATTAAGGTATATAAACAATGTCAAAGGGAATTCTTTTCAGCGGAGAGTTTGCTCATGCAATTTTAGCCAGAACTGTGGAGGAAACACAGTTTATATGAGTCTGGTCTGTATGGGTGCTTGTTTGTCTAGCTCTTGCTGTCTGCAACGCACCCAAGAATTGAAGTTGCAGATCTTTCTGCAAAGGAAATCTGGCTTGCAGGGCAAAGAAGAAGGGACAGGAACAGACCCATCTTTCATATTTTCCATAGCAACTGCACAGCAGTAGGAATAGAAACTAAAATAAAATGATGCCGTTAGATAAAAGCTTCAATAACTGAATGGAACCACAAGACTTTTTTTTTTAAAAATCAATTTAAGTGGAACATTAAGTAAAAACTATGCAATAAATGTATGGAGAAAATCAATAACTGAGAATGTGTTGTGTATCAATATTTGTCTAGCCCTAAAAGAAGAAACAGGATTAAGAAATAAAAAAGCCAACCTCAATTTTCACTATTTTAAATAACTATTCAACCCGAAAATTAAAACTCAGTATCTGACTTTCCAATATGCCGACTCCTCTCTTGGAGTAATGTTCTGAAATATATTGTGTGTATATGATGCGGTGTTCAAAGAGTAATGAAAATTTCTAAATCAAGCAATACACACTAAAACCTGCTCTGAAGAAAAAAAGGGAACTGACAATACCTACACATTTTATAGCTACACTGTGCTAGGAGGTACACACAAGACAGAATTCACAATTACTTTAATAAATATTAGCTTGAAGTAGAAACGAGCCAACAAATATCTGAGGGACAATTATTGGAGCCCTTAAAATACATATTATTTACAGTAGGTCTGTGAGTATTGCATTACTCTGCACAATAGGTAGCAGCAACTGTGAAGACAAGGAGACCTTGGAACCACATAGCAAACAGGAGCAGCCTTAGAAGCAGCCAACAGCTCCTTAGCAATGCATGGAAATCACTAAGAAGTCTACAGCTCCACACGACTCACTTAAACCAAACCCATGAATTGGGGGCGTGCTAATTTACATCCGTAGTTATTTTCTCTTTGGAAGGATCTATGTACAGACTACAACAGGTACCAGTCTTATACCCATCCAGACTGGCTTTCAAATATTGTTCCTCTGTACAGGTTCTGGGAATAAGCATACACCTGATGGGACAGCAATTAAGAGCCTCCCTCTTTCCCCACCTTTTTTTTCCCAGTATCATAGTCGTTAGAATACTATGAAATGAGGACACATCCCCAACACGTAAAGAAAGATAACCGTGAGAGGCGATGAGTAATTTCTCCAGCTCTGGAAGGAACTCAGTGCGTGGAATTTGTTGTGCTAAAATTCTCCTGCCGGGGAAGTAGCTTAACATTAATTTGGATGTTACTAACAGCAGAGGCACAGCAAGTGGCTCTGCACTTGCTCACATGTTTTCAAATGATTTGCTAGATTTTCAAGTGCTGCCCTCCCTGTACTTTCACAGTCAGACCTGGAGCCAAGACAGGTAACTTCGCAAAGTGCCATCACCTTTGGTAGATGAACTTTATGCAGATATGGTACCCAAATCTATACCAGAGAGACTCCACATTTCGGGCAATGCATGATGCGTATGCAGAATATGGAGTTCAAAGCTGCAATTACAGCATGCCTGCTTTTTAGCTAGGGGGTTAGCAAGGGCACAGAGAGGCTTACTATAATTAACAGTAAATCTGAGCATTTCCACATCTCCATTTGAAAAAGCAGGGCCCACGGCCCTCAATCCTCTAGAAAGAGAGAATTCAGAGAGATCATCCTTAATTTCTCAATAAGACAACTTCTGCCTGCGAGAGAGTAAACTGGTTTCCTTAGCCTATGAAATCGGTTGCCATGGTCAAAAAACCCTCTGCACAATTATTCAAATGGAGAGGTGAAAAGGAGCTCATTTTCCAGATGCAAACGGCCTTGAACTCAGAAGATAATTCTCCTGTTCCTGTTCAAATTTTACAGCTTGACTCATCTCTCTCACAATATTTGAAAACAGTGACTGAATCACTTTTGCTAAAGAGAAGCTCTGTGCGTAGGCTACAAGTAATCAATGTATTTAATTGGTTTCACAGCATGCAAAAAAGATACAATATGCAAACTGTTAATGTATAATTACCTTCCTCTGTTGTTCTTGCTTCATTTCCTCTAATCTTCTGTTTTCATCCTCTCGAAGAGCTTGCTTATAAGCATGGCTTCTTTTCTATTGTTCAGCAGAAAATAAAAATATATTGGTGTGGTGAGAGGGGGGCCAAACTCCCAAACCTTACTCTCAAATTGTTACATGGGTAATTAACAAACACAAATGGTCGAATGATTCCAGTTACTGAAGAAACAGATTAGCCTCAAGACTAAAATTTAAACAAGAAGAGGACTAAAGCCTCTCAGTCATTCGGTTTGGTTGAACGTCCACCTGCGCATCACAGCCAGGCAGTCACAGCAAGTGCTGTTCTGTGTCCCAGTGGCAACCATAAAGAGATCCTGAGCAGTCAGAAAACACACTTGGGATATATGATAGTGAGATGGGGTATTCTGGGAGGAAAGGAAAGTAATGAAAATATTACCAAGATAAAAAAGCAGAATGGAGGCCTTGTAATGGAGGGGAACACAGGATTATTTGTGGAGGTAGGGCAACAGGAGAGATCAAAACTGCTGTTATTTGTGAGGCATCAAGACAACTGGAAATCTGAACTGTACATCATGAATAATGCAATAACCGTGCCATAGGTTTTCATTGCAATAACTAGCCCCGGTCTTTCACAAGTTGTAATTGTTTGCAGAAAGCCGACCTACAATTAGGGTCTTCGAGGATCCTTAGGATATTATACACTGGAACTTCTACTGTAAAGTCTTTGAGCAGGGGCATCGTGTAGTGTAGCACACTAGAAAATGAGCCAGTATAATTTAATACAAGAATTTTGCAGGTTTGACTTAAGAGAGGAATTTTTTACAGGTCTACAGAATGTTCCCAAAACTTGATATATGCATGCAGAAAGACACCATTAAAACAACAGGCACATAATTTGCTAAAAAGACTGAATAGAGAAAGCCATTATTAATAGCTCAATTTTGAGCTGGGAGAAGTTGTTACATGTGTCCAGGGAGACTCATTCTGGGTCCGATATTATTCATTACTCTCTGTAATGACTTGGAGAATTGTGTGGAGAGTATGTTAATCAAGTAGGAAGACAATAAAAATCTACACAGGATTGGTCACACTTTGAAAGACAGGATTAAAATTAATTATGAGCTTGATTAAATAAGCAGGCCAAAAAAGTCATCAATGACAGTCACTCAAAAGAAGTCAAATTTGTTCATGGACGTGAAGTAACATTTGGCAAGGAGAGTTGAGCTAGGCGTGCTAAATTAGTATTCCCTACCAAAGAGCAAGCTCCCTACTGTTTGGAGTGTTGGATGCTTCAAGAGGGAAGTAGAAGTGGTTTCAAAACATCTTTTCTCCCTTTCCATAGTCCTTCATTTTGGTTGTTCATCCAGAACTACAAAATACAGTCTGAAGGCCACTCTCCTGCAACTGACCTTCTGTCCAGCAGTGCTGGGCAGAAATCGGCACTTTCTAGCTATGTATCTGCCCACATTTGCTAAAATGTCTTCAGGATTTTCAGAGACACAAGATACCCTGAAGAATTAAAGGGGAATGGAACCCATTTACAACATCAGCTTCCTTTTTCATGCAATGAAAACCAGGAAGAGATCCTAGAGGCAAGACAGATGTGTCAAATATCCTGCTGGCAGCAATTTCTATAAAGGGAGGATTTTTGCCCATTTCTAAGGCATCTGAGGAAATGTGGAGGCAAATCTTCCCTTCCTGTTACCCAACAGTGGGTGCTCAAGGCTGTATACAATGGAGGGCTGCCCAGATCAGATAATTCCAAACTTCTGCTGAGTTGCTTCCGATGTTAATTTCTGTCCACTTGGCTCCCTGTTCTCTGTCCTTCCCCAATTACAAACCTCCCTGCAGGAGAAACACTTTTCTCTCAGGGTTAATATTCCTCACTGAAAGTTTTTACATTAGTCAGAAAGCTTGGTTTAGACATGAAGAGACTAATTGTATGTGAAAAAGCCTCTTAGAGTCAATTAGAATAATGAAATTGAAGCAATACTTTATCCATTTCCTAATTAGACTGATACTTACCAGACTCGTTCAAACTGGGACAAAGACTCCAAGCAGTGTATGGAATCACTTTTAGGATGCAGTGAGAAACAAGCTTCTCTTTTGACTGGATTTTTAATGCAGTAAAGCATCTGCTGACATGAACTAATTAAGCTTTCATAAAAGCTTACCACCAGCGGATGGGTACAGGGCATACTTAAGATTCTCATCTGACCTTAGAATATAAAGCTGGTTCTCATTCATCAGAAAGAGACCTGTGAGCAGTCCTCTACTATGTAGAATACCCTTCCACTGTGTAAGAGACAATGTAGGCAGTCTCATTCACCCAGAAGGGCTCCTTGGTACTCACTGAGTTATGTCTCGGCAATTAAGCTCAATTAGGATATTCTAACATTACACTATTGACAGCACCTGGAAAGCTGATAGAAAATACAGCACACGCCACGGTTTTGCTTACCCATGCTGTAGATTCTGGGCCAGGATTAGCAATCTGACAGGAATCACTCTTTGGCAAACCCATGTCCAATCCGTTCAATAATTCATTGGTTTTGCTACGAAGAAATTCAATCCAAATAGAATTGTTAGTGCTTCGATAAAAATAAACACAGCTTTTTATTCCACCCTTGGAATCTAGCCTAGACATTTTATCACGTGTCTGCTAAAAAACATCACAGGTAGGAAAAAAAGGTTATGGAAACAGACAAATGGGACAGAGGATACAGAACCTATAGTGTAGATAAGACATTTGCTGGGATGATTTCTTAAGCAAACAATTATGGTCATTTGCATATTTGGGGTGTAGAGTGGCTATGCTTTCCTCATTGTAAATTATCCTCCTGTAACACAGACTCACATGCCACTGGACTTCATGAGGATGCAACTGCTTCACTGAATTGTTGCAAATCCTTCTACACGATCTATAAATCTCAGCTAAGTACTTTAAAATATTATTTTCAGGAATTTTCCTTCCCGGTTAATACAATGCAGCCTTACAATTGATTACTTTATCAAGCAGAAAGGCTTTTAAGCATTTTTTACCATTGAAAAAATTGCTTGTCTTTAGTCAATGCAAAACATTTTCATTTCTTATTCTAGCAATTTTCTTTCTCCAATTGCATCCCTAATAAACCCGGAATTTCAAAGTAGCATCACTTTGCTCACAGTTTCAACCAAGTACAATTAAACTAGGTCACAAACAAAAACAGAGAATGGGAGTTTGTGTGCTGTGATGAGGAATCGGTTTCTTACCCTGCAGTCCCAGACACATATATTGAAGTCTTTTCTCACTCAAAGGAACAGAGTTAGAGGAAAGAGGCAATTTTATTTCTGTGTACAGCTTTGGAAAACATGAAAGCACTGAAGTGAGAGCAGAAAGAGTGCTTCAAGAGATACCGAACACAAAGATTTACTCTTCCAACAGGGCAACCAGCTAGCTCTGTGTGGGAGAAGATGCCACTACCAAAGACTTAAACTTGGACAAAAAGCCTTGGCTGCTGAAGAGTGATTATGATTAATAGCTGAACAGACTACCAAGTGTGTTTTTATATTTCACTCCATGATCTAAAACTGTGGGTAAATACTTTATTGGTAAAATGTCTTGCTGGTCAGTGAGGAGTGGTGTAGTGAGGAGAAGTTGGGGAAAAGAGCAAGAACCCAGAAGTTCTTCCCTGCTTCTCTATACAATACAAAACCATGTTACCACTTCAGGTACAAAGTACTTTCTCAAGTTCTAGCAAGTCAGGCTTTTAAAGTCTCACTGTTCCCGGTTCACTCCCTTTCCTCCACTACCTGGGCAGTTAACAGACCTCAGCCAATGCACAATAAAGAAAGAACCAAATGAGGCACTCTTTTCCCTGATCTGCAAAGTACCTGTATAAAAAGGTTGAACAAATTAGTAGTCTTCTTATACAAGTGTTAAGCACTCAAATTTTTTTCCATGAAAGATGAGTTATTAAGTGGTAAGATTGCACAGAATAATTTTGGGAACTCGAAGATTTAAATTGCAGATTTTATGTTTCTCTACCTACGCTAAAACTGATCAAATAACAATTTATTTCTACACCAGAAAGACTAAGAACTCCTACAGAAAATCTGGAGTATATTTGAGAAGGTTGAAGCTCTGCGAAAAAATATGTGGCAACTTGGGGCCATACCTACATGCCCTAATTCCTTATGGATGGCAAGAGAATGACATGGAGTATGTGGAATTTCTCATTATTTGCATAAAAATGTGGTGGAGGCCTTTGAATTTCCCAGCTCAGCACACTGATAGGTGAAAAGCTTACTTAGTTTAAGTATCAGAAAAGACGATTACAAGAGTGGAAGCAAATAAAATTCCTCAGCAAGACTGTGCACTGCCCTTGAATAGGGAAACACCTGAGTTCACCAAATTAAGTAATACATTAATGAAGTGCTCCTATCACAAGAAAGGGACTCAGGTTTCTGAGTTTTCTGATGAAAGACAAGTCAGATCTTATATATGTTAATCTGTTGTATGTCATCTCTATGGTAACCCAGCAGTGCACCTAGGGTTGCCAGACTGAATGTCTGAATGGTATTTTTCATAATACTAAACCTGCAGTCATAACAATGCAGAGCATAGCTTAAACCAGGCTGCATGGAAAGGGAGAATTCAGGGAGATGACAGTTCAATTAATGTTCTGGAAAGGAAAGCAGTATCTCCAGAAGGAAATCAGCATATCAATACACAGTCAGATAGTTGGAACAACATCTTATTCACTTGCTAAAACTTCAATAATAAAAAATAAAAATAGCTAATAAAAAATGCTAATGAAATGTGCTCCTCTAAACTAAATAACATTAAGGAAAGAAGAGCATGAGATGAAGAAATTTCTTTGAATACAGAAGAATTCTGATACCTTTCAAATATAGCTAGACAAAAGGAGATAAAAGATTTAGACAAATCAAGAAGAAGACACCCTCCCAACAGGCTGCTAACCTGAGTTCTGACTACCCCTAAGCATCAGTCTGAAGAGAAGAGAGCCATTGATGCTCTGGTTAAAGTGGAGTGATCTTATGAGGGTATTTTGTCTTGGTAGCCCTGTTTCCCATTACACCATTGGGAAAAAAACCTTTTGCTCTGCTAATTAAACAGCCTTCTCCCATACTGGCATGCTTAATGGCACCAAGCACTACTCTTAGCATGGGAACTCAGCCACCTCCAGTGCGGTAACTGTTCCTGGAATAGTTTTGACCTGTCCCCAACAGCACTTTCCCAAATAACTCCTGGTTTCTGTCCAGGAATGAATACCAGCCACAACTTCCAACAGGCATTTCAGATGATACCACCCCATTTTGGGAGATAAAAATGTTTTCTAGCAATGGAAGCGGGCACTCTTAGGCCTGTTGGCCTCAGAAGTGACAGTGATTGACAGTGTTTAATTTATTAGTACAGATGCAGAGGTGGAGGAGCGAAGCACAATACTGGATTTGGGGTCTGAATAACTCTTAAAATGAAGAGGAAAATACTCGCTCTGCTGCCAGAATCATTGAATAATGTGCTAGGAGGGGTCGTGCATGACAGTGGGAATCAGTCCATGTTGCAGATGCTTTCTGTGGGTCCTTGGAGATACGGCTTTACATTCCACAGCTACTCTTCAGGTAGAGTCCTTTTTTAAAAGCTGCTATGCAAAACCATTTATCTGAAGCTCACCAAGTATGTGTAAAGTGCAGAAACATGAATTTGCTAGTTGTTCCACTGAGAATGGTGTAATTCAGGCATCCTGCACTCAAAAGCTACTTGTAAACCCACAAGCATTTGTTACTGTTTGGGACTAAATGCTTCCCACATTCCCACTGGGGTGAGACAAGGGGGTGGTTATAAAAGCCAGAGTGAGCCTAGGTTCCTCTGGCCTGTGTAAGGAGTTCACATGCTCCAACAGGATCATCAGCCCTGACAGCTGAGAAGCAGAAAGCTCCACAGTTGACTCCAGAATGCAACTGCTAAAGATCTGAAGACCCAAAACAGTCTCATTGCGAGATCCAAGCTCTAAAATCCTCTGCAGAGTTAGGTCTTCAATACTGTGTGTCGTTTGGTTTTAACTACTGCCACATCTACAAGGAAAACAAAAGTCCTTAAAAGGATTTATCCTTAGGGACATGAAGGAGGATATGGACTCAGGACCCAGCACCTTCCTCCATCCAGGAGTCGCACAGCACCACTCGCTAAGCTTTTCATTTGAGACTGTATTCCTTTCAGAACAAAGACATACAGAAAATAATTTTTCTGCCTACACATAAAGTTCTTGGCTTTAAGTCTGTTTTACAGAATTAACATTAAAAATGCATTAATTAAAAAGGCTTCTTGTAATCTTCATTGGTTCTTCCCAATGGAACCAGTGGCAGTTAATTCTTTTGCTTTAATTGATGGATATTGAAATGCCAGTACACCGAAAAATATACTGGCTTTTATGCCAGTACATTTAAAAAAAAAAAAAAAAAAGGCAGCACAATACTTTTGCATATATCATAAATGTATTTATTTCTCTTGACAATTTGTAAAATATAATGGCCAATTCTTACTACTACTGAAAACAAGACAGCTCCTGAACTTCTTGTTTTCTCAAGCAGCACGATCTCCACCATTACAATTCTGCTCTAATGAACATCCACAAGTATGCTAACAGTCATTCGAAAATAGTAATAAAAAAATCAAAATAAAGAATCCCAAGGCAGGTAAATCATTACAGACATTGCAAAGAGGAGACAACTTGAATAATCACTAAGACCACGGAAGAAGCATTTAGCGCTGAATGACATGGACACGTCAGCTTCCAAATTAATTGCCTGTAAGCAATGCTAAAGTGACATTTCACCATTTTCTTCCAATTCAGTTGAAAAACTAAGAACCATGCATAATGCATATGTAACGTTAGTTTCACACATCTACCCAGAAGTTTCATGACCATTTTTAAAAATAGCAGGACTCACCCTCTCAAAAAAGAAAAACAATCCAACAACAAAAAACTCAACCCCAAATTTCATTCAAGACATCTTTTTGCAGCACCAGCAAGCATATCTACAACTTCTTCACACTTCAACATATTCAATTGGCTAAGCAGAACAACTTCCTCAACTTTTGCAGAAATTAAGATCAGTTGCATAACACTACCAAAGCCTACCCAGAAGAAACGCTGCCCTTCATTTCAGTAAGGTCCATGGTGGGTGTGTTTGCACTGATGCCCTCGTTCCTTCCTCAGCGAGGGCTCTGCCTTGTGCATTGCCATGTGCATCCTGGTCAGGCATTTGCTGTGACCCACAAGATAGGCTGGCTGGTACTGGGGCCACTGCTGCTCCTCTGACACATCGCCTAACAAATCCAAATGTTAAAATAGAAGACGGTTTCCAACACTTTCTTTGTTGGAAGATGGAGAAAGAGACTCCAAAGGGAGGTGTAGTTGGGACTTTCACTACCGAAAATAATTTATTAAAGTGGGAATGAAGCTGGGGGGCCAATGATACCATTTGTGAAAATAATCCCACCAAAGATACATGGCTTTTGCTGGTATACAGTTACACATGCTTCCTCTCACATCCCTTCCTCTTTGCAGAGATGTACCACAGCCAGAAGTTTATATGGTATAAATGAGTTCAGAAAGCTACGAGCAACTGCCCTGTTTCCCACAGCTGGACCACGACAAGGAGCTAGGTAGTAAAAACATCTCTGTCTGTCAGCAACAGACATGCTTTCAACTCCACATGGATCCTGGTTCTCTTGTACCTCAATTCTTACCCTGAGCTGCAGGACAGAGTCCACTTTTTGGGTAAGAATAAATAGTAAACAAACATCAGCCACGTGCAAAATTGCCAGCATGAACTAATGTTCATTTCTGGAGTGTGTGTAGGTGGGCGAGTCATCTTTTGTTGGAAGCTATATGGTAAAAAATTATTAACACATCAAATTAACGTATTATGTTGATGGCTCTTCTGCAATGCCCTTTACTATGATGAAAGGTCATCCTCCGGATATTTAGTCCACCTGCTCTCCAACAGAAATCCTCCCAGTAGCCACACACCAAGCTTAACACAGTATTCACAGACTTCACTGGCAGTAATGCAAGATCATAGTACAGATGACTTGGACAAACCTAATGATAGTTATCAAACAGTGCTATCTTTGGGTAGCAGGATTTCTTGTCTGCAAATTCTTGAACATCTGTTCCCGAATTTGGGGATGAGAACAAAAAATGTGGCACTAGTTCATCTTAGGTATAAGGCTTCAAGAAAGTATAAAAATAGGTTGCTTAAAAAAAAAAAAAGGCAACTTTCTCAGCAGAATTATTTTCATCATTTCCTACCCACACCCAAAACTAATCTATCCTGTCAACCCACCTGCTTTTTTTGTTTCCCTGACTGGATGAAATAACACAGCTAGGCTATTCGTTCCTCCCACCAAGTCATCCAGTATTCTCGGATGTTATTTTAGATGCAAGTTTCACTTATTATCTGAAGTAATAAGCACAAATCCAGTTTTAAGGAAAATGCAGTTTTGTATAAGTCTACTGCATTCCATTCTGTGTGCTCCATCTGCATGTGCAATCTGCTTCTATATTTTCAGCCAGCTTGCATGGGCAGATTAATGCGCACAATTAGAAAGCAACCTCACAGGCGTTCAATAAACTGCCTTCATTATTACACTCAAGAGAGTCCCTTTGGATGTCTATAAAAGCCTAGTTTTCTGCCTGTTAGCTAAATAATTGACAACGCTTAAAATAATCAGGAGCAAATGAACAAAACGAAGACAATTGCGGTGAAAAGAAGCAAACAAAGGATTCTCAAGGCTGCAAATGCTTTTTGTGCGAGCCCTCTTTCATTCTCTTCAGCAACCTGTATTAAAAGTCTGGTCAGGTTTACATTTGCACTTCTGTGGGGAAAATTTGTTGCCAGCCTGCTGTTTGAAACACACATCATAGGGGACTGAAAACTGGCAAGGACACTAGCATTTATCCTGTAAAAATTGATAAATAAATAAAAATTCTGGTTTGGTTCAGGTTTTATTCTCCTGCATTTTATGACTTTTGAGAAAACTGCTTTGGCAGGCAAGTGTATATCAGCTTGGTTTGGTGAACCTCCCGCACTGTGTTTGGAATATGCACTCAGAGACACTCTGGCAAATTCTCTTTCCAGCTCCAGATTCTGAGCAGAATATATTGAGTGAACACATGTACCCGAGTGCAGCAGTGCCAGGAATTTTTACAGGAATACAACCTTCACAAAAACAGAGGCATGAATATGTAGCAAAGGGAAGGACGAAGTGACACAACAATAGTCACCATGTACTATTAGAAAGTAACCCTATTTTTCAGTTGCTTTTTCCATTACATAAATAGGTAGATGGCTATTAGAAAAACAGTGGACCACATCCAACACCACAGTTTCTGGAAAGTCAAATCCAAGTTTAATAAAAACATCTAACTAGAGATCTGGGCCAAAACCGTATGGTAAGACACCCTACAGTTCAGACACAGATTCACACAGCCTGCACAGCAAGCCACTGAAAACAGCCAGTCATGACATATCCATCCTCATTACTGTTTAAATGACAACTGTGGTGTACTAACTAAAGAGGGATGTCCTGAAAAGTCCTGTTCTTTGTTTCCTTTTGGAAGGATGGTCTTCCCTCGCATGGATTAGCAATTGCAAAGTAAGGACTACACGAGCCTCCATTACCTTTTAATGCACTCTGACAGAAACACGACCAGGCCAATTATACAAAATGCATCCAGGCTACCATGACTCAGAAGGAAGGACTCCATTTCATGTGTAAAAAGTCAACACATACTCCCCATTTTCTAAATCAGGCATCTGCAGGGACAGAACCACAGCAACTCTGTCACCAACAAATCCCTCATGCGCTTCTCCTGTTACCACAAACTATAGCAATTCCTGCTAAGCAGCAGCTTCTCCACCCCGAAGTCTGCTCCTGCGTGCTCTTAAGGCTTTTAATACACAGCTACTTCAGGAGACACCTTGAGTTTTTTCTGTTTTAGTCACTGAACAAAGCCTGAATCCACTTAGGGTCAGAGGAGGGGCTGATCCCAAAATTGTGAGGTTTGCAGACTTTTTCACTGCATTCTGCATGCCTGTCTAGACTACATTCTCACAAGACACAAACACATATTCAAGCAACTGTGGTAACAAATATAGCTGACTTTCAAGGACCTGTTGTACACAAAGAAGCTAACAAGGCTTTCAAGAGATAGGAAATAACTGTATATTGTAGACAGCATGAAAGCTTACAGACAATCTTTCTTTTTAGCACTCACTTCATGTTAGACCCTTTGACAGAGGATTTGAGTGAGAAGTTCTTGTTTTTAATAGTGACAGGAATTTAATCAGAAAAACGAAATTCTGGGCAGCATCATACTTTATTGTCAGAGCATGTTAATGACATGAGAATCTTAAGTGCTTTTCCTTATCAAATAGAAGCGGCACTTCATGCAGGAGAGGTACTGATTGGGCTGTATCCCTTGGAGGCTGATACAGCTAGAGGTGGTGATCAATTTTAAAAGGTTTCCCAGTTAATGAGACTGCTGGTAGGCATTGATCTCCTCAGGAAAATTGTGATGTTGCAGCTACAGATCTTACAGAGGACAGACTAACAAGGGAGCTTATCTTTTGAAACGGCTCTATGGGCCATGACTTTGCAGAGGTCACTGCTTTATATGCGGCTCATGACCTTTCTTCCACCCATTCCCAGCAAGCAGAGGAGATCAAAATACTCCAGCAGAGACAGTGAGGAAAGGGGCACAACCTCATATTTGTTCTCTTCGTCTCTAGACGAAGGGTCTTAGGGAAGGGAAGTAATGAGTCACTCATTTTTGCATGGTAGGCAAAAGCACATCTTTAAATACCAAGCGCTTCTATGCGAACATGCTGGTAATAACCAGCAGTACTTCAATGGAGTCACTTCACAAAACCTGAAATGCCACTCAGAAGCTTTTCGTTACTCTTGGATGCTGTGCCCCTTAATGCCAACATCTCCTAGCAATGCATCCTCAACAACATCCAGTGGTACATCCTCCTCTTCCCGTGCCCACCAGAGAATTCCCTCGGAGCAGGGAAGGCACTAGTGTCACTGTGTCTGTTGAGGAATACGTTCTGCACAGGCAGCTCAGTGTCCAGATGCAGGTTGAGACCTGAGGGGCTGGAGCTCGAGCCTCAGGCAAAGGACCATGAACTGCGGACCTTTTGCATAGCAAAGGGCCTGGGGACCTGCCACCTGGCCAGGGGAATGGACACTGGGGGACACGACAGGAGCCGACAACCCCCAGGCTTCCCTCTGCTTAGACTGTGAGAGGATAAAAGCGCAGGGGTTCCTTTGGTCAGGGTCCCTCCTTGGAAGCACCAGCTCATGCTGCTATTTTGTTATTCAGTTACTGCACCATGATTAAATAATTTTAAGTATCTAGATGTCTGAGACTCTTCAATGGGAAACCTGGGGTTGAACTGGTAGGGAAACCTGGTTTGAACCTGGTGTGACTGTGTGAGCGTGGTGGATGTGACTGCAAAGGGGCCTCAGTCCCAGCTCAGGTGGTGAAGAGAGTGACTGACAAAGTGGCTCCTGGATGGCCGGACAGGCAAGTTTCCTTAACACTGCAGCATGCAAGGGCTTTGTTTAACCAAAATTGCATTCACTGGAGGTAGGTTTCCGACTCTCTTCCTCCAGGTGTAGTATCTACAGGGCCCTCCTGGTGTATGTTCAATACACAGTACATACAAATAACGTTCTGATACTTAAACATAAACTCAAGCAATGGAGCTTGAGACACTCCGGTGATCAGCCCATCTTCACTTTCAGTTGCATCAGAGATGACACCAGCTGAAGGCTCACAAGGCTTCCCTTAACCCGTGGACAGAATGGCTGCCAGCCAGTGCCCAGGCAGCCAGAGCTCCTGCACCACCTGGGGACTACCTGGCTGCCCACAGAGAATCGGTTGTGTTGGAAAGGACCTCTACGATCATCAAGTC
This sequence comes from Mohoua ochrocephala, assembly GCA_013398855.1. NCBI lineage: Eukaryota > Metazoa > Chordata > Aves > Passeriformes > Acanthizidae > Mohoua > Mohoua ochrocephala. Next base: position 273,627 of record VZTA01001289.1, read on the forward strand.
CAACCATTAACCCAGCACTGCCAAGTCCAGCACTAAACCATTTCCTTAAGCATCACATCTACATGTTTTTAAATACCACCAGGGATGGTGACTCAACTACTTCCCTGGGCTGCCTGTTCCAACGCTCGGACACCCTTTCGGTGAAGAAATTTTTCACTTGTGGCCACTTCCTCTTTTCCTATGTTTCAGAGGGTTTGGGCCTGCTTTTGACAAAACCAAACTTACTTGCAACGGAAAAGAGCACTGACAGCAGAATTCATTTCACCCTAAGCAAAAAAAAAAATGTACAGACAGGGAAGGTGAAAGAAGGGAAGAGATATGTGTCTGTTCATAACCGAATATGCCTCAAGATAAAAAATCAGATTAAATGGGAAGACAAGAACCCTGACAATCCCCTGAGGAAACGCAAGGCCCATAACTGAGGACCTTGCACTGCAAAGATCTGATGTGTCTCTTGTTGATTTGGGCTCAAAGAGAATCAAAGTGTCTAGTCTGTCAGAAACAGGCAGAGATCTAAAGTTGCGTGGTGTTCAGAATTCCAGAGGAATCAAGGAGGGTGTGTGTGTGTAGACATCCACACCAAGATAAACAGCAAGCCAAACACCAATATCTAGAGACAAATACTGGCAACATATTAAGGGAAAGAGCTGTACCTAAGGCCAAATGGGAAGAAACAAAAGGAAAAATACATGAAAAGCTGAAATCGGTGAGAAAGCACTAAAATGTCTGTACATTAGAGAACAGAGTCTGGGCACATGATGAAGGAACTGGAGCCACTAGCATGGGACAAAAGTGACTCCTTTAAAGGTCACAGAGGAGGAAAAAGCAATCAATCAGGCTAAGAATACAGGTGAGTAATTTCAGAAGCCAAAGATAAAAAAGGTAAAGGTGACTAAACAGCATTGTGTGTTAATTATGTGATAGAATCAGTTTGGATCAGTTAAAAAAAAAAATAGAGTAGAGTGAATGAGCAAAGCAGGAACTTCACTGCCAATGGAATTAATTATATCAGGACTTAGGCTATATCTAAATCTGACATTAAGGAGGTGTTCTTGGGAAATAGGTCTTTACAACTGATCTCCACATTTAAGTAGGACTATGCTAAATAGAGGAAGTCCTCATTATTTACATGTCGGTTAGACTTCTTTACTAATCAACAAAATAAATGGGTGGAAGTGTAATTTAGATTCTGTTTTGATAATTAGTCTTGGATTGAATGATTACATATTGATTCAGGTTAGAGAACGAAAGCACAAAGTCATTTCATAATTCACAACTTCCATTTCAAAGTGTATGTTTTACGCTAAAATTTCTCACAGAACGAGGTGTGGAGGAGGCTTGAATATTTCACAGAATCATAAAATCATCCATGAAATCTGGATGTCATCTTGTCCTACCCTCTGCTCAAGCAGGGTGACCTTGAGACAGTTGCCCAGAATTTTTGAATATCTCCAAGGATGGAGAATCCACAACCTGCCTGGGTAACCTGTACTCATGTTCAGCCACTGTCAGAGTAAAAAAGTGTTTCTTGATGTTCAGTAGGAACCTCCTGTGGCTCAGTTTGTGCCCATTGTCCTGGAGTAAAAAGTTTCAAGTCAAAAATTGAAAAAAATAGCAACAGAAGCCAAATCCTTCCTGAGCCCCAAACCAGGAAAAAAAATGCAAACAAAGAAATAATATTAAATAATAATTAAAAACCCAAACAAAAAAAACCAGGAAAACAAGTAGATATGGAATTTTAGGTTTCAAATAAGTTTCAAGTTTTACTTACTACTTTTGATCTTCAAGAAACATTTTTCTTCTTTGCATTTCTTCTTGTCTTTTTTTAGCTTCAAGTCTCTCTGCCTACAACATTAAAAACAGGAAAACATACTTGAGGTCTCCAACAAACATCAATTATTTCAATTCCAATGTTTCAGTATTTTAGTTTTTAGAAGATCTATAGCAGTCGAGTACAGAAGTGACCCAATCTCAAATTTAAAGGTATTCACTCATGAACAAACATCTCCCAGTCAAGAGACCTGTTTAAAATAGAAAATGGCATGGTGGTCCTGGTACCCATCCACCCAAAAGGCCTTGTGAGCCTTCACAGCTGTCATGTCACAACCCTGCTGGGGGACATCTCGGGGTGCAGCTGATGCAACCTTGGTCCTTGCAAGAAGGTAGAAGACCCAAACCACTGCACCAAAGCAGATGATAGTCCTGTGGCACTGACAGTGCAGTGATGTGAGTACACATAGCTCACAGACCTGACCTGCAGGAGCATTAGGTACTGGCCAGTTGAATACATGCTAAGGTGGATGAAAGTGGGAGACATTTGTACTTAACCAGCATTTTTCTGCCTCAGATACCATATCTGGTGCAAGAGTCAACCAAATCCTTGTCACAAAACTCCTCTGTAAATCTGGATCCCGCACAAATGATTAAGTCCCTTAATATAAAATTGCACATCATTTCCAATGGAAGTATCATCTAAGCTGCCCAAACCCCAAATTCAAGTAGAATAAAACATTAAAATAAAGCAAAATCTAGAGAACTTTCTGCAACAACAATATGCAGTTCAAGATAAATTCCAGTGGAAAGGAGGCCAGCCAAATTTTTGTTTTGGCTCATAGGTTGCAGTTAGGTCCAGTGGGAAGAGCAGTTAAAAGGCAGTTCAGTGTATGAAAAGCACAAATTAGAAGTGCCAGCCTGAGATTTCAGCCTGCTATATTTTGAGCTCCCACACTGCAGTTGGTGGGGGGATGCTTCAGTAAGAGCTCCCAGACAATGATCACAACAACTTGCATGTGGAGCAAAATACAGCCTCGGACTGTCATTGCCCACCCTCAAAATGAAAAAAAGGTAATTGCTCAGTAACCCAGAAACCAGACGTTGCTCTGAACACAGTGCCCTGGAAATTTCAGACAACACCTTGCAGACATAAGAAGGGAAGTGCAGGTGAAAATGGCCCCTTTGGCCAGAGCCCCACATCAGGGAGAGAACACTGTGCCTGAGCAGAGGTACTGTGCAAGGACAGGGAGAGCAAGCGGGGGAAACATGTAAGGGGAAAGTGGTGTTAAGAACAGGGCTGAAACCCGCAGCTCCATAATCTTCTTCCTGTCCTGCAATCGAAAACATTTCAGAAAAATTACAATTCTACTGGCAGTTACTCAATTACTTTGCCTTTAGTAGTTTCAGGATGCGTATTTTTTAATTGGATAAGGAATGACTCTCTGAAAGGGATTTGCAAAACAAGTGCAAATTCCTTCTTCACATGCATTGGATTAGGAAAAAAAATCCTTTCAGATGTCTGCAGATAGGAAAAGAGCCACTATGTCGTGTGATGATATAAACTGCTGGAAGGCAACAGACTTAGGAGCTGTTATTTGGAAAAAGGCAGTGGGAAATAAACAAAAGAAGGAAGGCGAATCTCTGAATGAGATGTCCTGTTGTTCAGTCATTTGACATGCAGAGACAGGGATAGAACGCATGACATACTGATGCAATTCAAAAATTTAACCAAGGACCATAGTAGTAAGGAGCATCCCTACACAGTATGGGTTAATTTAGAGTGTTCAGGGGATATATTGTTTGCTCCTAACCTAGACACAGATGATGTTCTAGGCAAAAATACTCCCACTCATTTGTGCAGCTTCACAATTTACAGGGAAAGAAAGGAAAGAGGCGGAAAAGAAATCTTATGGCTTCTGTTATTGTCAAAGGTGATGCTGATACCCTCAAGACACCAGCCACAGCTCCCAGGCTTTTCCCCAACACTGCCCAATACCAAAAGCTGATGCCTTCACCTCTGAAAAAGCACTGGATGTGGGACCCGCCACCACATTGCAAGGCTCCTGAAAGTTCAAAAAAGAAATTTGAAAAGTTCCAAAAAAATCCAAAGCTCGCAGGACTTGTCGTCTAGCCCCTAGCTAGGGACACCTAGACAACAGTGATATTAACTTTGATGAATACAAATCCTCAGTAGCAACCCTGTCTCCCACTAGCTGAAAAAATAAGGGAACATCCTACAGCTATTCTACCACCAGAATGGTACCTAAAGAAAACTCCAGCACCTTGAAATTACTCACTTGTGGCTGGTGTGACTAATTTTTTACTCTGGAAGTTTATCCTAGGACACCTGCTTAGGATGCATACAAGTGACAGGTGACAGGACGGGGACATTCTCTAACTAATGACAGACTATCAACAGACATTGCCAAAGCACTCCACATTTGGCACTGTGTTCAAAAAGCCAAGAGTGGAACAGCTGTGATATTGAAGGTAAACACGTTGAAAAATGTTAGCAGAAGGTCTGCAAAGTGCCTGGTTTTAAAAAATTCCTGAAAAAAAGGCCATTCATGCTGATTAACACAGCCAAATTAAAGAGAACATGATTTGATAAAGAATAAAACAAAATTAAAGCTTATCCTAAATAAGACAGTTTCTGAAGATGGCAGGACTGTTTGCTATATAATATAAGAGAAAAAAAGTTGCATGCAGTGGAATTACTCTGAGCCTTTTCACTTCAAATTGTTTGAATCTTCCAATATTCAGTCAAGACCTAAACCACACAAGGCAAGGCTAAAGGCAGGGTAACAGCAATAGAAATTCAATGACAGGAAACAGAAATATCCAGTGCACTGAAGCCACCCAATTTTACGTACAGCACAAATGAGATAAGTTTAAAAAACAAGAAGCAAAGAATCAGCTGCTTGCTTATTTTTTTGGGAACTTTGACAGTCCTTTCACCCAATAGACACAAAAGAAATTCTGGTCCAGTCTGGTCAAACACTGTGATGTGAAGGGCTGCACAAAAGATACCAACTGCAGACATCTACTACTAATGAGCAAATAATAAAAAAACTACTTTCCATGTACTTCCACGCTTTCTGCGGATTAGACACACACCTCAGCATCAGGGAAAAATACAGAAATAGGGAATCCCCCGCTTGTGTTACAAAGTTTTTTCCAAATTATTTCAGTGAGCACTCAGAGATCATTAGCTTCGAATACCCAAACTCATGCAGCCCACGGTTACGCCATGAACAAACCAGAACAGTCCCAGGACAAGCTGCCTGTCAGGAAGTGCATGGGAGACTTGAGTATTTGTTCAGACAAGGTGGTCCTGTGGAGCACAGAATGAAGAATCTTTCCTTTCTCTGGGAGCTGAAGAGACACAAGGTAGATGCCAAGAGCACTGGTATTCCAGCACCCAATAACCCCATGGTTAATTAAAGAATGACAGAGACAGGCAGGTGGACTCATACAGATGGCAAGGCAGACCTTCCATGTTTGGGTACTGCTTTGGCAGACACACAGTTTTCTCTTGTTCATAGAGATAATGGGAAAGTGGATGCTGCTTTTCTCTGCAAAACCAGCATTAAAACAGTAACATAAACAGATCCTAAGTTCACAAGCAGCACTGGCTCACAGTACATCATCCTTACAATCAAGGAAGAACTGAGCTGAGCACCAGCACCCGTTCTAGTCATCGCACATTAGTCTGTGGGGCTTCACCATTCATGTTTGTTGGCAAAGAAGCTTTCCAGCTGTGAAAGTTCCAGGGCTCCTGCTGATAAAGCTGGCTAGCTATTATCTCCTCTCAGACTGTCACACAATTTGTTTTTTACTGAATGAATAATAACCTTGAGCAAAAGAAGGGCTGGCCAGCAAGAAGAGACGGCCTGTGAACTTGCAGAAAGACATGCTCCCAGCCAATGCCCTACAGGTGCAGTTGAATACAAATCTATCACTTCAAATAAAAAGCTCCTTTCCTTTGGTAAACAGAGCCCAACGCTGGTTGTACAGCACCAGTAGGATCCCTGTCATTCTCAGGTCTTGGGAGCCTTTCATCTTTAGGCAGTGTGAGATAGCCAAATTGACACCTTCTAGTTGCTTTCTGGCACGCTCTTCTTAAACACAAGGCTGGATTTTTAATACCTTATCATCATCCAAGAAGAAATCTTCATCGGCTCAATCACTATTGTGGAAGACAATCTGAATAAACAAATTCAAATTAAGAGTTCCCTTTCAAGCACCTCTGCTTTGTTTGATTGCTTTGTGGGTACATGTTTATTTAGTCAAACTAGACAGTCTGTTTGGCAAAGATGTTTGCTGCAATGTTGCATCCTCCTTCGGAAAAAACGGATACTTACCGTTTTACTATCTACAACATCTATAAAGATTTTATAATCTGTGGGAGTGAAGGTAAGGAAATTAAAGAGCATGAAAACAAACCTGATACATCAATATATTTTCCAGGTGTAACTAGAAATTACAGCAGTGTTGTAACATTTTTCTTGTCCAATGCCCACGGGCGAACAACATACATTAAATAATTAATCCACTCTCTTGCACTGCCATCATCACTGCTTGTGGAGGTATACATGAGATGGTAACGGCTAATGACATTTTCAGGTGATAATATTTATTATTCCTGTGAGCTATCGTGTATGGGCTTATGCCCAAAGTATGATGCTAACCACCTGAAAGACAGGGAACAGACTAACCCTTACCTAGAGGCAATTACAGTTATTTTTGTTTGTGCATGCCCTTGTGCGCCAACCAGTATCGACGACTTTTTAATTAACTCTCAACATTCAGTTTCTGCACAGAAAATCATTTTTACTGTTGTGGAGACAAAACTTGCAAACCTGAAATCTCCCTTTCTCTCCTTGTTAATGTGCACAACAGTATCGTGCTTCCTCTCCTTTCTTTTTTCATTTAAATTCCGCACTGCATTCTCCAGCAAGTGCTACTTGGTTGCCACCACGGAGACACAAATGAACTTTTACAAAGGGTTGTGCAGCACAAAGGATGAGGAGATGCTTTGTGAGAATAACCAGAGAAAGCAAACAAATTCAAAATAATGAAAGAAGATTTGAAAGTGAGCTATCATTGGTGTCAATATAGGGAGAATATTAGAAGGAAGAGTGATCTGAGCTATTAGCAAGACGCTTGTGTGTTCAAGCTGCAGAAGGGCTGGAAGGGCAGTTGAATTTTAGGGTGTTCTCAGCACAATGCAGGTAGACTGCACTGACCTTTCCGTGATTTGGATGTCTTTTCCATCACGACAGGCTGGATTTTCTAGTATTCTTCCCATGTGCACAGGCAGTTATGGATTTCTATAAGGTCTTTGTGCCAACTGCTACAATCCAGTCTTAGAGAGGGAGCTTATGCCAAAGTGAACCATACACGCAATGCTACTCCTGACCTTTGCGTTCTCCCATTCTGCTAACTCTTCCAGGTGGATGCAACTGAAAGGCTGGAGTTTCTGATGAGCCAAAGGATCACTCAAGCCCCCAAAACCACCAGGTCAGGCATCCTTCTGTCAGCTACAAAGAGGAGGAGGACTGCGTTTCCTAATTCCTCGATACCATCCAGGGCTACTACTTAATTTAATTAGCCTGTTCCATGTAGTTCAGCAAAATCAAGCATCAAGACATGAACTGTTATATGGCTGCAAGCCTGCAGTAACCCGATGTACCTTTTCTCTCTGAATTGCTTTCTTTTTCAGGATTTCAGCTTCTTCAGCTGCCTTTTTTGCTTTTACGTATTCTTCTCTCTTGTGCTGCATGACATAAACATAGGAGGTTATTTTACATATTTATGTATACAAGGAATACATAAGGTAACTTGACTCCTATAGTGCACATCTTTCAAATCTAAAGTGTGTTTGGGGAAACTTTCTGGAATTTTTTCCCTTAAAATGAGACACTGAATAATGCAGGCTGTGCAACAGCTACTCCGATATTGGCTTTAAGAAGGCTGGGAAATCTAGGGCTGATAAATGGGCATCCACGCAAGGACTCACACAGCTGATTGATAACTTACAAGCATTTATACCTCTTGGGAGTGCTGTGTCATTTCCCCATGAGCATGGGGTGGGGGGTACATTGATCAATTAGCACAAGCGTAAGCAGCATGCCGGAAGATACAGCACAGCATTTAGGTGGCTTTACAACTGTACTGGTTGTTATTTCAGATGTCATCTGTGATACAGATCGCTACATATTTATGGACAGATTTCTCATTTTCTTTGGTGCAGAACATTAGTTTCTGATTTTCTGCCGCTTCTTTCAGGTTTCATGACTTTCTCCTGTCAAGCAGCTGTGAGCTCATTTTATAGTCGTATGAAACGCTTCATGAAAAGCTTTCTTTTGAGTTCTAAAAATAAACAAACACATTTTTTCTTACTGACCTTTTTCTGGTATTTAGATTGCATGAGAATCATTTGCTGGTTTTGTCTTACTTGAGCTTCTGATTCGTTTCCACCTTAAAAAAACCCAAAAATATAAATGGCATTTTGTATAAGCATTTTAACTGCAAATGCCAGTCACTTCAGAATACAGCAATATAACAGATTGGATGGATGCATATACAGGAAATTTTTCATAATTACAGTAGCTGTCTGACATTAAAGAGAATAGATAGGAGACCTTTTCGATCATTTTATTCATCCATCAAAAGCACTTGCCTATTATTTACAGAGCACCCACTGTATCATCCACTCTACCAACAAATATGTCCCTACAATATATGATCAGTTTACTGAGGAACTATTCCATTTTCAGAAAATCAGTCATGCTTTGCAGGTGAGTTTTCATTTTCTGATCCAACTATCCCCACCTTTGCTCAGTTTGTGACACACATACAGTCAGAAATTCTGTTGCTAAGAAGTTTCTCTTTTATCAAATTTAGGATCTTTAGATCGGATTTTAGGATCATTAGAGCAGATTCTGCCGCTCTATTGGGATGTTATAATTTTAATATATTCTAATTAATGTTTTGGGGCTTGAAGAAGAATCCCCTTTCTGAAATGGAAGTAAAAGCCTTTTCCCACAGCCCTCACATTTGTATCCAGGTAGTAGAAGGCGTCCTTTTCCAAAGGCATGGACTCCCTTTTGTGAGCATCTAAAGCTCTGGCCATAATACTCAGCCTTCAATCAAAAGAAACAAAAACCCCACAAACAAATAAACTAAACACACAAAGAAAGTGATACTAGGTTCTAAAGGATGGAGGGAGTCACTTTGATTCTATTACTCTGCTCTATTTTCCAAAGTATTTTCTTGCTTTAGGAAAGGAAATAATTTATTCCTTCAGTTGTTGCAAAAAATAACAGCAGCCCTCACTCCATTCTGAGGATGGGGGCTGTATTTTGCCAATTTATTGTTTTCATGACAAATTCCCCTCTGTGTGACTCCTAATTCTATAGAAGCAGCTAAACCATTCTGTGCTACCTAAGGTGTCTGATATCCTGGGCTGAATCAAAAGCAACATGGGCAGCAAGTCAGGGGAAGGGATTCCGCCCCTCTATTCTGCCCTGGTGAGACCCCACCTGGAGTGCTGTGTCCTGCTCTGGGGCCCCCAGTACAAGAAGGACATGGACCTGCTGGATTGAGTCCATAGGAGGTCCTCAAAGATGATCAGAGTGCTGGAGCACCTCTCCTGTGAAGACAGGCTGAGAGAGTTGGGGTTGTTCACCCTGGAGAGGAGAAGGCTCCAGGGAGATGACCTAGCAGCCCTTCATTACCTGAAGGAGCCTACAAAAGAGCTGGAGAGGGAGTTTTTGCAAGGGCGTATAGCGATAGGACAAGGAGAAATGGATTTAAACTGAAAGATGAGATTTAGATTGAATATAATAAAGAAATGTTTCACTATGAGGTGCTGAGGCACTGGCACAAATTGCCCAGAGAAGATGTGGATGCCCCATCCCTGGCAGTGTTCAAGGCCAGGCTGGACGAGGCCCTGAGCAACCTGGTCTAGTGGAAGGTGTCCCTGTCCACGGCAGGGCGGTTAAAACTAAATAATATTTAAGTTTCCTTCAGACCCAAATCATTCTAAAAAATGTAAGACAACTATACTAGACCTTTCAGGAGAGACCACTCTCGTCTAAAGGAAGCTTTCTCCATTTACTAATGGAAGGTAACCAATCTTTAGGTGCTTTCGTGACATTCAGTGAATGGGAGATCAATTCCCTAAGTGTGGCAACATTTCTATGGACACAAATAAATCCCTAAGATAAGTTCTCAAGGGAGACTGGCCATACAGTGTACAAGCAATAAGCTTAGAGTAGCAATAAGCATACAGCTGGCATTGTAGAGGGTCTCTTCCCCAGGTCTAGAGAATAAAACTTCTGCTAAACAAGTTTTGAAACCTCTTGGATGCTTAATCTTTCTCTTTTTTTACCTTTTTACCGCCAAAATTTCTTGTGTGCACTGTAGGTTTTTTTGCAAATACTGATGGACATCGTCTCGGAACAAGTATTTTTCTGATCACTATTAGAAATTGCCTATAGCCTTTCAGCCAGGTTTAATTCATTCAAGTTGGCTTGGCTGTAACATGTCAGACGCTTCGCTGAATTCAGAGTGTGCTGTGATCATATATAATAACACCAGAAAAGAGAGCGTTGCATTTATCAGGCATGATTTGTTGCTCCACTCATTGCTTATGGAGGAGACTGGAACTTGCATCCTTCATTGCTCTCATCTCTCAATGATGCCTGAAAGTTTTCCAGTCAAATATTACAGAGTTGAAATCCAGAATACTTATTTCCCTATGGAAAGCACAAGTGTTAAAAAACTTCAACTTTAAGAAACTTCAACTTTATTCAGAGATTTTATTTAGTGATTTGGACTAGATGTGTAGTCCCTTAAAATCACTCTAAGAAAATAACACATGAAATTTTTTCCCTTAATGAGTACCTACAGTGGTGAAATTAGAGATGCCACTTCAGTTCCAAATTTGTTCCTGTGGAAGTCATAAGTTCTAATAATCTTCAAACCTTTGTTCTTTTCAGAGGCACTGAACACAGTGCCTTGTGTCTCAGTCTCCAGGAGTCTAAGTGGCAGCTAGACAGTGACTGAAGACATCATATTTTCTTACTTTCTTTTTTTTCCCCTCTTAAGTTGCTGCTTTCCCAAGAAAGTTTTTAAATGCAGTAGGGCCAGAAGAAGTTAAGACTCCTGACACTCAGTCCCTGCAGCTCTGCCAGCACACCCTCAGTCACGCAGCCAGCCCGCACACATCCTGCACAGAAACCACACACCAAATTTCTGTTTCCAGACTTCACTTTCTTCAGCAAAAAGATCTATGGTCTTCTTGTGACAGAAATATGTCTGCTGAGGACTGCTCACAAGCAAGAAGCAGATGTTACACATGGACGCACAAAGACTGTGTCTGGCCACACGACTGCACGTGATGGCGGCAACACAGGGCACCGCCACCACTGCAAACAACTGTGACTCAGCTGCAGGGCAGAACGTGTGGGACCAGGATCACCTGGAGCTAAAAACCAACTCTGAGTTGGAGTCAGTTTGAATTCCTCTGTCTCCCACCTGCTGTCTATTTTTATACACCATACACCATCGCAAACTTATCTTTGTAGCCTGCAGAGAAAGAACTTAATTTGCAGGTCAAAGCAGACAACATCCTGCACTGTGCACCCCAAATTCTGCTATGACAGTCAAGGTAAGGAAGGGCAGCTCTTCCTTTCTAAAACTTTTTAAAACTAAGTCTAAAGTACTAAATTCAGTACTTTATAGTGGTTGCAATTCAAGATATCTCCTACAGTTTCTCTCACCCATCTAGAAAACATCTTGGTTATCTCAGCAAACACATCAGTTTGGTTCAGGGTGTCTTAAGTTATTGCAGCTTTTTATCCTGTTTTTCATTTATTTGTCTGTTGTTATCTTTATAAAATTGGTAATAGAGAGCTTCATGCACATTTAGCCTGCAAATGCTGAAGCTGCAGGGATCACTTTGGCCTCTTCAAGAGCCAGCAGCCAGGAAAGCACACGTAGTAACACAGAGGAGTTTTCTTATGGGTAACTGGAGGGTCTCCAACATGCTGTCCATCTGCACACTAATGACAAGTGTATGTTCCCTCAGAGACATCAACCACAGACAGTGTAAGCACCAGGAGGGTTAATCCACCTGTTTTCCCCAAATGTTAGTACAGATTTTCTACTCTGATCTTGACAGATTTCTTGAGTGACAGTCTGTGCTGTTTTGTTTCAGAAACATCTTTCTTGCCGTGATCATCAAGAAGCACAGAGCACATACAATAGTCTCATGTCGGCCCTTATTGACACTGAATCTCTTTAATAAGCAGCATGCGAGAAGAAGTGAAAAATGTCTCGTGTCCTGGAAAATAAAATTTTGCAATTGGCAATTGCTGATTTACATGTCTTACCCAGTCTCTGTGGCACCAACGTAATTGGCCCTGGCCCGTGTTCTTCCTTCCATCGCTCCAGGTCATCGAGCTCTTTCTTAGCAGCTGAGCAGGTATAAAAAGAAATAAATATATGGAAGTTAGAGGGAATACTAAAAAGCAGCCGTTATTGCTAATTGCATGTAATCCTGAAGACCATCCAGGAACAAACTTGTTCTCAAGGGATGCCGAAACCCCCACAAGAGGTTACTCAGTCGCTGCAATGATCAGCTAACAAGGCAAATATTTTCCCTAACTCGAGACTGTAATGGTGAGCAACCCGAGGACTCAACCCCAAAAGCAAAGCCAAAACCAGCTAAGAGACTGCTAATAGACTGCTTTTTAACCCCTGGGAACCTGTAGGTAAGTGCCACAGTATTTACTCCTGCGGGTAAAGCAGAAGTTGTTACGATTAAGATGTTATGGCTGCATGGAGGGAAATCCTTGTGGTGTAATGCTCCCCAGCAGGGAAACGAAAAGTCATTTTCCCTCCCAACCACATGCTCCCTAAATAAAAACAGGAGGAATGCATGAATCAGCTTCAAATTAAGACACTTCAGCATAGGTGCCCACATGTGAGATGGGCAGCAAGCTCCCAGTGTAGTCAGTGGAAGTCAATACAGTTGGGGTGCAGCCATATGCTCTAGGATGGCTGGCTGATTTAACTTCTCTCTTTATCGACTGACAGAGGAGAAAACACAACAATTCCTTTCAATAGCAAGGCCAACAAAGCCTATGGAAAGAGGAGCTGTGTTTTACACCAGCACTTCACTTGCTCTAGGAGCTCATTGCACTCTTACTAACCGTATTTCCGAATGGCTGGCTACAGCTATCAGAGGCTAACACCAGCCCTCCTCTAACAGGATAAAGCCAGTATTTGGGTAAGCTTTTGAAGAGACCCAAAAGACACACCAGCTTTCTATTTCACCTTTAAAACAAGTATTTAAGTAGAGACTGCATTCAGTGAGGTCCTATTTCTGCCAGCATCCAAGACAGAAATACATGACATGCTTCAGACCTTTCACACTGGTGCCTTTCACTTTCATAAAGTGAAAACAGATCTTTATTAGAGCAGCAGCACCTTTGCTGTTAACGTCACAGTCAGGTCTCAGATGATGTGCTGCTATTCATCCTTCCAGAAGATTATAGTTTGATTCACGATAAGTCCATTTTCTTTCTTGCAGCCAAAGGAAACCCAACCCATACCAGCCTGCTGGTGAAGCATTTCAGCTAAACTCACAATGTTTGAGACAAAAGGATTCAATTGCACTGTTTCCTCGAGGACTCAAGATGTGAGAAGTGCTGACTCACACTCCTTCAGCTTTCACGTCTCGCATAAATCAATGCCCAGGAGTGCAGGACTGTTGTGCTCAGTCACCTCTGTATACAGAATTTATTTCACAACTGGCTCTTGCTGTAACTTCGCCAATAAAGGATTTCAACATATGCCCGATCTTTCTGGTAGAGGTTCAGGCTGTTCCTGCTTAGCTACTGTCACCAGCAAGACTCAAAGCCAAGCAAAAGTGAACATATATCCACAAATACTCCCCTTCTAAAATGACTTTTACCATCTTCAGTAAAATACAATTCTTGAATGCATGCTCAAGAACCAACAGCATCTGCAGTTGCTTTTGTTTCCACATGGGAGTATTTTCAAAAGTATTTCTTATTTTTATTTTTTTCTTCTTCCTCCTAACCCACAGACTGTTCAAAGTTCTCCGATATGAATTCAATCTTGTAAAAGCTGGATAGAGCTAATTCCAGCATAATCTTGTAGAAGCCATCTTGATCCATCTTGAACAGCTCCAGCACTGAAATTGCCGAAACCCTTCTGAACAAGATTTATTCTGCATGAAGTAAAGCCTGATGATGAGTCAATCTTAAGAAAAGCTACATGATCATGAAGAATGCTCATAGCACTGGCTTTACTGTCATAGCTGTACATATAAAAGCATATACATTTTTACATTGTAAAAATGCATTCTTATTTTGCAAGAGCAATAAAGTGCACAAAACCCTAAAGTTATTCAAGTAGAAATAATGTATTATGATATTAGACAACTCAACTTACTTTGCTGCAACCGTTTTCTTCTGGTTTCATTTGGAGTTACCAAGACATATGGGCCAACACTAAAATGAAAGAATACATTCTTATTTTTCCTGTTTACACAAAATCAGGACTAGAAGTGAACTGACTTCATCAGTGAAGTCAGTTTTCTGCTGTTAGAGCAAAAAACTTCCCATAAAAATTAATTTATATGAATATTTATTTTTATTTAAATAATATTTATTTTGGTTCGGCTCTTCAGGAATTTTTGGTAAGTACTCTAGAAATACTTGATATATTTGGAATTGGCAGCAGATACCAAAGATAATATTTTTCAGAAACTTTTAGCATAGCCTTTGCTGTTCTTATTCAAGTCTTACTCTAGACTCCTGACCTTAAATCTCACACATTTCAAATCAAATCACTTCCTTGAATCGAAATACTCCGTGTGGAAGACCATTGTCTACTGGGAAGAGCACAGGTGCTGGCAGTCCCACCCCTTACCTTGTGGGCACCAAGCACCTTGCGGACTTAAGCAGTCTGCCCAACACTTGTCCAAGGACTGTGCAAAGTCACACTGTTTGTGACGGACTCAGGTGACTTATTCTCAGCCTGAGCCTCAGTTTCCTTGTCAGTCTTTCATTTTCAGGCACCAGGAATTCGTTGGGCATATTCATCTTGCTGTCATGCCGAAGGTGCAACTCACTGAATCAGGACAAGGGCCCCGTTTTGCCAGACTTAATTCAAAATGCGGTCGCTGTCTCAAGGAGCTATCAATCTAATGTGACAGCAAAGAGGCAAGACTGGGTTCAGAGTGTATTAAGAGACTTGAGGTGATCAAAAGAGTGATGAAAACATGTCAGTTCCACTTGGAGAAGACAAAGGGTTTTATCACCATGGTGTATTGTGTGGGCAGGAGTTTACATGGCTCCCACTCAGCAGAAGCTGTGCCACGGGGGTGCAGGTTTACCTGAAATGCACTAAGGAGCAGTTGGCCCCACACATCAGAGTCTTGGCAGGGTTTTATATGCACATGTGGGCACATATATTTCATCTGGCTTCGTTGCAAGGAAAGCACAAGGAGAAGAACAGCCAGCAAAGAATAATTAGAGGTGAAGGCTGAGCCTCTTAAGGAAGGGCCACAGGGAGTGGCTAGAGGACAAGCTAGTAAGCAGAGAGAGCAGTTGGCAGTGGAAAAGTAATGAAACAATAAGGCCCAAGACTAAGGCTTAAAAGGGGAATGAAAATCATGCGAAGAGATCAAAGTGCCCAAAGCTGCCTGCTGCCGTATCACTGTAATTCAGGGTTTGGTAAGAGAGTATTTATATCCAATTACCTCTTTCTCTTTGAAGACTTATTCTAGGAGGATGTGGATTAATTTATGAGATTAAACTAGTAAAGATAGAGCCGTGAGCTTTAATGGTGCCATTTAATATGATCCTTTCCCTTTCTGCCAGCATACTCTGGTGCCCCTGAGACGGTGAGACTGTTCTGCACGTCTCCACCGAATCCCAGACCCTTAAAGGCAGGAGTGAAGAGAGCAGCAACGCCCCGCTGGCATTCACCACACAACTGCAAACATCACTTAAAAGGAGCTTTGACAACACATCTCGCTTATGGCATAACACTCCCCATCAGTGATGTTGTTTCAGATTTTTCTCTGTTTGATTGAGTAGTAGCATTTCCAATTTATCCCAAAGTGCCTTTAACAAGCTGCTGCACAATTTATCTGTTTCAAGATTTTTTTAGTAGCTGTTGCTGTTGTTTCAGATATTAAGATCATATTTCTCTCAAGCTCATTAAACAAAAATTATTAAGTACCTTTTAAACTCCCCTCCCTTCCCTTTGGCAGTGATAAAAGTGGCTGAAATCATGGGTTGCAATGCTACGTATCTTCCCCTCCCAAAAATCAATCAGTGCATCTAAGAGATCACACTGCTTCACAGCACTAGAGGGCAGAAGAGCTTTTATACCATGTACTTAGATGACTTCAAACGGCGTTTGTCTGGTTGATTTCTTTTAAGATATAATCAATTTTTTTGAAAAAAGAAGGCACCTCTGCTTGTCTGAACATGTATGAGAAATCACGGTATCAAATCGAGCCCTTTTGCCACTAATCATTTCTTTTATCTGCTTCTGCTTTTTGGCTGGAAGGCTCAGACCACAAGAGGCCAGGTGGGGCTCACTCTTCTGATTCCTGACCGTGGCCTCATCTTCAGAAACTCAGAAGGACTGTACATGAAATATAGCAAAGATCAATCCGTTTATGAAAGAGGTAGAGGTGACAGTACATTTACCATCTGTTTTCCAAAGAGCAGATTAAGAGTCACTGTGTTTAAAACAGTGCTTATTTAAAAGCTGAAGTGGTTTCCATTTTATTGAAATAAAAGCAAAGAAAATGAGAAAGCCAAGTCTCCCGTGGGGGAGGGAATGGGAGAACAGGACACCAACTTGTGTTTGTCTTTTATCTAATGCTTTGTTTTAGTTATTATTAGAAATTCTAAGACAAAAAAAAGGGTGTGGTTGAGTTTATTGAGTTTATCTAGCTTTATAGCGTTCACCTTGGTCTCTGGAAAGATATGTTAGAGTGTAGGTTTGGATACTGGGGTAAGAAATGGCCTTAAGCTGAAGGAGGGCAGGTTTGGGTTAGATACTAGGAAGAAATTCTTTACTGTGAGGGTGGTGCGGCACTGGCACAAGTTGCCCAGAGACGTTGTGGATTCCCCATCCCTGGAGGTGTTTAAGACCAGGTTGGATAGGACACTGAATAGCCTGGTCTAGTGGAAGGACTCCTGCCCATGGCAGGGGGGTTGGAACTAGATGACCTTTAAGGGCTCTTAAAGAACCATTCTATGATTCTCTAATCAGGGGGAAGGAAGAGCAAGTACATGGTAAACTTCTTGTGGGAGGGGTGTCAGGGTACAAAGTGGTTCCTGCCTTTTAACCCTACAGGAGAAGAGCCAGATGAGCTGTTGCCTGAGAAACTCCACCTGCTCTACCAGTTCTAAAATCCACACCTAATATCCGTTATTTTCTTGAGATTCTTTTTTTTTTAAGGAAAGAAAGTTAATGCAAAAACCCACCACCAGCTTTCACCTTGTGTTTTTATCCAGTTTGCAGGATATTGTATGTCATTTCTTTGTTCAGGCAAAACCTCTGATCCAGTTAAGCCTATAAAACCTGCTACAGCCTGTCAATTTAATATTCCAGTCAGTTTCTGGGTTGCCACAGTAGCCATAAGTCTGGAGCAAATTATCCTACTTACCTGGGGAGCAATTAAGGAAATGTGAAGATTTGAAGCTATCGGTGTGCAGAATTTTGTGCTTTACACCAATATATGAAGTCCTTCAAAATCCACAGACAGAAAAGATTATAGAGAATTTAACTTCACAGTTTCCCTAACAATGATTCTAATTTTTATAAGACTTAAGCCTACCTTTGAGGTAGGGCTGTTTTATAAATACAAATACAGAAGTCACTGGAAAGGGGAGAAAGAACATCTTACCCCAGTTATAGTTCTTCAAAAAGAAAAATGATCTTCTGCCTTTATGGATCATATTAATCTTGATGAGTATTTTTTGTTTTATTTTCTCTGCAGAAAATGGGAATGTATTGACTCATTACACAGACTGAACAGATATTAATGAGAGTAAGGAAGTTATAACCCAATAAGAGAATGTATCTATATTAAAAGAAAAAAAAAAGGAACCTCCTATGATTTTTCAAGGAGATACACATAATATACCACAGTCGTGGAATTGTAAATACCTATATAACAATATATCATTGTGGTTTAACCCCAGCCAGTAACCAGGCACCCCATGGCTGCTTGCTCACTCTGCCCCTCATGGGATGGGAGGGAGAATTAGAAGGTTTAAAGTGAAAAAACTCTTGGGTTGAGGAAAAGACTGTTTAACAGGTAAAGCAAAAGCTGCACACACAAGCAAAGCAGGACATGGAATGCCTTCACCACTTCCCATGGGTAGGTGTCCAGCCACCCCCAGGAAAGCAGGGCTCCATCACGTGTAATGGTGACTTGGGAAGACAATTGCCATCCCTTTGTGCATCTCACCCCTCCTTCTCCTTCCCCCAGCTATACAAGCTGAGCACAATGCCATATGTATGTTATGGGATATACCTTTGCCAGCTGGGGTCAGCTGTCCCAGCTGTGCCCTCTCACAGCGTCCTGTGCACCCCCAGCCCTCTCACTGGTGGGGTGGGAGGCAGAAAAGGCCCTGACTCAGTGTCAGACAGCTCAGCAATAACAAAAACATCTCTACGTTATCCACACACTTTTGGTCACAACTCCAAACTGTAGCCCCATAGCAGCTACTGTGAAGAAAATAAGCTCTACTCCAGCCAAAACCAGCACATATAGAGAGATATATAAACCATTTCAGTCAGGAGAAACATGCAATAGA
This sequence comes from Mohoua ochrocephala, assembly GCA_013398855.1. NCBI lineage: Eukaryota > Metazoa > Chordata > Aves > Passeriformes > Acanthizidae > Mohoua > Mohoua ochrocephala. The sequence continues at coordinate 292,289 of VZTA01001289.1, forward strand.
GTCACAGATAATCTGTAATGATAGCTTACACTTTGAGTGATCAGCAACATAAGGAACACAATGTCTGAAAACTTAAATTCTGAATCATATGTGTAAGTCTACTCTTCTAACTAGCTCAAGGACACCTTTTCAGTGCTTTCAAGGCATTGACCACAGCAACTTTTGTTCTACTGTCTTTCAGTTTTGTATAAAGTAGTTTATTTTTAAATTGAAAAACCACATGAGGACTGCTGTTCACTAGTAATATTTTTTGCAGAACTGTGCTCTTCAGATTTTCCTCAAGCCCACTCCAGCCATCTACCACAGGAGAGATTTTCAAATGAAGTGTGAAATAGTTTAAAGAGTTACAAAAGGAATGGCTGTTATAAACTATTTCCAGTTCCACCGTGTTTTATACTGTGGGGGTATTGATACATGAATGTCACAGAGCTGAAAGCCAAATATCTTGCTCTGCTGGGCAAAGTGCTCTGCATAGCAGACAGAAACTAAGGAGAATGTAGTTGGAGAGCAACACAACTAAAGCTTGGGAAGAAGCCCAGGGCAGATTCAGTCTGAGGAGGGACCTAGGGAAAGACATGGGTGAGATACTGCATTAGATAGTATGTTAAGACTTAATTTTAAAAAGAGACCAAACTGCCAAAGTCAACTCTTGAATTTCCTTCAAAGATACACTAAGCTGAACTTTGCATTCATTTATCAGGAATTGTTTCAAGAGCTGTCAAGTCCACACCACCACAAAGTATTGTTTTCACCAAGGCTCCCATGGCTGATGGAGCAGCCATATGCTGCTGAGCAGCACAGAAGCTGCCAAATTAAAGGGCTACAAGATGCCAAATCCCAGCAAGCAGACTACTGTCCTGTAGGTATCCCTATTTTGGAATGCACACACAGCCAGATGCTAATGATAATTGACAGCCACAGTTCTAGACCTCAGCTGAGCAATATGCTCCGTGTCCCAGCAGCGCCATAAGCAGAGCTCCAGGAGGGTGTACAAACCTTGCATACAGGCTTGGGGCTCTGGCTTTCCATCTTTATCAGCGGCAGCATCTCACCAGTTTGCAGCTCAGAGGCAAAAGTGATTTACTGAGGCTTAGCATTACACACTGTCTGATTCACCCTCACTGCACGTGCGCTCTTAACATGAGAGGCAGAAAATGAACTACATTAGCAGGAAATGTTTATCACCAAAAATTTACCTCCATGGATTTCGTCCTGTGTTTGCCACAGGCCAGGAATGCACATAATTACCACCGTTCAAATGATGTCAGGAAGATTATTACACCAGGGAAACTCACCTCTGTATCTGGTCCCTTCGGTTAAAGCTTTCATTAAGAACAGACAACATTTTTGCCATTGTGAGGCTTTGGGTTAAAGCAAAGAGTTAAATCCTGAAGAAGTGGACTTGCAAGGGGGAAGAGTGAGAAGGGGGAGAGCAGCAGAGAGCAGCCCAGGAGAAAGTATGAATCAGAAATCTGCAGGAAAGAAACAGACCTGAGGTTCTGCTGTTACCCACATGCTTGTAGAGAAATTCCTGAAGTTAAAATTTGGTCCAAAGACTGAAACTGAAACTTGGAACTGAATTTCCAACAGTTTAGATGAGGCTCAGACTCAGCAGCTTGTTGTGGTCTTAGCACATCAGAAAGAAGGGCAGATGCTTCAGCCAGTACTCTGTTTTGGACAATCTCAACCAACTTCCAAAGCTCCAAGGAAATTGCCACACTGAAGGATCAAATCAGGGAGCCAAGGGGTAGCTCTCAGCCCAAACTTGGCTCACAGCACAGCTTTCTCTCTCCTCTGAAGACACTAACGTGCCATTAGTCAGCCTGCACTTGTGGTCAGACTACTACACCAAAGGGGCAGAGTTCCCTGTGGCAGCGTTGTGGATCAGCATCAGACCCAGCTCACACTGTCCCCAACTCCTAGAGCAGCTCAGTTCCCTCGGTGCAGCACAGTGTCAGGGATGTAGGGAGCCTGCCAGAGCCAGCTGGAGCACCCGGCAATCCCCAGCCATGAGGAGCATGGAGCATCCACGCGTGGGCAGGCCAGGCGCTGGGCTTGGCAGCCCCAAGTGCTGGAGCTGAGCTGTCCCCTGCAGAGGCGTGCACGTGCTGCATGTCAGGCTTGCCAGCATGCCTGGAGAGCTCAGCAGGTCAGATGCTGTATCACATGAACATTGAGATTTAGGCTAGTGGCATGTTCATCTCTGCTTTCCCCCTACTTTTCTTTACAACAATGTATTTCCTCCTCCGCTGTCCCTGCATCAGAGAATTTGTCCTTTCGTTGCCCCTGCCCAAACACAGCATCCTCCCATACATTCCCTATTCATCACCTCACCACAGCTCCTCACCGAGCTATGCATCAAGGGAACATGTCAGGGCTTGTGCAAAACAAGCTCTTCCAAAAAAGCCTTCTAATACAGAATTTGGAAAGACTTCCTTCCCTCCTCCAAGCATTATATGGAACAGCAACCCCCACAATCCAGACTAGCAGTATAGTTATTGTCTCACATAGACCCTGCCACCTATATCATGTGGCTGGAGAAAAGGCTGGCTACTGACCACAGTGAAGCTGGGCATCTCTGAATCACTCCACTGAGCTGTAAATATTAGTACATCGGCCTGAAAGACAGCGAGTTGGGAGACCTCCTGTGCAGCAAGTGGAGAGCTAAACTGAACAGACTGTCCATAATTCAAATTACCCTTCTAGCACTCCCACCAGTGGCTAGGCAGTGAGAAAAACAAGCATTTTGCTAAAAATTTGCCTACAGTTTCGTAGACTAACTTTTTTTTAATTTTAAAGAAGCTTCAGCTCATGAAAGAAAAAGAAAATCAGAACTGCTAAGTATAGTCTATCAGCAAAAAGATGGAGTGTCTTATAACATCATAGACTTTTATTTATTTATTTATTTATTATATTTAGGATTAAGATTGGAAAAGGAAGGAAAGAAAGCTCTGATGGATTTGACTCCAGCAGTCAAAGACACAATTTCTCGAGTCAAGCATTCCAGCAACTTCGCTCTCCTTTCACACAAAATGATGAGGGACTGTTACCAGCTGTGCAGCAATATATCTTCAGGTTTTATTATTTTGAATTTCATTTTTTAATGGATTTTACCAGAACCAATATTATTCTTGGCAGCTTTAAAGGCGCTAAAGACAGACTGCTGAATGGGGGCAGCAGTTTCTTTTTCAGGCACTAGCTATAGTTCACCCTCTAATTTCCCCACTTTCCTCCACCTTTTCTTCTGTACAGACTTTTGTTTCTGAATAGGTATGAACGGGGGCAATTTGGGAATTCGCTTTCTGCAAGTTAATTTCATGGCACTTAGCAGACAAAGTGAAGCCATTTAAATGCAAGCTTATTATTATAAGCAGTTTCAAGCTCTTGTCATCCTGGGGACTTTTTTCTCCATGGCCTGAAACTACATTCTATGTATAACTGGACGGGGATGTGCAAAGCGTGACTTCAACTTTTCATTTGAACAAGTATTTTTCCTAATTAGGACCATTTTATTGTCACTCACCCTTGACATATCATATAAGGGCTTTTCCAAAGCAAAACTATCCTCTAAAATATCAGCTGCCCACCTTGTTCTTTTTAATAGTCCAGTTTGAATACTGAGTACTGAACGAGACTGCCACGTGCTACATCCCACACATATTTCACGTGTCCAATCTAAACGAAAGGTCCAATGATCCTACCCTAAGATGCTGCTGAGATGTTTTCCCACTCCCAATTTCTCTCACAGCCTGAGGCTGAGAGTTTGCATGGAAACAATTCACACCGAGCCTTCAAAAGAGACTCCAGCTCCTGCTTTTCTGGCAGCAAAATCATATCCCTGTCTGTTTCCAAAAAATAGCAAGCAGAAGCTGGAATAGAGACACTCCTTGGCACAGAGGTATCCTACTTGGGCCCCTCATGTTCCCTCTGCTATGCCTATTCCAGAAAGCCTTTAGTAATGCTAGTCTGTGCTTTTTTCCTCCTGCTGTCACCCTGTGACTCCAGCTCTCCAACTGCTCTGGTTATCCCAGAGCCTGAAAACCTGGACCATTCTGAGGGTGTCCCAGTATTTTAGTTTTAAAGGTCATATTAAAATAGGTTGGTGGCTAAAAAGCTAAGTCAGCTTTATCACTGCTAAAATGATCTTTTAATCTGAAATCTTTCTTGAAATATAACTTGAGAAAACAGAACAAAGTAATAATGAATGAAACAATTTTTGTTTTAAGAATAAAGATCTCCACTGTTCTGTTTCAGTATTTCAGATAGTATTTTCCCCTTTAATCTGGATTAGTTAAGGAAATTGCAGTTTAAGTGGCTTTATCCCATTCAAACTGCTAGGCAGCATCCCCCTTCTCAAGGGAAGGATTCAAACCCCAGTCTTGTTCACTTCATTTTTTGAGTATTTGTTTCCCACTCATATTACATGGTTTCTGTTTCAACCTGCCTTTCCCTCATCCCTTCTTCTCATTAACTGCATACTAATGCAGACTTTAATTTGTACATCCAAGATTTAGGAACTAATTCTTTGTTAGAACTTTATGACGACACAGAGGGAATCTTTTCACATAGCAAAAAATACTACTCAGTCTTTGCAGTGGATGCACAACAGCTTTATGTCTGCAAGAATCATGTAAGATGAAAGAGGGAACAGGGGTTTGTGTGATTATACGTGCCCTGGCCTTAAATTCTGCAGGGAGCTCTGGCAAACAAATTGGTTAATTATTCACCTAACCTATACCAGGGAGTTTGTACCCCAGACAAAAACTGGGCAAAGACAGTCATGCCAATGGAAAAAACTCCCACTATCCCTGCTGCCCCCTCCTCCTCCTGAAAAAACCCAAACAGCAACAAAATGCACACAGCACAACTACATAAACAAACTGGGGCTGTCCTCGCTCTACTGTGAGAGCAGGCAAGATAGAGAATTTTTCGTATTTGGAAGTGGAAGAAAATAAACAGACTGTAACTGAGGAACCGTTGTTTGCTCTCCTGAAAGTCAGTCATTAAACCACTGATGGATTTTAAAGGGACTCAGCTCTTAACAGTCCCTGTATCATTACTACCTAATAGGCAAGCATTCGTGGGTTTCAATGGAAAGCTGCTGATCTCTGCTTGCCATCAGCTGCCTGCCACCTCCTCCACACATGGCTCAACCTTCTTCATCCAGAGAGAAGGGAAAGGAACTGAAACAGTTTGCAGTTTCACCAGCTGCCCTTTGAAAGCTGGGAGAAAAAGAAGCGAGCTAAGCAAAATCAGCACATAACAATAATAATAATAATCTTAGCATTACATGCACTGTTACCAAGAACTCAGAAAAAGCACTTTTGGGGAAAAAGACTAAACAATTATCTATGGTCATCTAAGCATACTTATATTAAACATGTGCATAAAATACACACACACACAGAGCTTTCAGTTTCTATTCTGTATTATATCTGCAAGACACAGCTTATGCAAGTTATTTCAGGATTGTCACTGGAAAGCCAGAGATGGACTAAGCATAGATTCCAATAAAGCACAAAATGAAATTGAGAGCTGAAGCCTTGGTTTTAGTTTTGTCAGCATGAAGTTCCTGGAAGCTGTTCTGTGTCCTTGACTGCATTCAGAGCAGTGCTGGAATGCAGCCTATATCCATCTCTTAAGCCAAAGTAAGTATTTTTAGACTTTCCAGGATGAAATATTAGGAGATACAGAAAACAGGGAGCTAGAACCAGATTTGAAATTTCACTTTGAAAAAAGGTGCCAAGAAACAGACACCACATATGCCAGTATCCAAAGTACAGAACTGGCCACTCCTATGGCACAGAGTGTGAGCCATGCTATCAAGAAGCCTGCCAGAACAACTCGGGACCCATACAGGAAGCCTGAAGAACAAGATGACATGCTGCTTGTGTGCTCAGCCATATTCACAGTCCCTCTATAAAGTATTTGCACCTTTAAAGGCGTACACCTGGAGTCAGCTGGAGAACGGGCGCCCAATACAGGTAACTCATCTTAGTCTGGCTCCTTGTTACTCACCACAGCTCTTGCTGTTGTTGGTGGGCTGATGCTTGGCCTCTTTGTTTCTCTTCAGATGTTGTCAGCTTCTGGGTGTTTTCACCCTTCTCTGTTTCATTGTTGCCATCCCAGGGGTTACCCTGGGAGGAAAAGGGAGCATTGGAGGCAGCAGCTGTCCCGTACCTGCTGCCTTCCCTCCATCCTCCAACCCCAGACATGGTTTTGCAAGTACCTTGCCTTGACAGAAACCAGTACTGCCACTACAGCTAGGGAAAGACTCAAAACCTTGGAGTTAGCACAAACCAGTTTCAGTTCTTGATAAGCTCCACCCCTTCCTGAACTTTTGACTGGCAGGCATGCCAATACATGTACCGCTTTCTGAGGCATCCTCTACATGAAGCTCAGGTTTGATTACCTCAGTCACAGCACCCAGGCAGACAGGAGTCACAGGGTGACAGCAAAGCTAATCTGTTCTAATAAACCAGATGACAACTGTTTGTGCAGAAGCATGGGGAGGTCTGGCATTTTTCTGATGAATTTCTGAAATATATTTCTGATATATTTCTGACATTTTTTAAACTCAGCACTTCACATTTACCTATGACAGAGGAAATAACTCTTGGGATAACTCTATGACCCACCCCTGAAGGTGAGGGTAACCCAGGTTCTTGTTAAAAGAACTCTTGGGGCAGATTAGAGTAAAACAACACTGAGTGATTGGTGTTTGCAAATACAAATATATATATATTTATTTTATTTTAGAACAATTGGTTTCCAATGGAAAACAGATATGTAGCCATTTTGGTTATTATTATCTATAGTAATATGGCAATATGAAAGCATAAAGATATCACTTAAAATGTCAAGGGAAAATAAAGGAAGAAAGAGAAAGAAAGGGTAAGAGTAGGAAGATACATAACTACCACCCCTGGATCTATGATGAGACTTGAGTGTTGCTGTTGGTCAAAGTGGTGATTGAAGGTCTTGATCCATCATCAGGGGGTGTGTGTAAGAAAGGGCAATTTGGCATGGTAAAAAGCACCATCCTGTCTCCACAAGGTTTGCCTCTTATCACCCTCAAAGCCCATCTTGTAGACTCTGGCAGTTGTAAGTTCACCCCCTGTGTCTTATGCAGACCAGAGGTTTGCCATTACACACCCAAAAACTCATCTCTTTCTTGGGCGGCTGCAAACCTGGTCTCAGCAAAGCACAATGGTGCCTCCACAAATGGGAATTGTTCTGAGTCATAGTCCAGTCTCTCACAAGGGGTTCACTGTTTTCTATTTTGCATGAGTGTACAAAGTAAGATGAAAGTGAAACTAAAAATTAACCTTCAGATAAATCTTAAGGCAATGGTCCTGAAAAATTCTATATCCGGCCTTTCAATTCTGCTCAACCAGAAAACTTCTTTACTTTGACTTTCCTAATTCTACCTGAATAGAGGACAAATACATGATCCACTTATGAAAATGGAGATCCCTTGAATAGAGAACAAATACATGATCCACTCCTTGAAAATGAAGATCCCTTGAGTGATCACATCTAACCAGTGGTAGTGTATCTATGCGATCTGCAGGGATGGGGATAACCAGCAACCTCCTTAGTATCATTAGTACAAAAAAGATGTTTGGCAACTTCTAACCCAAGCGAGAAAGAACTAGTAATGCTACTCCAGGTTAATGCAGCAGAGCTAGGGAAATCCAGCTCCACGCATGCAGATCTTGTCACTCTTTGTCTTCAGCTGATCAAGCTACACTAAAAACACAACACTGGCCAGGTTTCCTGACTGCCCGTACCATCTAGGTCTGACAGCATTCTCCACACATGCAGGGGAGGGAGCAAAGTGAAATGCCACATGGAAAGCCACAGGCTGTCTGGTGGTTGTAATGCTCCTTGGGACCCCATCACCAGCAGCACACCTCCCAGAGCTTCCATATCCACAAGGACACATCTCCCAGGGCTGCCCCAAGAAGGCAGCACCAATGGTCTCTCCCTCCCACTGTCCCTCCTAACACGCTCTGCAGCACAGATGATCTTCATTTGTACACAAATCATTCTGCAGAGACTCTGGAATGCAAGAGCAGTGTGTTGCAAAGGGATGAACTGGTGCATAGTCCCTTGCATCACTTCTCTTCACAAATAGATATAGATATATAGATATATAGATATATATTTAATGTACAAGGTGCTGGTAAATGAAAGCAAGCATCAAGCTTACTCCCTTTCCATAGAACTGCAGGGTCAATACAGGAGATGCAGAAGCACTAGAAGTAGCACAGAAATTATAGCAAAGTCATGTCAGAGGACTGCAAAGATTTGTGGGATAACAGCTGTGTCTACAGACACCCTATCTGGTAGAAATCCAGCTTTGACATCTGGAGTGTTCTTATCCATGCAGATTGATGTCTTAATAACCCATATTTAATTACGAAAATTGATTATAATTGATGTGGCCACTGCTGCTGTGTCTTCAATCCTACAATGTTATGTAAAATTCAGATCTAGTGTCATTTTCCTGTTGAAATTTAGAAACTTTTGGCTGAAAACAGTAACTGTAGAATCTAAATATTTACATCTACATTGCTCAAAAAAAGAGGGATGTGAAATGAACCCAATCACTAGAAGCTCGATCACTTTTATTGCTTCCATGCTCATTTATTTCATAGCTCTGTTGTGGACAATCTGGAATAACTCTGTCCGGGACAACATCCAGGTCTGGCTCTAAGGATGGTTCATGCCAGACATGACCCCCAGAAAGTCAGGAATAACAAGTGTACCGGATTTACTTTGTCCACCCTAAACATCTCTTCATTACTATCCCAGCAACCTCTGCATCTCAAACTCATCCCACAGCCTCCGTGGGATACTCCAGCGTACCGTTCAGCAGCCCTTCAGTTTCACGCTATTAAACACAACATTTCACAGGCTGCAACCCCTCCCTCACATCGCTTCAGATGCACTGAGCTGAAATATCCCCAAAATAATAACCAAGTTTTAGCGTCATGGCAGTACCACCTAAGGCTTTCGGGACACTTGGAGTTTAGTAAGGACATGCATAGTGCCTCCACTAGGATCAACCCAGCCACTTCCAGCCCAGTGGAGGCTAGTCTTGGGCAGTATATATATATGAGTCTGTACTAGCTGTATTTAGGAAAAAGGAGCAGCCTCCAGCCCTGTTTAATTTAGTGTTGTAGATGTTAAATAGATGCTAAAACATCCCAATGCCAATGTATTCAGTCTCCTGAAACATGCAAACACCACCAAATCTCGACCCTTCCCAAGTCCTCCATAAGGATTTTAATTTGGTACTTATGTATTTCTACACCCACCAAATACAGGCTGCCAGTTCTACCTGAGGGGTTATATTCATAGTTGTCTCATCCCTAACTGGATCTGAGGTTGTGATTCACTGGCCCTTGCTACCAAGTGAGCGCTCACACAGTTGTTGGCTCCCTCCCTCCCCACCAGCAGGACAGGGGAGAAAACAGGAAAAGGAGTGAGAAAATTCATTGTCAAAATAAAGCATTTTTGTCTGTAAAGCTCTGTTGCCTCCAGCTATTAACAACCTTTTTTTTTCTTTTATTTTGTGGGAGACAGAAGGATAGAAAATGATCTTTCTTTTGCTCTGGGAAAATTCCTCAGCGGACAAGTGAAATATTAAGATACGTCATATTCCCTCCCTCACCTGTGTTTCTCATGAAATTGCAATAATAAACCAAAATAACTTCTGTGGAGGAACATTTTGTACGGAACCTTTATTTCCAACTCTGCAGCACCATGAACTATATCAAAAATGAGAAGTATCAGAGACCTTTTCTCACTATAAAGGATCTGGGTCAGCCGTGTCATCATTTCTTTGGGAATGTTAGATAGGATAAAACTGTGAAACAAATAGTATTAAAACCCCCATAAAATTAAAATAACCTAATGTTCCCTATCTTACCTTCTGTGAAGACAACTGTTTGTTCTTCATTATTCCACTTGGTTTATGGCATTTTAAGGTTTTGCATTTTAAAGGTTTTTTTTCCACAACCACAGACACATTTCACTAAAAACTAAGATTTTTATTTAATCCAAGGGTACTAGAAGCCTAAAGCCTGAAGAAAAGCATCAAACTGCAGGAGACCTTTGAAAGGACAGCCAGGACAGGCAAGCTTTTGTACAGCCCACTCTATTTTTCCCAGAAGCCAGGAAATGGTATCAGAAGGCCTTGATTGTTGGAGAAATGCTTTTTCCTTCGTCATCAGCACTAAAACACTTAGTCCAATAGCTGAATATGATGCTGAAGGGTTCACATACAAAGTTTTTTCCCTGGAAATTTTGGCTAAGTAGGTAAGACACACAGCTGAATATACTACAGAGCATCTTGAGTAATTGATCATTGGGAACATATCCCTGTATTTTAGGGCAATGACAAATGATGGCAAATATCCCTAGAGGCATATCTACAATTAGCAATGCTTATAAAGTTTTTATACCATGATGGCAAAATAAAAATTAAGTGTTTAGAGATGCATTTTACTTTACCAATGTTTTTATGGCTGAGCACTCTACCTTGCTGTACAATTATGTTGATAGCTTTCTGCAGGATTGATAGCACTAATTGTTACAGCTGAGGATGCCGGAGAAGAGAAATTTCTCTGCTCCCTGGAGAGAAGCCCCAGAAGAAGGGTAAAATGTCAACATTTGGCTAAGATTTATTCTTGTTTAGATTTAGGACTGGAATTCGTCAGGTTCAGCAGAAAGAATGCCATTAGCTTTGACAAGCGTGTGTGTGTGGATGTGTTGGGTAATCTATTTAGGAGATGTAAAATGCTGCACACACTTCCCATTTTACTGCAAAAAGCTGAAATTGACGGTACCTGTCAAAAACTATCATCTTCCACCCTCTAAAAGAAAATTGACCCTTGCTTTCTCTACAGTATCCTTCAGCATTACAGCAGGTCCACCTCTCCTTCAGCTAATATTGCTTCAGCAAACGGAAGTGGAGATTGAAAATATAATTAACCTGATGTCCAGAATTTGCTGTATCGAGGTCCAGAATCAATGCCTGAAGATTATTGCTACATTTTAGGAGTATTCTTGTGCCTGGAGAGTGCTATCCATATCTATATTGCTATATAAATAACACTTAATAATAAAGTAGGGCTATTTTAAAGGTCTGATGTTATAAAAAAAAATCAGGACTACAAATGAATGTTTTATACCATTAAAAATGTCTGCAACAAATCTGTTGAAAAAGGCAAAATTAGCCGGTAAACTGCACAAATGCCATCCGAAACAAAGAGCTCTAAGAGCTATTGTTCCAGCTGTGTGTCCAGAAGGAAAAAGTCTGGCAATACTAAAATAGTATTTGCAATATTCCTGAATAGATCTTTTTCTTAACAGCTTTTAAAGCATAGATTTACTTATTCACAAAAGATACACGAAAATTTGGCACGTATACCATCTTCAAGGAATAATTTTACTCTTTGAATTCCTAAAGGCCATGATTAGTTCCAGCTTAGGATTTTTATATAATACACTACCTTGCGGTACCTAGTCAACCAAAGGTGTCATACAGACAATTACAGTATCTAGAAAGAACATTACATTCTTTATTGTGTTATGCAAATACATTACCTAAAGAAATTAGTAGAAGTCCACAGCTCATGCCCCTTCTTACTTTTATGGTGTATCGTGGTAATTAAATAAACAAATGCTTGTAGGAGAATTAACTCTTCCAACTTCTAATCCTGGCTGGGAAGATGTATTTTTCATTCATTTGTATGCACATGACAATTCAGCAAGGCTCAAGTACTGACTTCACCAGTTTTATATGATATGCCTCATGATTTCCTTGATAACTTTCAATTACACTCTCTTCTCTGCCTGACCTCAGAAACTTTAATCTTCGGGATCAAACTTTGGTCCCTGCCGTTCTAATTTCACTGATCAGGTGCTACATTTACAGGTACTTTGGAAATTCTCGGTGGTAAAAACCCCAAACACACACACACACACACGCTCCTTGTTATCAATTTCACAAGATTTAACCTGGTATCCGTTTCTAGATTCTCCTTCATTCCTGACAGAGACTCTTGCCAGCATTGATCCTGACTGCAACACGGAATACTGTAGCACAGACTGTTTAGGCAAATAATTTATAGGAAAAGTATGCAGACAATTAACTTCAATGGCATAACAAATCTGGACAACATTGCTTCACATTAATAGTGACAATATGCTGGAACATACCAGTGTTTAGGATTGAATTAAATAGTAATGGACAGATTGTCTCTACCAGCACCATCCTGCGCAGAACGTAGCACACAGCTGTGCCACGCTGAGAGGAGCTTCGGGAGAGAGCCATAACCAAAGACCCAGCTGCTTTAATTCCTCCCCTCCTTGCTTCCAAGGGAAACAAACCACAGTGTTTCACTCCTGGCAGGAGATACATTTTCCTCGTGTTGATTATCTGGTTTGCTCTGTGTAATCGATATGCTTCCTGTGGATCGCTGTCCAGAAAGCAGCACCAGTAGCCTGTAGCTGGTGATGTGAAAAAGATGTTTCCAGCACTGTTCTCGATCTCAGAGCGTGCCTGGATGTATCTGTATGGACCAAAGTATGACCCAGTGTCTTTAAAGGCCCAATTTTTCTACCTTTACAATGACATAGAATGTTTCCTGAGTTCATAGATTATAATTTCCTTCCAAAGATGATCAAACACCTGACAAGGGCAGATGCTCTTCTGGATCTGATACTTACAAATGACAAAGAACTTGGCTGCTGTGACCATGAGACAGCAGTATTAGGGCAAAATAGCAGAAAAACAGCTTTGGATTAATGAGAACAGAATCTGACCTGTTAAGGGGTCTCAGAGATCAGCTTGGAAAACTAAGCAACAGACCCTAAATTCCAGAACTATCAAATTTATTTTTTTTTAAGCTGGGTTTGCTAATCAAGAAACTAGTAAATGACACGCTATTCTGCATCACTTCTGTGCAAATAAATGAATTTTTAAAAAGATTAGTTGGGGATATTTTTGGTGATTCTAAAATAAGTTTCAAGTTTCTAAGAAATCCAATTCCACTGAAGGTTTAAAAAATTAATCACACATGATCGTATGTTATATGTCCAATGAAGAAGTAAAAATGAATGCATTTCCTGGCAAATGGATCATCATACAACTTCCAATGACTTCTGTGCAGTACAACGTTAAATTTATACGTCTCTCTAAGGTTAATGAAATGCTGTATGTGGTCAGCTCACCTCTACGGTACTTTAAAAAGATACTTAAGAGATGCTCAGAAGAGCAATTGTCGTTTGAAATAGGAGGCAAGAAGAGTAATTCTTTTTGTCCAGTCACACCGCTTAGCAACCCGCAGATGATCCAATTCCATCACCGGCACTACCAGATAGGAGGGAAGGAAAACCAGCCCAAAGGAAGAGCCGCTTCGCTGCTGTCCGCGCACGGGACGGAGCATTTTACTGATTGCGGTACTGGACGAAAGGCGATGGACAACTTCTGCACTGGGAAGCATCAGCTGAGGAGCGCTTCCAGAAGGGCGAACTACGATCCAAAGTGTCAGCATTTGCAGGGAATCAAAGTATAAATACATAAGCATAGACAGACATCAACTGAGGTGCAAGCATATAAATGTTAAAATGCATTTTTAGTGTTTTGGGGTTTTTTCCCAGATTAATTTCTCTTTATCCTTGCCTTTACAGCTGTCCCTCCCTACCTTTCCAAAATCCTGTAATCTGGAGATGGGCACGAATAATTTCCGTGTGGTTTGAGTGTTTTTCCCCCTCCTGATCCTGTTTGTTAATGCACTAATTATCCTTTATCCCTCCGTTTCCCCCTTCCCGCCTCACTCCCGGGTTGCGGCGCGCCTGCCTCGACCCCGCGGGGGGAGGCGCTTCGCGGTCCGTCCTGCCGCGCTGTTTGTCCCTCCGGCCGACCCGTAGTGTTCGCTCCTCCTCGCGCCATCATGGAGGGCGCCGCGGCCTCTGCCGAGGGCCTGCGCTACGCCGAGTATGCCCGGGCCCCTACGGGCGCCGGCAAGGGCCAAGCCGAGCTGGACCGGGGGCTGGTGAGCGCACGGCGGGACCCCCGCCCCCGGGGCCGTGAGGCGGCTGCTGCCCCCTCCTCACCGCTCGTGTGAAGGGTGACAGGTGTCAGCGGGGCGGGGGCCGGGGCTGCGGGGCCGGGCATTCTCCGCTCCCCTCCGGGCTGGGCAGGGAGGTTGGGGGGCAGAGGGTCCTTGCCCCGGTGCCGCGGTGGAGCTGCAGCGTGGGCAGCGGGCGTGGCGTCCCAGCCCTGAGGGGAAGGGCGCGCCCAAGGTTCGTAAATGCTCGTGGTCCACAGGAACAGCGGGAGTCAGAGGGTCCGTAACCAGTGAGAAAGTTTTATTAGTGCCTTACAGGGTCGGCGTGGAAATGTTGGCCCCTGACCTACTGTGTATGCACACAGCAGTGGGCTTTGGATAAAGGGGTAGGGTGAAAGGGAAGAGAGAGACGAAGATATGAATTAAAGAGGAGTAGAGAAAGAAAAAGAAAGAAAGAAAGAGAAAAAATGAGAGAAAAAGAGACAGAGTAAACGAGATCACTACTTCTGGTTCCAGCCTCAGTCCAGCTGATAAAATGTCCTGGGGGTATTTTTTTATGGATAGGTTTTCCCCGCCCAGAAGATAGGTTTCTCGCTTTCTGTGCAATTCTGGAAATGGGCTGGGGGGCTTGGGGGGGGTCTTGGGTGGTCTGGTTCCTCCCCCCCAGTCTATGCCCACTTCTTGACCTCATCCTTGCACTGCACTGTGCTGTGTTTACCCTCAGGAACTAGAGAATAAGGAAAAGTGCTGCCCCACCTCCCCATGGCCCCCTTCTCCAGCCATGTCTTGTTCTTTCCCACGGCATGTTCATACCAACAGTCTTTGGTTATTACCAGCAGTTCTTGTCTGTCACTACCAAGCATCCTTGGCTGGCTCCACAGCCAGTGGGTGTTTGGAACATACACATTAGCCCCTTATCTCCTGGGATTCCACAGCAGGGTACACGGGAACACCGCAGCCTCAGTATTTGCAAACAAGGAACAATATTTGAAAATGTTGTTCCCCTGCCATGAAGAGGTGATACCTGATGGATTTTCACCCACTGTGCAAATGATATTACCACAGGCAGGTTTGAGTGTTGAAAGTTTTGTAGAACTCTGAAGTAATTCTCATCTGGTACTTTGTAATGTGGGAAAGGCTGGGTGGAGGCAGTGTCTCTCCAAAGTTTCCTATGCTGTATCGTGCTCTAGAGGGAAGGGTGCTGGGACTTTATCCCATTTCTTCATTCCTGTCACTTAAACTTGTTCAGGGAACAGTGAGTTCCCACTGGAAAAGAGAATTGGGAAAAACACATGGCTTAAAGCCCCAGATGGTGAAGTTTTCACGTTTCTTAAATGACTTAAAAGTCTTACTTGCTTAACCTAATTGTGTATGTGAAGTTCTCTCTACAATATTTCTACTTTTGAAAAACAGTGTTTTAAAAATCACACTTCTCTAAGTTATTTATTCATTGTTACTACAGTCTAGGACTTTTTTTTTTCCCCACAGAAGAGTCTTCCTGTGTATTTAACAGCAAGTGTGTAATCTTACAAAGCTGGCTCTGAAACCCGTTATTGTCACGGCCATTCTCCCTGCGGAATGCTGGCAGGGAATTCCTAGTGAATTTTGTTGAGCCTTTGGGCCCTCTTACCCCTCTGGGATGAAAGTTGCATTTGGGGTTAGCATGGCTTGCTTTGTTGTTGAGAGAGTATTGTCACGTTCTTGCTGAGGTCTGGAGATTGAGGTAGGTCTTTGGAGGACTAAAATCTGGATGTCTGCAGTTTTCTATTGAAATTTATTCTTTAGTCCAGGGTGTTAGCTGGAAGTCACTTGATCATGGTCACGTTTGCTCCTGTAGTTGTTTTACAAAAGCATTTGGAGCAGTGGAGGAGCAACGGTGGAAGCATGAGGAGTTTGTTCTCAAAGATCACCCACAAGAGCCTTTGTTAATTAATACATACTCAAGAAGATTGATCTGAATACTTTATGGTAATTGTTCTGTTAGTGAATCTTGCTCTGGTTCAATTTCCTATGAAGAACTGTCTGGAACTGTAGTCGTAGCTTTATGTACAAACCAAAGAGGTTGCTGTAAATTAAAGGACACAGTATGGCGCGAGAATAGTGTCAGTGTGGAGAACAGCATCTGGCTGAAATTACTTTTAATTCATTGCTGGAAAACAAATTAAATTTCGTAGGAAGATAAGACTGGAGGGAAAACACTGGATTATGAAATCAAATCAGTTGCATATAGTTTATAATATATTCCCACTTCAAAATGGTTCTGGCTCCATATAGTGTCAGTAAGGTGGTTTTCTCTGGAGCAGTATTCCATTAAACTGTAGCTGCTCTTCTAAGGAGCAAAAAGAAGCCTTATTCTGTCTTCCATACCAATCAATCATTTATATTTCAAGTCAAGAATTTTTATTTAAGGGGAAAATCTATTTTCAGAAATATTTTTGTACACTAAGTTCATATACTTGTGTATCCTACTTCTTAGCAGTGTACAGAACTAAAGAAACCCCACAACAAACAAACCAAACCTTAAAAATTTTTAGTTAAGCAATTTACACTTGTGTGTTTATTTGAATGTAGGTGCATACTTCCTATTTTGCAGGCCCGTGATTAAGCACGGATTAATTGCAAAATGTCATCCAGCCCATGAGAACATATTATTATTTTCTCTGTGCTTTTTATTCCGTTCTGTTCGCTTGTAGGTTTCCGAGGCAAAAGACTGTGGGGCTCTTGCTGTGTGTGTGAAACTTAGTTGTGAGGAGAGCAAAATATTTTTCGTTTGACTTAGAAGGGTGTTCCACTGGTTGTGGTAGAAGAACCAGTACAAAATCCAAATCCTATGCAGGCAGATAGGTTTTAACGTTTGGAAAGGTGGCTCTTGCAGCCCATTGTCATATGTAAGAGCGTTGTGCTGAAGTTTTAAAATGATGCATTTGAAATTCTCCTTTTGTTTGTAAATTTAACTTTTTTCTACTTCGTGGAAGAAAAAGCTCTAATGCTAAGAACTGCAGATGTCATTGTACTTTTTGAGGATATTTAAGTTAGCAGAGCACCGTGGATTGGGAATTTGCAAAAATAATATCTCATCCTCCCTTGTTTCTTCTGCTAAAAAATTAAGGCTCCTGGAGAATTAAATATTAAGGGAATGGGCAGAAGATCTCCGTTTTCTAACAGCGTATATGATGTATACCTCTCCCCATACTGTATGTTAATTAATATGCTTTATGCTCTTTTGTTTGCCAAATGCTTAGGTAAATCAGGTCTTGCAGTTACCTTTCTAATGCTTGTGTTTTCTTTTACACATTTCTGAAAAGAATTTCAAAAATTCAAGTTTTGCAGATTTAGCATAACTTTTTCATTAGTTTTCTTTAACAGGTTTTGTTACTGAAAACTGAACTACACAGTAAAATTAAATTACTACGATCAGCAGAATAGTATGGGGTTGATGACTAACCTTTGGGAGCTGATTCATTGAATAAAGAAAGGGACAGATGTTAGTTTTTAATCTTTTGTTTCTTTATTTTTCCCTCTTGGATCTTAACATAATGATTTCATTTAAAATCCGCATCTTGGAAGTTTCTTAACAGCGTTTTTTGGGGGGAGGGAGGTCAATTCTGTCATAATTGAAAGTCAGTGTGTATGTATTTATTTATTTATCCCTTATGAAATGCAATTTCAGGCAATAGGAGACAAAAATGATCGTGGTGGTAGTTGTATTAGCATGCTGTAAATGAACTGCTGCCTTCCACAGAGAGAGTGAATTGCTTTCATTTAATATTGACGTGAAAGGAGAGCATTTAATTAAAACTTTGGACTTTACATTTCAAAGCACCAGGCTAACCTTGACTGAGTCTTTTAAATATTCAGCTGAGTCGAGTGAGCATGGAAAAGGAAACTGAGTCAAGTTGGACTTAAAGGACCTACTGGTTAGCACTTGAAGTTGCCCCTGCTTTTGTGAGGGTCCGTGTCAACTAAAAGCCAAACCTGCAGTCTCACACTGATTGAAATTCCGTTTTTATCGCCTGTGTATAGTTAGGATACGTTCACGCCATAACAGACATTCAAGATGCTTTGATATGCCAAGTTATCACTTCTTTGCTAATATGTGGCAAGTGACTCTTCTCTAACGTGCTCATAATGCAAATAAGGTGAGTTACCATAAACCAGTATTCCTCAGATTTTCTGGTGCCTGTACCTCACTTAAATGTGTGGACAGTCTTTTGTGCCCCTCTGTCTTGAGCTTTGTTCCATTTTTACCAAATCTTCTGTCTTGTCTTCATTTCCCCCTTGATCCTGCATCCTGCCATGGTTTGTTTTTACCTGCTGTATGCCCGGCAGCAGTAGCTTTCCCCTAACTGCTCGTGCTTTCCACTGGGATTGGACTGATGCATTCCAGCGGATGTGGCTGACTCTGTCAAAGGCCCTCAGGGGTCTCTGCACTGTGCTCCCAGATTACTGTGCAGAAACACTTAAGCTACTTCTGCACTGAACTGACAGAATCCTGGTATTATTTATTAGTCTGGTCTCTGTCCTTGGTCTTGCCTGTGATGAGGTGCCTGCCGCTAATGCCTTGTTGGAACCTGCGTGTCTTGTAAACTGCTGACTTACGCCACCTTTTTGGTGGCAAAGCAAGTATAACTTAATTTGGACAATCACAGGCTAATATACTTTTTTTTTTTTGCCAGTGTGATCTATTTCACACATTGTTGAGCTCTTAATTGACTGTAACCACATAGTAGAAGATCCTTGCTGTCAGTCTGAATAAGTCAAGGAAACTCTTGAATATTAATCCGTGGTCACAAACCACGAGACAGAATAATATAGAATTGCTGTAGGGTTATGATATTTTCAGAAGTGTGGCTGGTTTGGGTTCGTGTCTAAATGAAGGAATTGGAGGAATTTTTTTGAATGTTTGAATATTGAGAGCCTGGAAAAACTGATTTGTGAGAAGGAATGGAAAGAATTTTAGTTTCGTGAGGAGATGAACTGTATGCTTCGCAATTTTACATCGTTTGCCATTTAAGATAACATGCTTAAGCTTTTTCTTGGGGAAAAGATGAGGGGAAATTTTGTGGAGCTGAAAGGATCTACAGACATAAAACTACTACGTTATTTTTGCATTCAGAAATGAATGCTACTATTGAGACTGAAGACTACACTGAAATGGAAGAGTTAGATTACTGAAATGGGATATGCAGGCAGATCTATCTCTAAGGCAAGAATTCCGGATCAGGTAGGTGGGAGGCAGGTACTTAGTTAAAATCTGCAGGATCCAGAAGCTGGATCCAGAGGAGTAGAGCTGCTTCTCTGTGACCTCAGAGGAGGCTGCGACTTCTTCTATCTGAGCTCAATGCTGCGGGCAGCAGTCACAGCCACTTGCCTTCAGAGCCAAAGCTGTAGTAGCCACTGGGCATAAGGGCAGCTCCTGCACCGTGTACAGCTGCCTGATGGCTGGGCAAGTTGCCAGCCCATGACCTAGGCCCTACTAAGCCAGCTCTAGGAGGGCTTTGAAAACAGTATTTCTGAACTCTTCCCATACTTGCCCTGTCTAGAAATGAGATTGGGTACAATCAAAGACAGAGTATTTTAGCCCCAGAAATCTCAGTGGCAAAGGCATCTTGACTCCAGATCCAGTTATTAGGGCATTCACATTGAAGTTGGAGCTTGAAGTCCTTCTGTCAGAGTTGCTTGTACAAAATATATAAACCAGTTATGGGATAATTGCGGAAGTAAGTCATATATAGAAGAGACAGTCTGGTGATAAAAGCATTTTCACTGTCATTATGTTTTGAATTGAAGATAAACAACCCTAATCTGATTTCTCAGGTTTCCCGGAGGAAAATTCAAGGCATTATTGAACTGTCATGTGATAAGGCAGGTAATGCCACAGATGACTATTTCCTTTGTTTCAAAGATTACATGGAGGCTTTTCTGAAGTGGAGAGCTTGTTACCCTTCCTGAATTCTGCAGACATGTGAGAAGTCAGTCCTTTCTTCAAGGTTTACCTCATACCTTTCATCAGCTTCTTGATCAGCACAGGGATACTTCTTATTATCCTTCTTGAAGTGCCTGACTTTTTTTCAAGCACTGTGTAGGAAAATACATACACCTGGTGTAGGAGTTTCGAGTTAGTTCTTCATGTTTTTGTAATAAACGGATAGTTCTGTTATGTGCTGTGTTGAACTAGCCTGCACAAGTAATTTCAAGTAATCCTGCATAGTTGTGGGCCTTGTGTCTTTATCAGTGCATACTGTGAGCTGATTGCAGTGTGTGTTCACTGATTTGTTAGTGGGTAGTTCAAGTTCAACCTGATGCGTTGGTGTGGGTTAATGGGACTGAACTATAAAATCCAATGTAGCCTATGGAATACAGAACTTGCTTTCATCGTTCTCGTAAGTTATGTATGAAATGTCCGCATCAGACGTCAGAAATAGTCGTCGTGAGGGTGTGTATATATCAAATTAGAATTTGCATGTTATTCTGATTCTCGTTTCTCTGCTTTAGGCCAGGACTATGATAGCACTTGGACTTGGCGTTGCAACTGTTGCATTTGCAGGTAAGGTAAATTATCAGTGGAACTCTGACTTGTGAGCTGCGGTTTCCAAAAGGGTTAATGAAGTTTTTAAATAAATAGCGGAAAGTGGAAAGGTTGCTTGGAAGTACTATGGAAAATTGTGTCCCCCTATAGTTCCTGTCCCTTCAAAGTCATAAATTCCAAAATTCTTTTTGAAAAAGGTGGAGAAAGCTGGAGAATGTAATTGTATGGACAGCAGCTAAAGGTTTCATCTGCTTTTTGTCTGCAAAATGAGTGGTGAAAAGTTTATTTACTTAATAACCTATTGCAATGTGGAGGCTCTTTAGTACAGAAGAGTACAACAAGATCCTGTGATGTGAAGGTGATGCTCGACCAATTCATACAGAGGAAAAGAAAAGGTTTTAGTGCCTAGTGATTTATCATACAAACTGTTTCCATACTGCATTGTTTATTACCTGAACTCTTTGTGTCTGGACTGTTTGTTACTCTGAAAAATAGGTTCTAGTTTGAACAGAGGGCATGAGTTTAACATGATTTATACCCTGGGTTACTTGGGCTAGATAACTGTGGTCTGTTCTTGTTTTGAAATATACAAATGGATTTCTGTTGTTTTCAGTATGCAAAACCAACCACGGTCAGCTATGTACAAGTGCATGCGCCAAGAATAGATTTAATAGATGAACAAACTGCACAAAACTTCAGCAGGTGTTTGGTGGGTACAGTTGTGTTGTTTTTGTGATTAGGGGAAGGAAAGACAAGACCTTTGGTGATGTACACCCATTAAGCAGTTAGCTTATCTGTTTGTATAGAAGCAGGAGAGGAATGCTCATAGAATTTCTTCTGCTGGTTGAGCTGAGGAATTAGTGGCAACCAGCAAAATAATGGTTAACAGAAGGCGTTAAGGGGAAAGTGAGGTAATGATTCACAGCATTTCAACAGAGATACTCTAAATGTGGTTTTAACTTCTGTGTTAACATAGGCACAGGCTCAGATCACTAAAACATGGCCACGTGTTTTAAGAATGAGTGCACGATGCTGTTTGAATGAAGCAGAGCCACATTTTATAAATAGTTTTTCCATTGTGTGTAATAGTAAGTTACATTGCTAATGAATAGTTAAAACAATAACTGGGGAGAGAGGATTTACATGGAAAATCCTCCAGTAACATGGCATAAATCTTGATTCTGGAGTTGATAGGCCTGCTTTGTACTTCTGAGAACCGAGTCTTACAGGGATCCCTCTAGCCTTTCCTAGCTACAGACATTCAGTACTAGTGGGGAGTTGAATGGCTCTGAATCCCAGAAGATCGTCTTTTTGGAACAAAATTAAAAATGCAGTATTTACAAGGTATGTGATTAAGCATACAGCGTCACAGAGAGAAATGTGTAGTACATGAATTTCTGTTTTTGAAGACATAACCTTTGAACAGCATTTAATAAATAATGTATATCCAAAGCTAATGTTTCAAACTGCCCTTTTTCTTAAAGTTCACAAGGCAGATCGTATTCATTTATCGTATTGAAATGTATTTCAATCTGTTTATTTAGTGAGTTAATAGTGAGTAAACACAATGGATCTTTCCAGTCCATGACTAGGTTTTCAGATGCAGTATACTAAAATTCTTCTCCCTCTCCCAATAGTTTGGGGTTTTTTTAAACCAAAGTTCTTTCTGGCGTAAGCTGATGAACATGAGTCGGAGCTTGTTTGTGGGGTTTTTTTGCATTTTAGTGAATATTTCATTTAACTTCCATCTCTTTCAGGTCGTTATGCCTTCCGCCTTTGGAAACCATTGGAGCAGACAATTACAGAGGCAGCAAAAAAGATTTCAACTTCTGTAAGTTTAGATACTACTTGATGCTAAATTTATGATTTTGTATTTCAAGTGTCCAGAAAGGAGACATTTTATGTTAAATACAGTTAAGCTAGATAATTTTTTCCCAGGGTAGGGCTACTCCCTACTATGTAAGTTCTGGCATGTTGTCTGCTATATTTTAAATCCCTATGGATGAAGCTGTATCAAAAGATGTTTATGAGTTTGATAAACAGTTGTAGTTTTTTCTGCTGATGTTCCTTGTTTTGGAGCCCTTTACTAGTAAGTGTAACAATAAATTGTTCAAGTGTGCTGTGAGAAAGTCACTAATTCCTAAAGATTGCAAAGTCATGACATGCAGTTTCGTTTCAAGCAGCTAAAAGAGAAAGAGTTTAGTCTTTTAGAGTGTTAAAAATCAAGAAGACAAATCGATGAACTTCTAGGAAGGGTTGCCATGGAGATGGGACAGCTTGTGTTCTGGTTAACATATGAGTTGTCTTTTTCTTCTTCCCCAGCTAATTTGAACTTTTAACCAGCTTTTTTTCTTTGGGTTTGCCCTACTTGTTAAAAAATACAAGAATGAGGTAAAAAGTCAAGAAGTAGAGTGTTGTGAGGGGGGCATATGCAGGGAATATTTGAGAGCATTTACTTACTGGCTCAGTGGCTATGTTTTCCTCTGGTAAATAAATACATATGTTCCATTCCTGTTTGATTGAAGTAATTCCCAGTGAGGTAGATAGCTTCTTGTGGCAGTGTGTTCCTTCGGAGTTCATAGTCTGCGTACACTTATCCACAGCAAAAGAATGCTATTCCCTTCTTGATGCTGATAGGTGAACGTGTTCAGGGAGTAGTTGTTGCAGATTATTATTTCCTGAAAAATATGCTAAAGGTAGGTTTTTTAAAAACATGATAGTAGCATTATACCTACTAATGTTAGGCCAGTTGCAGCACAGAGCCTGTCTAGAGAGACACTGCGGTCCAAATTCAATTGCCATCTGTGCCTGGTGTTCATGTCCTGAAGGTGCAAGCTTGATCAAGGCAAGCTTCCTGGGGAGGAGAAGATTCAACTGTCCTCTTGGGGCTGCTCCACATTTGTTTTTACTTGCCATGTGTTTCAGCCAGAAACAGTGCTCCTTGATCACTTTTTTTGCTCTCTGTCCCTCTTATTGCATTGCTGTTGTGAGACCAATGTCAATTTTTTTTTCCTATTTCAAAGTGATTTTTTGAGAGATTCCCATGTTGCCTGCCAAAACAACAGAGGGGACTTAAGGTACTGTGAATTAAATTACTTTCACATGATACAGATACAGGCTGACTTGCAGGCTTGCTAGATCTAGCTAGCAGTACATGTGGCTTCAGAGTATGGAGTGCTTCAGTCTTCACCTTCCCTCCCTCCCTAGCAGTTTTACTCCAGCAATTCTTTTTCTATCCATTTGTAGATATAGGCTAGAGAATCTAAATTCAGATATGTTCACATAAGAAAGCAGGCAGAGTCACTCTTTATAACACATTGAAATGTGGCATGCTACTGCGCTGAAAGGTGTCTGTTCCTAGGAAACTGCACCCCTCAATACTGGCTGAGCCAAGCTCATTACAAACCTATCTCATTTTTACCACAGTGACTTTGAGTCCTGCAGAATTCATGAACAACCATAAAGAGCAAACCAGGAGCTTCTGCATTCTAAGTGTTCCTAGTCCCTGGAGCAGTATCCTCTGCCTTCACATCCTGCCTTTCTCCCCAGAATTGTGTGCTGATTTCCAGTAGGGTATCTCTTCTGCTATTCCATTTCTGAACTTGAAAATACAGGTTTTCAGTGTAAGACGAGATCTAGTGGAGACAGTAAAAACTCTCTTCCTGTTAAGATTATTTGACTTTTACTACTCTGCAGCTGCTACTTTCTTGGTTTGTATTTTTAAATATTTTTTTCTTCTCCCCTTAACAACGAATTATTGTCTTTGAAACAATAGAGAAAACATTAAATGCAAAGGTCCTATGTAAGTGCTTATTCTCCAAACTTCATATTTTAGTAGTTTTACATGACTTTGTGGAATGTGAAGCTGCTGAGTATATTTGTGAATTAGCACTTTCATCGTGTTCCTTGACAGCTTATTGCCCTTTACACTGTACTGACAAACAATATCGAGCAGTCGGTACTTCTGCATCTCGTGACCTTTAGTGTCTGAGCTTAGTGTTACTTTGCTGGGTTTCTATGGTGTTTGAAGGCACCTGACTTGGTCACTATGATTTTCCGTGCTTATTCTAGCTTTCTAGAGTCAGACCTCATGGTCTCCTTTCTCTTGAGAGTCTGTGAAACTGCTGCCTGGTCAAAAGCTAGCTGCCTCCCTCTGTAAGCCCCCGCTCTTCCTCCCCCATTTACAATTTGTCCCCCCCCTCTCTTTGCAGTAGAAGTCGCAGTTGATGTTGGTCCCTCCCAGTCACACAAGGCAATACAGATGCTGTTTATTCTTTCTGCCTGCTCACTAATAAATGACTTGGGAAAGGTCAAGTTGAGCAATTATGAAATGATCATTTAAAATGCTGCTTGCTGTATCTTGAGGATTTTACACTTCCTATTTACTTACATAAATAAGTAACGTGTACAGTCAACAACTGCACTCATCTTTCAGTCAAAAATACTAAGTAGAGGCAAGTAAAAGTGTTAAGCTTTATTCTGAATTTTTACCTCTCATTTAACTTTAAGACGGTTACTTCATATGTAAGAATATATATTTGTAAATGCTGCTGTAATTTAGTCTTGAAGTTTTCTACCATCTTTCTTTCAGTGGAGGAAGACACTAGAGGAAACATTGTCATTTCCACTCTATGACAAGCCATAATGCTTGCTCCCACAGAAATGTTTTTTTAGTTTGAGCCTAGTTTTGTCACTGGTGTCACAAATGCCAGTGACACTTTTTTGTTTCTGTGTCTTGTGAGAAGAGTCTGTTGCCAGTAGAAGATGCATAGCTCTAAGTAGTCATTTGGCTGTCCTTCCTCAGAATTAATGCCGTTAATTATAATGTTAATATTTCCTTGGAGTGTGAAATAAAAAAGCAAGTATTTCAGTAGCATTCATTACCTTTTTTTGTGGAATCAATGATACTGAGGGTTGAAAGATAGGTACAGACAGACAGACAGACATAGACGATATTAAAGACAGAAACAGCAATTCTAGGCCAAATGAACTGTCAAAATACTCAAATCCCACAGTCATGAAATTCGGTGTTCCATAAGAAAAGGATGTCTTCTGTAGCACATCGTTAGGTTTTCACACTGTGTTTCCCTTATTGTATCTGATTCTGCTCAGACTCGGAGAGTTCTGAATTGAGAGATGAGGGTAGCAACCATCTCTCTTGTCCTTAATTGAAAATGAGGTTTCCAGAGAACAATGCAGTCCATTTTATAAGGTTTCTTTTCTTACTAAAGTTAAGGAAGTTAAAGTTGATATCAGCAAAATTGTACATTATATTATATCACAGCTTCTAAATATTTTGTGGTTGTAGTTCAGTTTTTGTGTTTGTTTTTGTTTCCTGTGGTGTTTGTTACCTTTTTGGTGGAGGACTGTATTGGTGCTGGAACAGCAACATGTAGAGTTTACAGAAAAATTCACTACTCCATGTAATGTAATGCATGATCTCAGTTTTGGTGTTTTCAGTGTCTTAAGTGGCATGGAAACAGTGATTATGCTTTCCCTGTGCTATGAAAGAAGAAGTTATGTTGGAGATGTCAGGGTCCCTATGCACTGGATTTTCTTATCTGGTTGCTTTTTCGAAGATGTGCAGGACTGAATAGACATTTGCAGAGCAAGTGCAGCCATTTTCTGTCCTTCCCTGTGCCCCACACCTATTAATAGCATTTGTTCCGAAAGGAGGACTTACTTACATAATTTGCTGAACAGTAATAATGTGCTAGGAAATTAAGTAAATTAAATGATACCTCCTCCCCTTCCCCCAAATAGTACAAAGATATGAAGAGCTCATTTCAGTGATTTTTCCAGTACAAAATTTTCTTTGCAATTGCTGGAGCTAATAAATAATCAAGTGTTTAGAATTGCCTGCTCATCAAGGAGTTCTCATAACAGAAAAATATCTTTCCAGCCATTACTTAGAATTTACAACTAGGAAAAAAAATGGTTTAGTTTGAGTAGCATGTAAAAGGGCTTTCATTAGGGAACTAGAAATTTGCCAAGGTGTTCCCTAAAAACGAAGTCGCAGTGTTTCTTCCTCTTTTTTTCTAGCCAGCAGAAAATAATTGCTTTTATGTGTGATTTCCTTTCAATTCTGCTTAGGATGGAGATCTTAATTTAAGAGTTGATTGTTGTTGCTACAGCCTTCACTTACGAGAAGAAAATATTTTTTTCTTGAAGACCAATTCCACAGTTTTCGTTTGCGTGTGAAAGGACACAGGCAACAGAATTTCTTTTTTCATTCCTCTTGGAGGTGAACCAAGGCTTCCTAAGGTTAGAACAGTGTCAAGGAAGTAGGCTTTAAAAACATGAAAAAATATTTCTGAATGTAAGCCTACAGCCATCCCTCCCTAGTCTCTCATTTTAAGTAGTATTTTAGATGAAATCTACCAAGAACAGAGACAAGCTGTGTTAAAGAAAATTCGAATATTGCT
Organism: Mohoua ochrocephala; assembly: GCA_013398855.1. Classification (NCBI taxonomy): domain Eukaryota; kingdom Metazoa; phylum Chordata; class Aves; order Passeriformes; family Acanthizidae; genus Mohoua; species Mohoua ochrocephala. The sequence goes on from VZTA01001289.1 coordinate 319,330, forward strand.
CTTCTCTACATAAATAGCAAACTAGTGTTCTCCTGCGTTAGAGTTGTATGTCAGAGTTGAAGAGCAAAGAATTCAGGAAACCATCTGCACCTGGATGACTTTGGGAGCAAATGTTTCTGGAAAACCTTTCGGAGAACATTAAAGCGTGCTTTTCTCTTTTGCTTGTAGTAGTTGTTGGGCATTGTTGCAAATTTCTGTGCAGTTCTGCTCTTCAAGGGTGTTATCTGTTGACCAATAAATGACTGACATCATTTCCCTTCGGGGAACTGGAGAAGCCCTCTGTGTTCCCTTAGTGTTGCACACTCTGACCTGTCACGTGCATGTGCACTATTACAGACCTGGCTTGTGCTATCCTGTAGTTACAGAAGTGGCTCCTCCACAGGTTCTCCTTGTAAGCATGGCACGTCCACAGTTACTTCAGCTTTGATACCTGTAGTGTTACAGTAGTGGTCATTTCATTCATGGTTTGGGGTGGGAAGAAGGAAAATAAAATTAGTTTTGGATCATAACAGCGCACTAAAAAATCTCTCCTGTGGTTGCGTGTGACTTCATGGTAGCAATAAGTGAAGTATTTCTGAACCACGCTTTTGGGTGAGTATCTCGCCTAAGCTTAGTTAAAGGCTTTGCTTAGATATCATAGACAGAGCCCTTTAAATGCTATAAAGCTTTTGAAATTATATAAGAGAGTTTGTGTAGACATAAGGCAAAATTCTCACTGAATATGAACGGCTATATTTAGTGAGAAGAGTGTTTTATTAAGGGCCAGGCACATTTTACTTGGGGGTAAAGGGAATACTTAAAAATAGTCTCAGCTCTCGGGCCAGACTTCCCTTTGATAGCAACAAAAGAAGCTTATTTTCCCCCAGTTGATGGGTTTCACATTGAGGAAAAAACTTCCGTCTTGTTGAGTGATTTCTGTGTGCCAGTTCCCCAAGGCTTGGAGCTACATCTGCTACCTCTGGGACTTAGAGAAGCATTCACGTTGCTAACCATCAGCAGTGGTTCAGTAGGGTTTTTTTTCATAATTTAAAATAGATTTATGGTTGACAAATATACTTTCAACCCATTCTCTATGACAATTAATTGTTGTAATGATTTACTCTCATCTCCATCTCCTTTTTAATGTTCTTTTCCCACTGCTTTTTCTTCCCTTGTTAAAACAGTGGATAAAGTTTCCCATGGCAATGAGTTTAAAAAAATTAAATCCTATATCTAATAATTGTCAGTCATTGGTTCTGAAGGAAAGATGTAAAGGCTTAGGATTTCCCCATGTACTTTACTATTTTCCAGGGTTCTTCAGCTCAGTGATTTCCTGAAATAGAAGTTGTGGCTTTATGCAAAGCCTTTTCTTGTGTCTTCTTGTTTATTTTCAGAGTTCCTTCAAAGAACTCTTGATACACTTTTTTGAAGTAACATTCCTTTACATGGAAATCGGTTCTTATCTCTATTGGGGTTTTTTACCTGCTTTCTTTGTAGAAATATCTGGAGTGATTGTCCATAACACCTGTGGATGCCAACGTATTGTCACTTTTGACATTTTCCACTGTGATGGTACCAGTGCTGTTCTCAACAATTATCCTACGTTCCCTCCCATGCCTTCCTCAACACAGGCACTGTACCACCCTGTGCTAGTATGTACTTTGATTCTGGACTTTTTTGCCCATAGGCAGGATTTTAATGGTTGTAGCTATTAATATCTCATATTAACAGTAGAAGACTGTGAAAACACAGATAGTTATTTTTAAGTTGGTTTTTGCGTGTGTTATCACTCAGGAGAAGTCCTTTCATATTATCTGGTTTGCAGTCATTCCGTGCCTTCGAAATAAATTATAGATGAATGTAATGCTCTGAATGAGGTCATATAAATACAGTTTAGTTCCTGGCACCTTGTACATGAACTAATTACTGCTTTTTTTCCCCTTTCTTCTTTGTAGAGTCTTTCATCATACTATAAAGGAGGATTTGAACAGAAAATGAGTAGGCGAGAAGCAAGTCTTATTTTAGGTGTGAGGTAGGTGTGTTGCATCAATATGTTTTAGTTTAGCAAGTATTGAATGAAGCAGATGCATGTTGCAAGAATGTGCAATACTCTTGCCAAAACCATAACTTTTTTTGTAAAAGACTTCTAATGGCTTATAAATTATACTAATATTCTGCTTAGACTAAAAAAGCAAATAATAAAATGCTCATAGAACACGTGACTTTTGTTTGGATTGAAGGCATGGTAACATACTGCAGTGGAGAATTGTTCTTGCTGTGCCCCGGCTCCCTTTCAGCAGAGCCACTCCCCAGCCAGGCATTTCCCAGCCTCTAGCATTGCAAGGGACACTTCTGACCCAAGTACCAGGCTCTGCACCCATCCTTGTGGAATTTTGTGAAGGGTTCCCATCACCCCATTCCTGCAGCCTCTCGAGGTGCCCCTGAATGTCAGACCTGGCCTCCCGCATGTCACCTGTTCCCTCCACAGTGATAGGCTTCGTGGCCAGTTGGTGATGGTAGAAGGCAGCACGACGTTGGTGTGACTCGGATTGCGAGTCAAGGAAAATGTGATTTTGTCATTACGTCTTTGTTTCATAGTGATTAAGAATCTTTAGAGCCCATTGTGGGATAAGCAATATCTCATAAACTGAGCAAATTTGAAGTAAACCCCTATTTTCACAGTTGCTTCTTTGAGCAGACCTTCATGATCTTCTGTAATATGCAATTGCCACTTTCCCCAGTTATGCTTTGGCCATCTGAGGTTCTGAATGTGGTAGAACAGGCTTTCCTTTCTAGTATTAAAAACAGCTTTACGAATCAAAATATAGATGATTGTTATTTATAGTTGTGTGATAAATCATTTTGGTTCTATATTTGTATAATCCAAGACCTTTCACCCTCTGTTTGATTCTTACTTTCTAGGTTACTTTCTGTTCAATCAAAGTATTCTTTTTATATGCAGTTCTGTGAACTATTTTTGCAACATACCCTAATTTCACTGTGACAGAATAATAATTAGAGAGGTTGTTTACCTCAGTAATTTAGTTGGGCTGATACCTTGCATTCAAGCTGTATCTACAGAAAGATTAATTAATTGAATCATCACTGATTAAGAAGTCACCTGAAGTGGAAAACACTGATTCATTTCTGCATACTAACAAATTGTAAAAAACTGAACCATTCAAACTGTCCTTTTGCATACAAGAGCCCTACTGTGTTGGCATACTGCATCCATAAGTGGTTATTTGTCTGGTAAGGTACATATTTTGTATTTAATTTAGGCCAAGTACATATTTTATGTATGTCATTGAAGTAAACAACATTATGTAGGTAGCACCTGTAAATCAGCATGTCCCTGAATGTAACACGTTGAACAGCTTTGCAAAAATAACACATACAGGGACTTTTTTCAGGCATCAGCAGAAAGAAGAAATATTTATGGCTGCTATAAAAATATTTACAGTAGAACAAAATGTGATAATATTAAATATTTGTTGTTTTGTCACTGGTCATAAAAATACTTATTTTCTTGGAGGAAAAATTGTGTTTTCTGCATTTGATGCTAGAATAACCAACCAGATATATCCTAGAGCTGCTGGGGCTTTCCTATTTCTTTCCCCCTCAATTTTTTTTTTTTTTTTGAAATGAGTGGATGTATTGCATTTTACAAAAACCTGAAAGATATTTGTATGGGTAAAATACACAGGCTTTTGAAAAATGTCATTCTCTGTGTCTTACATGCCTTTGTTGTTGTTGCTTCCTCAGAGATGCAGTTTTATGTTTTGTCCACAAGATGGTGAAAATCTCAAGTTTTAATTATTTTTGAAGCCAGTATAAACTGTTAATTTTTAGCCTGAGTGCTCTGGCATTTCTCATAAGCACTTCAATTTGTTTTTGCAGTCCATCTGCTGGCAAGGACAAAATCAGAACAGCGCATAGGAAAATCATGATTTTGAATCATCCTGATAAAGGTAAATAATTATTGCTTTTCTTAACCAGAGCTGGAAAGGAAGAGGCTTAAATGAGATCCTCTAAGTTTTCTGACTGTGTAAATAACCACATCGAGTGCAAACGTTTGTTGTTTATTTATTGACTTGAGCTTCTGTGTGTCTTCTCGCAGATAAACTGAGCTTTAAGAACCAGTTTTAGTAATTTTTCTTTAAAGTTGTTTTCTGTACTTGTGCTGCTTCAGTTAAAACTTATGAGCTCAGGTTGGAGTGTGGTTTTCCACTCTTCGCAAAAACTTCTTAAAAAATGAGGAAAAATAAGCTATAAAAATTTTACGTTAAACTAAAATTCCTGTTTTGAACTATGATGGACCAGTTGCATGCATGAAAGTAACTTTCTGTGGGGAAATGTTGTGCAGTTAATAAGTACATCATTGATGAATTTCAGACTTTATAGGGTTCACTTGGAGAGAATGTAAAGCTGGGCACTGTTGCTTTACTGGCCGGGTTTTTAACGTAAATTTATCTTAGAGAAAGGCTATTATTATAACTTTAACTACACTACAGCTGGTTGAGAAAGAAAGCCCATATGTTCATTGCTGTTTCTACTTTAAAATAACAGATGGTGAAGAGTTGCACTGTATTTCAGAAGTCAAAAGGGGAAATCAGAGGGTTTTTATATCTTTTTGACAGAATTACAGGCTCCCTACCAGCACCCCATTTTAAGCAAATGAAAAAGTAAGTGTGGCCACTGGCCATAGGAAGTGTTTAGTTGATGCTTTTATTTTCTCTTTTCACCCCTCAGTTCAGTTTTAAAGTTGTCCTGCTTGTTTGATTTCAAACTTTCATTTTTTACTCTGTCTATAATGGATAAGCTGCACAGACCTAGAAAAGAAATTCTCTTCTTCATTTCTAATATGTTATAGTGGTCAAAAGTCTCTTAACCACCAGAGTACCTATTAGGTCAAGATGTTTTTAAGAACGAACTTCTGAGTTTGTTGTAGCAGTATGTGGAGAAATGAGCCAGGGAGAACTGTGAATCTCCATGTGGATATTGAGATCTGAAGAGATGGTTCCTGTTAGGAAGATCCTAACGACCCTAACAAAGATTTTACAGCCACACTCTTAGAGTTTTAATGCCCCTGCAGCTGGGCACAGCGTAGGTTTGGATGGAAGCAGTGAGCCCTCCTGCGTGATAGTGAGACACGGAGTAGGATTTCTCAGTAGTATTTTCTCAGTAGGAGCACCAGTTGAAGGGATTTGTGCCTCTCTGGTGCCCCTGAAGCTCTTCTGGCATGGCTGTAGAAAAAACCTTGTGTAATATCTTCAGCTGCAGAGCGAGGGCCTGGAGTAATCTTGAACATGTGGCATCACAGAGAGGCTTGTTTGCTTGTGTATAGATCACTTCTGGCTGTGGATAGCTCAGATGTTCTTTTAAAAATAATATTCCATGGTATAATGTAATTTTAAAATAATGTTTTGCCACCTGAGGTTGATAGAAGAAAGGGCAGTAATAGCAGATTTTAAGTTACATATGTTCTGAGATCCAAACTGTTGGAGAGAGAATTATTACAAATAAATAAGAAATATATAGAAATCTGCGTAGTAACATCCCCAGAGAGTACTACTGAAATGGTTGCTTATTAACCTTTACAGTTAAGTTTTAAAAGAGTTTTTATATTGATACGTTGTATGTTAATTTATCAGTTACCAATTTTATGAAAGAACATTTCCTCACAGAAGAAAAGGAAGAGAGAAGCCTTTTGGACTTGCCTTAATTATAAACAAACACTTAGGCAATCATGAGATTGAATTTCCTCTCATTGGAGGGCTACAAAATTAATATGGCACTTAAGGATGTAAATGTAGTGAAAACACTTCCAACAGATTTGAATTTACTTTAAGATCCTGTATTCTAGACATGTAGGAAATCAATGCACATTTAAAAATTACTTGGAATACATTGTTTATTGCAGGTTTTAGTCTTTACTATTTGTTTGATCCTCTTATCTGCTCTGTGAAAGAAGCAATAGTCAATGTAGTAAATCCTATTCCTTGCTACAAAGCTACTTGATTTAAAAAAAGAAAAAAATAAATTCTTTCTTCCATAGCCAATCCATTACCTATCCCTTGCCCTGCCTCACTTTCCTCCAGTGTGGCTTACCTATTAGAACCACACTCAAACAAGGCCAAACCATGGAAAAGAACTTCATTCTTTTTTCCCAGTTGTTTTACTACACCATCAAATGACTTTATACTGATTTGGCTGCCTGCAGCAATGTCCTAAAGAAGTCTTTAAGCAAGCCTCACCTTTTTGTTTTTATTTGTATATGCCTGCAACTAGCTCTGCACGTTTCTTCTATCATTGTCTTTTCTGATTAATAGAATGAATGAAATGGTGAATGAAATAAATGGTTGAACAAATGCCTTGGGAAAGGCTATGCAATGCACAGTACTGCTGGAATCACATTTTCACATAAAAATATAGGTGTATTACAGTAAGTGGTAAGTTACTGATATAGACCTCGTAGTGTTGTTTTTGGTGACTGTGGGCAGATGGTTGGCACTCAAGGGGAGAGTGAAAAAAACAAAACACAGAAAGACTGCTGAACTGTAATCAGATTGTTAGATGGAGCGTAGAGCAATGACAGTGTTCAGCACTAGAAGGTAGAAGGCGTACCATGTTTAAATAGCTTCAATGTGATGGTTTCTGGCTGGTAACTCTGGGCGTCTCGCACACGAGATGCTTGCACAATGATTCTTTGTCAAAATTATTTTAAAATTTACCTCTCAGTTTTTGGGATGAGTGGAAGTAGTAATAGCTGTTAGGTTTGAGTGAATGTTGAGGACAGCTGACCTTGCATACGTTTGCAGTCGCATCCCACTGCATATCTAAATCACAGGATGTAAAGCGATTTCAGATTTCAGTCTTCTCTCTGAGACAAATTGTTCCATGTTATTCTACAGTGATTTCAGTTTTGATTGCATTTCTCATGTTTCCTTATCAATTAGTTTACTTCTTCAATGTCATTTGTATCAAAAGGATCTGTGTAGGAAAGAGCTAATAAAAGTGAGTAATAAAGAGATGCTGCAAGTGAGGTAGTTTGGTACTTAATACTAATGTGTAAACAGTATTCCTTTCCCCTTTCTCTTCTCAGGTGGATCACCTTACTTAGCAACAAAAATAAATGAAGCAAAAGACTTGTTGGAATCCAGTGCCAAAAACTGAAACCGGAAGCCTTGGGTTATAGGAGATTCAGCAGATACATTGTGCAATAGCTGTCATGTCTGCTTGCTCTGCACAGTTTCTTAACATTGATTGTTCATATTTATTGTCATAATTAAAATGTCGAGATTATTTAAAAGCAAGCTTAAATCTTTGACAGTTATGTAAAGTTGTGTACAGTTATTCCCCTGCAAGGAGTAGGGAGTTGGAATGATGATCCTTCCAGCTCGAGATGTTCTATGATTCTGTCTCAGTTTTAGTGTATTTTTACGAAATTATGATCCCTTGCAAGCTTTGAAAAAGTTCTCTTAACTGTGTTTTTTTCGGAAGTACTTGTTTCTTTCATTAAATTTTGGATCTTTTAAAATAAAATTTTAAAACCAGTCAAATATAGGCTTGTTTCTTCATTAGTAAAGAAACAACCCTACCTATCATTTAGGGTCACCATAAAATCTGTGACAATGTATTGAGTCGAAGGAAATATGGCAGACCCCGTTTGGCAAGTTTTCAGCACCACCTTGCACTTGAGTCTGTTCATTTGTGAAGTAGTGGGGTTTGTTGATGGGTGCAGTTTGAGAGCTGCATCTCAGGACAAAGTGACTGATGGAACTACAGACTGCAGCTTCCACTAGGTGCGTATATGGGGCTTGGAGCTATGAAGGAGGATTATTGGGTTTGGTTACTTCTTTTACGTGTTAAAGGGTCTCTGAAATTGTCAAGTAATTATTTAGACATGCTTTTACTTCAAGTCACAACAGAGTATGTTTAATCTCTAGCAGTTGGGGTAAACATGGGGTTTTCTGCAAGGATTTTCGTGGCAGTGGGATTGAAGAAGGTAGCTCCATGTGTCATGGTTTAGATGGATTTTCCAGGCTGCTGTTGTCTGAGTCAGCCCAGCCATGTGAGCCTGGTGTAGGACTGATACAGCAGGGAACAAACAGGAGAGTACCTGCTTTGCACATGGCTCCAGGAGCGTTTGCTGCGTCAGTTCTCCCGTAATGCTCACATTTCTGCATTGTGCTTCATATCCCAGAACATGCATACCTCCCTCCTTATGTAGCATCCTAGCAACCTAGTGCTGGCTTTGGGGAATCCTGAAGTCATGGATCTTAGGCTTTAAAGAGAGCAAGTTTTAATTGACAGCTGAGAGTAGGTGCTATTTAGGGCACTTGGCTGCTGCAGATTTCTACCAGTAAGTTGTCTGCAGATGAGTTAAATCTCCTAAGTGTAGACAGTCAAATGCATTCAGTGCAAGACTGAAAAACTTCTAGTGTCCGTTCAAACTCTATCATTAGAGGTACGATAAACAGTTTGCTGAAGTGCTACAAATATAGACTTTAGATACTCCATTTCCTAGGTTATTTAGCCAGAGGTAAGATGGCTAAGAGCAGTTAATATGAGGTAGGATGCTTTAATTATTTATTCACCAGAACATGCATTTGTAGTTCATCCAGTGGTGGATGTTCAGATTATGTGGATTTTTCCTTGGAAGGTAAAAAAAAAAAAAAAANNAAAAAAAAAGAATTATTTTTTATCAGGTTCCTCACACTTTGTCTCGATTCCCTTACTTTCATTAAAGGGAGATGAAAAATTTTAAGTTGGCCCTAAAAGAAAATAGTAATTCTAAGTACTTTAGAGACTTCATTGCAATTAGAGTGGCAAGACATATGGCACAATTTCACTGGATAAAGCAAAAAAGACCGCCGGGAGACACCTGCCTGGGAATACCATACGCTATACAAGTGCTACACTTGCATCATATAGCTAATGCTCTAATACAAGAAACTTTAATGAAAACAGTTTATTCCAATGCAGTAGCTTTAATTGGTTCTTGTTAAAGGAGTAGCCATCAATTAATGCTCATTTAGGGTTAGTCATTCCTTTCACTGGTATATCAGTCTGTGTTGGCAAAAAATAGAATCATGACAGTTTTCGTTTTGGAAGAAGTGAAATGGTGGTGTTCCTAATTTTCTGAAGTGGAATCTGTAAGTCATATGAATCATTGTGCAAAACCAAAATTGATGTGAATGGTAGGTAGCAAAAACATTCTGCTTAATGATTTTGAACTGACTAGCCGTTGTTTTCATATAGCTACCTTTTTTTTTCCTGAGTAAAATGAGTTGCAGAGAGCTGTTCTAAAGTATCAGTTAAAACAAATGCATTAAAGATGGCTACTTGCTCTGTTCTTAAAAATGAACTTCCCATGTCTTTGTAAGAAGTACAGGGTTTGGGGTTTTTTTTTGTGTGATTCTGTTGTTGATAATTTCCTTCCTGATCTAATTATTTATATCTGATTATTTTGGACAAAACACTTTTTTCTGCCTTTCAGTTATGAGAGAGATTGTCCTTCTTAACAAAAAGAAATAAAACCGAGTTCCAGTTCTGCTTTCTCCATTTTTTTTTTTTCAGAGCAGACTACTGACCAGTTAAAAAATTTGATAAATTAACAAATTAAAAAATTAGAGAGTTTAACTGGCTTGTCCTATCTCTGGAAAATGCTGTAAAATGAATGAAGCTAATGAGGAGCAGTTGTGAAAGCATCACATATACAAAAGCATATTTTTTCTTGTCTGTTTACTTGCACAGCTTGCTTTACCTACTAAGTGATGTTTAGAAAGATGAATATAGGACAGGGAAAGGCAAATCATGGAAATGCTGCTCAATTTGTTGTTGCTGATAGTCAACCTGGCAGGCTGAGAAATGTCTTTGGAGACTGCCTTGCAGAACAGCACCTGGATTGATGCTCAACTGGGCTAGGAAAAACATTTTTAAAATATATTTTTAAAAACATAGCCTGGTAATTTAATCTTAAAAATATTCAGCCTCTTGAGAGTATTTTCTTGTCAAATGCTTAAGTGTTTCTTGTGTAAGAAAAGTGCATAGAGGTTGATTTATTCTGGTGCAATTTCTGCCCATCTGTAGTACAAGCAGACTCATTTTTCATGTCTTGCTTTAATGTTCAGAAAATGTTCATCTGTAACTTCTTAGTTTGGGAATTCCCAGGTATTTTTCTACTTGGATGATAACCAGTCCCAGATACCCTCTGTAGCTTCAGAAGTCAGGCAGGACTGAGCGCATTTATATGACATTGCTGTGGGTGATTCCTAGTTTATTTAATGAAGCAGAGCTTGCTCATCTGCCTGGTTTTTACTCTTAGTCCTTGGGAGTTTCACCTGATATTTCATTCTTTACCCTTGATAAAGAGAGCAGAGCATACGGCAGAGTTAGGCATACGTACACACTAGGTCTACAGAAAGACCCGGTGGAATCTGCTTATCTGCCTATGCATGAGTGCAACTTGGAAAACTTTTGCTGGCTTAGGACGGGATGGGGATAGAATCGAGACGTAAAAAAACAAGGGCACAGTTCACAAAACCTTTGCCTGATCTTCTAGGCAGTTTTAAAGTTAAAAATTTACTCTCCTGTGTGCTTGGATTTTTGCTTCTGTGTAGGTGTAAAACGACTTTCTCTTGAGAGGTCTTTGCTCAGTTCAACACCTTTCTCATCCTTAAATCAATAAAATTGGGTGCCTGGTGTCTTCAGTTCTCTGAAAAGCCTGATCTGGTGTCTGTGGTTGTGGGTTGCTGGGTGTGAAAATCACAATGTCTGACCTGCTACTCAGGTGACGCTGGTGCTGAAGCTGGGCTGAGGAGGTGACAGCGCTTGCTCTGCTTCCTGCTGCAGCTGTGTCTTGCTGCAGAATGTAAGGCTCATAAAGCCTGCAGGATTCCTGGGCCTGAGTACTGAGCTCAGGTGAGCTTCAAACTGTGAAACCATGTCTAAACAACTTTAGGAAATTCACCAGCTGAGGTATTACTGACTTCCTCAGGAGCCTCACTTCCCACAGGTTGGTCTTTAGGGTCTTTCCTTTAATTCAGACTCTGTGAGCTTCTGTATGCTAGTCTGACTTTGGCAAGCAGCACGATAGACTGGCACTAAATGGCCAGCTAAACTTTCCAGAACTTTTCAGCTGAATTGTGACAATACGAATGTTTTCCTTGGGTCATAACCAGCAGGGTTTTGTGTGTAGATTGTAAAGCCATGATAGTGAATTTGGATCATCACCAGCACGATCTCGGGACTTTGGAACGTTGTCATTTCAGCGATTGCTCTCAAGCAACAGGCTGTATGTACATGTGTGTATGAGCATGCACGTGTTCGTACGCATACACAGAGCTTTTCAGGACCCTGTGTGGAATTTTGCATCTGTACTGCGGCACATTTTCAAAAAATAATACTTTTCTTGATTTTCTTTAAAAACTAAATTTTCCAAATCTGATCAAGACAGCAAAAATAATTCCAAAGTAAATTAGACAGCTTAATTTAATTATGTGAATAAATAGGAAGCCAGTTAAAAATCAAACAACACACACTGCCCAAATGTCTCCAATTTTTGCTTTTTATGGAGTTTATTCTCAATTTTGCTCTGATATGGATACATACAATGTAGTTAAGAGTCTTCTAAAGAAATAGTGTTCTTCTGTCATCATCATACTGTGTTTGTACAAGATCCATGTACCCAACTTTTTTTAAATGAGGCAAAAATGAAAAATGACAGCTTTTTGGGATGTTGCCCAAATAAAATTTTCTGTTTGGAAATGATTAAAATTTCTGCTGCATTTAAAATATGCTTTTGTATTTCACTCTGGGGGCATTGAGTAGGAGGGAGGGAATTCTAAATCATTGATGTCTTACTGATTGTTAATGGTCAATGAACCATGGATACTCATGAATACTTGACTTGTCAGCCTGGTTAGCAATGCACCTACTTCCTGTATTATTAGGAAATCGCAAAATTATACCAAGAATGAGAAATATAACTTTGACAATGATAACATCATCAGATTAATATTCTTAAGTTTTTCAAGAGGTAGTTATGGAACACAGAGTAATTGCTCTACAGCTTCACGCAACATTAAAACACCTCTACTGTGCTGTTGCAATTTCCTTATTTATATACTGGCTTATACAAGGAGAGGTTAATTAGGTGGATTTTTTTTTAATATAGCAAATATTGCATCTAATAAACTCTAGTTTTAAATAGTGGCAAAGTTCTCCAAAGCTATTGTATGATGTAAATGTTGCATAAAGCATGGTTCCGTATGCAGTATTTTCTCCTGACTGTTGGATTTGATCCGGGCAACTTGGGTGTTCCTTACATCTGGCAGGTGAGTGAACAGTTTGTGATGCAAAGAATAGTAGAAGTCCTAAACATTCCAGTGAATACAATTTAACTAATACAGTGTTAGGAAGAAATTCTTCACTATGAGAGTAGTGAGGCACTGGTACAGGTTATTGAGAGAAGCTGTGGATGCCCCGTCCGTGAAAGTGTTCAAGACCAGGCTGGATGGGGTCCCGAGAAACCTGGTCTAGTGGAAGGTGTCCCTGCCCATGCCAGGGGGGCTGGACTAGAGGATCTTTAATGTCCCTTCCAACCCAAACCATTCTGTGATTCTATAATATAATGAAAGAAGTGTAAACAAAATTCCAGTGAAGAGCTCAATAGATAAGTTGTTGGCATGACTGGGAGCAGATGGAAGTGGTTAAGGGGCTCACTCTGTGGAAAGCCTGGTTTGTCCTGGGTCTTTTCCTGTTTGACAAACTCAACAGTGACCTGGAGAAGGAGACCGAGCCCTCATCAAGTTTACCAATGATGCCAAATGATGTGAACCACTCTGCACTGGAGGGAAGAGCTGACATTCAGGGGGACCTGGAGAGGCTGCAGGAATGGGGTGATGGGAACCCTTCGTGAAATTCCACAAGGACGGGTGCAGAGCCAGGTACCTGGGAAGGAAGTGCCTCTTGAAGTTTTAGAGGCTGGGAAATGCCAGGTTGGGGAAGGGATTGTGCTGAAAGGGGCCTGGGCCACAGCAAGAATAAGAGCCAGTGGCATGTCCTGGCAGCAGAGAGGGACAGCAGCCTCCCAGCTGTGTGAGCAGGACCATGGTCACCAGATTAACAGAAAGAGCTCTGCTCTTCTCAGCCAACCACACCGAGCTGCAGCATCCAGTCTGGGGACCTCTGAACAGCAAAGACATTGGGCAACCACAGCAGGTCCAGTAAAGGCCACCCCAGTGTTTGGGGGCTGGAGCGCTTTATCCTGTGAGGAAAGGGGTAGAGCTTGTTCACTCTGAAGAAGAGAGGGCTGCTGGGAGTCCTCACAGCAGCCCCCCAGCATCATAAGGTCATAAAGAACATGGGTCCAGGCTCTCCACGTCATGCATGGTGGGAGGTTGAGAAAGAAGGAGTGCAAGTTGAAAAGGAGGTGCAGGTTGGACATAAATAATACTGTTTCATCCCACAATCCGGCAGTGACACAGGTTGCCCAGAGAGGTTGTGCATTCTCCTTTCTTGGGAGTTTTTCAAGATCCACTGCTCTGACCCTGCATGTGGCCTTGCTTCGAGCAGCAGGTAAGACCAAGGACCTTCTGAAGTCCCTCCCAAACTGAATTGTTCTATGCAATGAGATCCAGTGGGGAGGACAGATGGCAGAGGTATAATAACAAAGGAGTCACATCAGGGAGGTATCCTGCAATAGTTTTGTGCATGGCTTTTGTTTGCTTGCTTTTTATAAAGTCTGAAGTACAGCTGAACTAAGAATCATATTTAAAATAGTATTGAGAGCTGCACAATACAAAATATCAGTATTTTTATACCACTCTATGTTGGTGTCCTGGAGCCAACGCTTCAGGGGACTCTGGGCCCAGCCTTGGTGCTGCTGGTCCAGTCAGTCCTTTGTTCTTAATACTGGGTGGTGGGAAGCCTTCTAGTCTCCACTGGGCCAAGAACAAAGACATTCTGCCTTGTAAAACTGCCAGTGGCCTGAACGGACAGAAATATCTCCCCAGATCATGAGCACCTACTTACCGTGTTCGAGAATGGGCCAGCCTGTAATTTTTTAGTGCTTCCCACACTGGCGTCAGTAGGAATTTCTGTGGAAGGAACTGCTGCAGGGGACAAATTGATCAGCTAAGAGAGGCTTAAAGATCTGAGTGCTGAGGTTACTGATAGCAGATCAGGTTTCTTGAATTAAGTAGAGGACTGCCAGATTCCCAGTTAGGTTTATTTCACTCGCAGCTGGGGAAGAAGCAGTGTGATTCCCATTTGAGATAAAAAAAAAGTCCTTTGCAAGCTCCGATTTGTTGTGTTTCTTCTGATCCTAATGTACCATTTAACCCCCAGTCCATATCACTCTCAGCAGCACATCGGTACCCTTTCAGCAGGGGCCTTAAATACCTGGCAGAGCAAGTTGGGATGCAGGAGCCATGCCACAAAGCAACATCTGCAACTTCCTTACATGCTCAGTTGGCATCTTCATACATTGTTATTACACAATTAAATATTTCAATGTTCGGTGAGTTGACTTCGGTCTTTTCCACCATTCCCATTAAGATACAATCCTGCAGATGTTTCCAGGGCTCCTGCCTTCCCTTCAAGCCATCTTCTCAGTAACTGTGGAAGTGCCCTCACTATCTGTCTTTTTCTTCGTGCAACCACTCTAGCTCCAGTCTTCAATAATTCATGATCTTGCAGGAGGTGCACCAAAATGATTTTAGCTACCTCCAACTTTTTTGGACAGAAGGATAATAAAAATGATTTCACAGTAACTAAAGTAAGTCAGTTCATTGGTGAAAGCACTTAAATATAACTTATTAGCTATTCAGGAGGAAGGTTTTACTAAAGGTACAATGCATTTATGTATTAAAGTGCAGCTCAGCTCCTGAAAAATGACTACGTAAATAAGCACTTGTCACATCTTATTTTTGTTGATTTTTTTTCTTCTCCTTCTAAATTTGTTTTCTGCTGTTAACTCTATTGCTGTCATGACTTTAACCATGAAGTAGCTGGATCCCACTCCTAGTGGAGTTAATTGCCAGTGAGTTACACTCGTGTGTTACCACTGATGAGCTGCTGTTACAGGCATTCTTACAGGACAGAAGGCATAAGTCAGTGTGACCCATGTCACAATATGACACAGAAACTTTTGGAATATGATGTTTGAGATAAAAAAGATCAGGTTGTGGTCCAGTTTTCTAAGTCCAGGGTAAAAAAATTATAACTGAGAATACGAGGTAAATCCACAAAATGTTTCAAACTCCTAATTTCCACTAGGCCTGACAGTGTGCCAGTATGTCCAATGGGGGATCCTTTGGCTCCAAGAGCATCCACGGGTCATCTAATTTCCTAGTTTCTTGATGTCTGGGCGTAGGGGCTATTAGCACTAATAGACTTAATTCTAGCACTGTGCAGAGGCATGACACAGTCTCGGGGAGCCAGAGGTTGAATCAAAAAAAAAATATAACTGCAGTACTTTCCAAAGCTGAGGTGAAGAAACAGCTGGGGAGGTGTTTCTAGAGTACAAGTCTGACTGCAGACATCGTAATTCAAGTTACTCAAACGTTTGGCTCCTTTTATCTGTTTTGGATCTTGCTGTTAGCACCTTGGTACTTGTATACAAACAATACTTGATAGCACAATCACAAAAGCAATAAACAGCCTTACAAAGACATAGATCTAAGGTGACTCCTTCAAGTGGAATCTTACTTTAAGCGCGTTTTCAATGTCACGTATCATAATTGCATCTAATATTAGAGACTGACTTAATGCAACACAATGTCAATGACAATATAAAGGCAATCATGAACAGAGAAGATAACTGAAAACTGTTTGGGGGGATGGAAGGAAGGATTACACTGCAGTGAAGACTTCTGTAGACATTACAAACCTTTTTCAGTCACACACAGAGGAATTTTTTTCTCTCCTTAGCCTCTGGACACTTTATTCTTGTTTCCATTTTGATACTGGAATCTGCCTGGAATCTCTAAATGTGATTTAGGGTTGGGCGTTTTTTCCCCTTCCTCAAACTTGTGAATCTATCTGCTGCTAAGCACTGCAGTTACATATGTAAAGTTGGTGAGCAAGCTGAATAGACTACCAGCTGCTGAGAATTAAATACATATGAAAGGGTTTTCTTCTTCCCCACAGCAACACATATCCTCCCACCCCCCAAAGGGATATGGTTTATAAGGTGTGAAGCGAGACTATTTTGGCTCTATCAAAGTCTGAAGACAGAATGAAAATGTCACCCCTCTTCCTAAATGACTGTGAGTCTCTATTGGATTTTTGTGGGTGTAGGTAGCAGCAGTGTGACCTGCTTATACCAACTCAACAGCACGTAGCTACGGAAGGCCCTGTGGCTTGCACGTGATTCCCTCTTGCAGCAGTGCCTGTGATGGGGCTGTAATTCCAGTGAGTTGAAATGACATCTGCTGTACTGCACAGTCTCTGGCTTGCCCTGATGTGAATGCACAGGTGCTCACAGAGGTGCTGGAGAGGAGCTGCCTCTGGCAGTGGCACTTTTAGATCTGCTCATGCCAGGCACACGCAAGCATTCTCCACGTGCTTCAGGTTTGGCTGGTCTACAGAATCATAGAAGGGAACCATAGACTATCCTGAGTTGGAAGGGACCCACGAGGATCAGTGAGTCCAACGCTTCTCCCCTTGTCTCCTCTCCTCACCAGAAGAATGGATTTATTTACGCCTGTAAATTTTCAGCTGAAATTCTGTGACAAAGCTAGAGATAGCACCTTACAGAATCCACGTAACCAAAGCAAATGAAAAACCTTTGCAGACGTTAACATAGCAGCAGGCGAGGGCTTAGGTTCTGAAACACAGAACATTGCCTAGGCTTTTTCTACTCATTGAAACAGCTTCCCCCTCCTCCTCCCCCTCATCCCCAAAAAACCCAAAAACTCAAAAAGCAACCAACCCAGAGGTTCAGAGGGCATCAGACGTACTACAGTCTCACTGGTTTACCATGAAAGCCAGGTTGCTGGACCTGAAGCTGAGGAAAGCTTTAAAGCTTTCCTATCAGAGTCTAAAAACACCTGAATTTTCAGGATCTCCTGCAACAGAATGAATTTTCTTTTTTTTTTATTCAGTGGGCTGCCATTCTAATAACGCTTTGAATGTCAGCAGTGATAACTATTTCTAATTAGTCCTTCCAATTCTGTGAGGAAGGAAGGAAGAAATCCATAATACAAAACCAATTCTAATGAGGGATGAAACTCTCCTCCTAAGAAACAGTGCTCCAAGAGCTGCAGAGATTTGCCCCATGGGGACCTGTCTGACACTTCAGCTTAACACTTGAGAGTTTAAGTGACCCTACAGAATATAAATCAGCTTGTGCTGCTTCAGCATTAGCTGCTGAGCAGCCAGTGCATGGGAAAGTTGACCTGTTTACTCAGGTTGGCTTGAAGCTTAGTTGAAAAAACACCCAGGTTTTGTCGGATTGTGGAGAGTGGAGGTGGGAAGCACTCATGAGTTGGTTCTATATTGTGAAAAGTCCTCTTTCAAAAGCCTCTTCCATGGATGACAAGAAAAAGCAGGGTGCTGAGATGTCCTTGCTGGCTGGTGAGCTCCTGGTTTGGGATGTCCCTGGGTGAGGATGCCGAACTCATAAGCAGATGACATTACAGCCCTGAAAGTGAGGCTATTCCTACAAGCTTATGTAATCAATAGCCTTTAATAAATATGCAAGCATAGTCTTTTACAGCCCAAACTGAAAAATTGAAAACATGACAACTCTAAAGCTATTAATGATACCAATGGCTACGCTGTGTGATTCCAGACCAAAGAAGAAAAGCCGTAGCAAGTGATGGCTTACACCTTACAAAAGGGCTGGAGGTGTGAAGGGTTGGGGGACACGATACCATTTTCCAAAATGCCGCAAAAAGAATGAACATAAATGCCTTCCAATTTTTGAATGACTCAGTGTTTCATTAAAATGTGGAGGGGAAAATGATTTCATAAAAGACAAAGGCACTGTTTCCATTAAATAACTCATCCATGCCTGGAAAAGCCACCCTCTGATTCACATTTTCCTCTGCTGTGTCCATCCAGCAGAGGTTGCTAATGATTCTGATAGCAAGTTATTTCGGTCAGTAAAGGTAAACTGAAGAATGCAGGTTTTTTTCCATCAACCTTTGTGCCTGCTTTTGTATCCCTGCTTGCACTTGTGGAAAAGCACTGAACAGGTCTAAATGCTCTTCATATCTGATACCTGGTAGCCTATAGCTACACCGAGGCAGCCTGGTAGAAACGGGGCTGCCTTGCTTTTGTTGCTTTATGAAATACTCCCCTTTTATTTTCAGTTTTTCTGGAACCAGCAAATTGCTAATGCCTCTGACTGGCAGGCAAGATTGCCTGATCCTCGTTTCTGCAGTTCTGCTACCAATGCCCAGGGCTGAAAAGAATTTTTAACAGCATGAAAGACAGGCTGAATATGACAAGGCACTGGATATGAGTTTGGGGGTTTTTTTTCCTGAGGATTTTGTTTCAGTTTCTTTCATGTCATTTATTATTTCCAGGCTTGTGAATGAGTGAAAAATAAGTGTTTGTTGTTATTTTGATTTTTCTTTTAAAGAGAAATTACCTTCTTGCTTCTAAGGTGATTGACGTGGTGGACTGTGCTTCCAAGGACGATGCCTGCTGAGTTTTCTTTTCTTTAGCAGCCTGTTGGACACCTTTGTGGACGTCCAGAAAACTTCTGTTTCTGGTAAAGCAGAGTAGCAACAGCTTCCACTCCAAGTTACAGGAAGCGGAACCCAAAAAATTATTGGGGAATTAAAGGCATGGCATTTCCTTTATTTCACATCATTTGAATGTGAATAATGAAATCCAGCAACCATTACTCTTGATGTTTAAAAATTGTATGTGAGCAGGTAAGCACTTCAAACAAGAAATGCAGTGCCAAAGTAATCTCTGCTATAATGTCCTCAAATTCCCTGGAGTTATAGTAGGGATTAACTTGCTTCATGATGTTTGAAAACTGGAGGAAAAAATGAGTTAAAGCTTTCTGCCAGAAATTCCAATCAGCATTAAAGAGTTGAATGAATACTACTAAACATAAATTTATAAAAAAACCAAACCAAACCTGCTCTTACCTGCTCAAAGGTTTAAATGGGTGTTTTTCATCCATCTGTCTTCTCTGCGAGTGGCTTTGCTTAGTGAAAGTTTTAGTAGCACAAATAGATTAGAAGAAGGAACTTTTGAGCTAGGCACAAGTGTTAAGAGGAAAGAATTGGTTTTATCCCCAAGTGAACATTTGCATGAGCTGTGCAAATGTACATAACCACCGACACAGTGGAAATAGAAGAGGTCTTGTGATTAAACTCAGCTCAAATATTCTGCAGTACCTGTTACAGCAACTATGGAGTAAAAAGAAATATTAGCAAAAGAAGTAGGGGGAAAAAATGGAATTTGCAGACTGTTTGTAAATATACTTTTGAGAGGACAAATAGAAAGTAATTTGTACACTTGAATTATTCACTGTGAATTACTCATTGAGATGTGGCCTACTGTAATGGTTTAAGATGAACTGATACACCGTTGTAGAATGTATACTCTCATTTGTAACTTATTTCAATCAAAATGGAAGTATTTTGGATTTTTCTAAGGGTGTCAGTTATGAAATTTGTGTCCAGTTGCCTGACACTAAGAGATCAATGGGAAGCATTGGTGATTAAGCTATTTTATGAGTACAGTACAATTCAGCAAAACAGTTGCAACATCTATAAAGACAACAAGATTAAGTTTCTGGCCTGATGCTGTGATAAAGAAAGTGCAATCTTCTGTATTGTCCATCTCCTACAGATTCCTTTTTCATATTCATACTTGAAAAAAATTACTGGGAATTGCTTCAGTATTGTCCTTCTGGAGTTGAGTCTTACCAATCTGCTGAAAACGTCCACTGAAGTGAGTGGTTTCTCTAAAGACTTTTGACCTTTAAGGTGAAATAACCCCATACATAATCTTCAGTGCAAATTTTTATGGCTGCTAAGCAATTTTCCAATGCAGCTGGCCATTTTTATATCTTGAAAAACTAGTAATGATACAAACAGTTGATTATGGTTTACAATGGCAATAAACCTCTCAGTATTGGTTGTTACCAAAATAAATTGCCATTCTGTTAAATGTTAAATAACAAGTCATAAACTGCTGAAAACAACCATTTCCTTGTGGATTATTGCCGGAATAAATTTCAGTAGGAAGTGCAGATCATGAAGTTGTGATCAGCAGATCAGGCCTCATGAAATTTTATATATTTTAGAAAGCTGAAGGATCCTCAGAATATGATGCAAACTGTAACACCAATTAAACAGCAAAAAAATTAAGTCTCCTGGTAGTTGTGGGATTTTTTTGGTGAGACTATTTTTATCTTCTGACACCAGCTCTTGCTGTTTCCACTGCTTCTTCAGGTGTTGAAAAACCCAATCAATGCCAGCACGTTGAGCCCACCGAGAAGGCAGAAAGGAGCCTGTTCAAATACAAAGCAGCTACATGAGATGTCTGCACAGAATCAGAGGGGTTAGTATCTGCTTTGGAGTAATTACTACTGCTCATCTCAGAAGCAAAAATGCCATCAAACATTCATAGCTCAGGTGCCATCTTCCCAACAGTGAGTGACAGAAGACATCTTCACCATAGCAACGAGTGTTATCTCCTAAGAATAACATTAACCTCTCTTGTTACTAGTTTTAAATCCTTGGGTATAAACAGCAGTTGCAAGGCATGTGTGCCTTGATTGTGCATTTTCATTACTTAATACGTGGCAGGTGTGTATTAGCTGCAGTAAGCTAAAAAAGACATCACCAGAAGAGGAAGCAATTAAAGGGATGGAAATACAACCATTAATAATCCAGTCCTGGAAACACGATCAGGGAGAGGTCTCCTGTTCATGCTCGTGAAAATCAGACCTCTCCACAGAGAAGCCTGGCAGAGAGCGCTCTTCAGCAGCAGCATCCTCCCCCTCGATCCGCAGGTTGATTTCGAATCAGTCAGGGAGAGGTGGGAGAAGAGAGCAAAAGGAGGAAGGGAGAGAGGGTTATTTCTATTTCTCTCCTTTCCCTTCTGCGCCTCCCTTCCTGCACACTTTTTCTCAGGCAGGGTTGAAATCCAGGAAATTTGAACCAAATATTTTAGCTATTTTGAATTGCTGCATTATGCATTTTTTCAGAATGTCACCAAAGCTTTTTTGAGTAAAGGAGATGAAATTCCCCTCATAATAGCCCTGTAGGATACAGTGATATCCTGGGAGTACCATAAAAATGCCATTAAGAGACATTTCATTTTGGCTTCTGGGGGCTCTACTCTTATCTATTTTGACTTAAACTCTTTCTTCCATCTCTGCAAGAGAGGAACATGACACAGGAGTTGCACAAAATGAGCTCAGATCAGGGAAGACAGATTGTAAATCGAGACTTGCTAGAGCTAAATCATGTTCTCTCTCTTGATCTCTTATCTGATAACTTTTATCCAAGAGGTATTGGGGAAGTTAATTGCAACTGCTAAGATGAATCTTTAGGAAATATCATTCTCCAGGGCCTTCTTTTCCCTGCTCTCCAGACCCCAGGTTGCATTTTTTTCAAGCCCTCAGTTATGAAATGGTTATCTTGTGAATTTTAACATCCTTATCCTTTCCTACAGAACTCTTCAGACAAAGAAGAAAACTCTAGCTTTTTATTTGTAAGGTTTAGGAGTCCAGAGAAGCAGTGCGTGAGGGGGAAAGGCAGCGGCTTTCTGAATTCAAATGCTTGCTCTACTTGACAAGCTAAAGACAAAGGTAAAAAAGGATGTTTTCTGTTTAGAGACTGAAGTACTATAGACAGTCATGGATTAGAAACAGGCTAAAATTCCTGCTGTAAACTTCTAATTACCTTGTGTGGCATGACTTGTAGATACACTATCTTGCAAAGATAGTGAAGTTGTGAGTACACGTTAAGACAGCTTTACGCATCTAAAGAACAGGTGTTGGTAAAGGCTGTGGGAGATCTAGTTACTCTCTGGAAATAGGTATCATAAAACTCTTGGTGGCAAAATATTGCAACTTTCCCATTACCAATAAGTATTTTAATATTTTCAGGTCACCAAAGTACCAACAGAGCCTGTTGTTACTTGATCGAAAGAACACAGGCACCAGCAGACATACAAACGTTTGAAGGAAGAGAAAAACATAATCAATAGCTGTTGGGAAAGGTCAGGTTATAGCACACTCAAAAGGAGACCTCTTCCCTCCCGGATAAGTCAGATGGATAGGAAGGACATTACAGTCCATGCAATACACTGGTGTGTATGCAATGAGGTGGGCTAAATAAAATTCATAGGAAGCGGGAGGCCCCATCTGCTTTGACACCAATGCAAGCACAAACAGCTTTTAACATTTTGCACACTCAAAATCAAGTAAATTACCATCTTGCTGACAGCTTCAGCAGTGGCACGAAAGTGGCATGAAAGATTGGATACAGCATCTGATTTCGTGTGTTATCTGCTTCAAGATCCAAGTGGTTTTCTATTTTAATGTATCAAAGAAATGGATAAAAGTCTGGATACTGTGCCAGGGGGTGCATAAGGATCTTGAATGCTGAGGAATACCTTACAGTTATGGACATATGGGGATGGAAAGACATTCCTAAAACATTTCTGCTGTGTGGCACAGGCAGAGGGACAGATAATGTATTCAAAAGCAGCACTGGATTCAGTGATGTAGGTTTTCCTCCCTCATCTTGACAGTGTGCAATTTGTATATTCACCTCCAGTATCCATGTAATTTTTGAACTCTGGTTGTATCTGGCATAGGTACTGATAAGGCATTAAACAGAGTGCTGTTTTCACAGCACTGCTGGCATCTACAGTGCTTTTGGACCAGAGTGTGGTGTTGTTCATAAGCCAAGGAAGATGGTGAGTCCACAAAACCAGACACAGGTAGAGAGGATGCATGGGAAGCAAGGAGGGGGAGGAAGAAGATTATCTAGTCTTTATTACAGAGTTTTTCTTTTGGTGTTTTTGCTGAGCATGGCAGAGCAGAGATTCATTGTGAAATCTAGCAAAAGAAGTGAGCTTTGATTTTGTTTGCTCAGTTTCTCAGGAGCTGTTCTGAGGCTAAGGTTAAAGGCCACTAAACAAATGCAGGCTCCTATTGTTTGGAAATGACTTAATGGCAAATATATTTATATTATCCAGTGACAGGTTTTTTCTATTTTATGTTTTGCACTGACAGACAGTTTCTTGATGCAAAGCAATTACTACTTGGGTTGTGTGTTTCTTCACGTGCAAGTGCAATCAAGACAAAAACCCACAATCACAAAAAGTGTTTCTTACAGGGTGTTATTGTGCTGCATTTCAGGCAGTAGGAAGTGAGGGCTCTCTGGGAGGAAAGCCCTGGACAGATGTTAACATAATACCATTTTTCTAACCCCTGTTTCTCCGTACACTTTGAAGGAGGTAGATGTTAAAAGGTGGAAGTGCTGAGCCAAGTGTATTTTCCTCTATATTTGCAGCTAGACAATGAAAGAGGACGACTGTGACACCCAGGACAGGAACTGAAATGTATGCTCAGGACCATTCCCCAATTATTCTCATTTTGTGAAGCCAACAGAAACCTCAGTAATGGCCTTGCTGTGGAAAGGGAATTTTGAATGGCAGTTTGTTTTATGACTCCTAATTTATCTCTTCTTCAGTTGTTGGTCTCATGACTGACTCCTCCTTCCCTCTCCCACTCATGCCGCGTGGCGTCATCTGCAACAGCTTTCCTTGCATTTCACTGTACACAGCCTCATAAGTTTTACTGTGAAATGCTTTGGCACATAGGCAGCGAAGAAAAATCTGTGTTACAAGCCTGATGCCTTAGAAATATTTTGTGTGTTCCTCTGCAGAGGATAGAAAGTGTAAAAACACAGGGGAAGGTATTCTGCGGAAAAAATGTATTACTGTATGTGACATGAACGCTGTTTGAGAGCTACAAATTCCTGCACAAAAAATAATAAAACATAATAAACGCCTCTCCTGCTGGCAACCTACGTAAGAAGACACAGCCCAGCTTCCACTTGGGTTGAGGCTTAATAGAAAAGGGTCAAGAAGGGGAGAAAGGGAGAAAGAGGGGAGCCCTCAGACCCTTCCAAGCAGATGGCATCCTGCCTTTCTCATTCGCATGCTCGGACAGTGTGTGACACGGGTATCCCACAGGTACCTCTGCAAACCCTGAGCCCACACGGGAATGATGCAGCCGGTGGTGATGGGCATGCACCTGCCTGTCCCTTTCAAAGGCTTTGCTTGGAAAAAGGAGATGCAGATGAGGTTGAAATGAGGTGGGATGATGGGAAAGAAGATGTGGTGTGGCCAATGGAAGCAGACCTGGGCTGCCTTTGAAGCGCCCTCAATCTCTCAGCTGTTGTGAACACATCTCGCTCTCCCATCGAATGATGGGAAGGGAGGTCAAAAGAGCTCAGTTGGAAACAACTGCCAAGGAGAGCAAATTCTTACAAATTAGCGTGCCTTCTGGGAAGGAGGGAGGCAGTGCAATTTTGATGAGAAAGGCTGCTTTTGGTTTGGGCTTAATCATGCAAGGTGCTGAGTGCCTTCAGTCCTCATTCATGTTTATAGGAACTGACTGTCCTCATGCTACCTGGCAGGCATGGCTGCTAGGTCAGTTCTCATTCCCCTCTCCCCCTCAGCCTGTCACTTCACTTCCTAAAGAATCTCTTATTTGATGTCATCTGTAGCACAGGGAATTAATGAGGTTTTCTTTCAGATGCTTCTCATTTATCCCCAGAAAATCAGAGGAACAGATGTTTTTCTCTGCTAGAAAGTAAACCCCCAGGAAGATGACAGAAAAGAGCTGTAACATCCCTTTCCCAGACATGCAGAGGGGGCTTGGACCTACTTTGGGTCTGTGAAAAGAAGGGGCAGCTGTTTGGTGTCTGTGCTCATGAGCTGAGGTTCTCCTCTCTCATTACAAAGGATTTCTAACCCTCTGACCACATCCTTCCTCGAGAAATGGATGCAAGGCATGCTTAATGTCAACGACATCTTAATCATCTGGTCTTTGAAAAGCAAAAAGGCCAAGACAAGTACTTCTGTTAGCAGGAGCATCATAGTATTTGATAAACATGGACTGCATGCATCTAGTTGAGATGCCTCTATGCCGAACTGTGCAATTCACAAAATGTAAATGGGGTGCTTATCAGATGGATTATTTTCTGAAAGCACAGGCAAAATTACAGTAATTACTTTTCCTCCTGCTACATTATCTGTATTCCCAAGAAACTTTATAACTTCATGCAGAAAATAAATAAATATTTACTTAAAAGATCAGAATAGCTGAGCAAAGGTTCCCTTCACTTCCCACAAAATCAGCATTTCTCTTGAACAAAAAGCTGTTCTTGGCAGCATGAGATTTTCACGGGGGCAGGGAGAAACAGGTACTGTCAGTGAAAAACTTTCCAAGGAGATCACTAGATATTAATCTAGATTTTCAAGAAGCTGTAGTTTCCTGTAATCCCCACTTCTTTGACAAGCCCTTGGGTGAGAAATGAGTTCCTACTATTCCTCCTCCAGCAACTGAGTGCTTCGGCCCAGCTTTTTAGATATGACGACCAAGGTTATTGCCTGGGAATAAACGGTATTAAGGACCCACCTTTTTAATGCAAGATAAAGATTAATTAATCTACTCTGTCATTCCCCGTACTCTCCCTTGAGCCCACTCATATACACGCATTTGATTATATTTTGTGATTCGCAAAGAATAAATCTAAAGGACTAGTTAAAAAAAAAAAAGTCATCTGCCGTGGCTTGTTCGGCTCATCAAACTGTGTAGATGATGGTGTAATTCTAACACCAACTGGTTCTACAGCACCGTAGAGCTCTGTAGACAAGTAATAAGCAAGCCTTACAACACTCCCCCATCCCTCCTAAATGTAAGCATTTTAACCTGGCTTATTTGCTTTTTTATTCTCACATATGAAAAGCAAAAATTTTCTTGTATCCTTTGTTACTCTAGCATGATAGTGCCCGCAGTCTTTTATGGTTTTGTCCTCAAAATTTCCCCATGAGGTAGAAAGTGCTGTTTTGTTATAACTGAAAAACTGAAGTGCAGAGAAGTTAGAAGACTTTTCCCATGGCCACCTGGGAAAGTCAAAAGGGGTCAAGAGCTCAAGCCATGAATTCAGCTGGGACCTTCTCACCTCCTTTCAAGCTTGCATGTAAGAAAAAATGGTTCACAGTTGCTCTCACATCTCAGATCTGGGAATAACGCAGTGTCCTCGTGAGGTACGTCTGGATCTAAGACAACCTGTCTGACTGTGCACTGAAACAGCCTCAGAATGTTCAGCCTGTTCATCACAGTCTTCACCATGAGCTGTGAGGATGGGAACGAGCAGCTGGGTGGTGCTACACACTTGAGCAAAAAGACCAGGACATCAATCCCTTCAGTGATAGCACCAGGGTCTGGGAGCTAGCTCCGATTCCTAGGACGCTGCTGCAGCCTTCTGAGCTAACCATCTTCCCGTAAAATACAGTTAATATGCAGGTGCTTTGTAGCTGGGCAGAGACTTTGTAACGTGAGCAACGTCATCCCAAAAACACCCATTTGATTCTGATTAAGGAATCAACACAAAGATTCAACCTCATGCAGATCAGTCCGTGCCCTAAGTGTATGGAGATGATAAGAGAAACATTGCTGGTCTGTAACACGTGTGCAAATAGTTGGGAAATAGCTCAAAAGATATCAAGTAACAAATTGAGCATCATGACTGCACCACTGCATAAACTCCTTGAAAGAGCAGCAAAGGGTGAAAATTGCTGATGGCAATTTCCACAGCAGAGTAATTTAGCTCAGAGGCAAAGAGAGTGGCGAAGGAGAGAGAGAATATATATGTCAGCGTGGGAGAAGGTGGATTCGTACAAGAAGGAGTACATTAGAGTATGTGTGAGTGTGGAGGAGGGTTAGAAGCGAGTTTCTTAGAATTAGGGCAAATCCTGCATTCATAGTAGACCTTGCAGAGAAGCTGCATGCGTGCATGTTCATACAAATATACAGGTTTGACCTTGGCCATCTCAGGGTCATTAGTGTTTTTTTAAGACACTTTTCTGGAATATATTTCCAGTTCTTCCAAGTGTAGGGAAAAAAAACCTTGAAGGTGAGATTGAAGGCCAGCAAAAAAATGCAAAACTCAGAAGATGTACCAGTGATTTGGAAAATATATAAAAGCAGCAAGACTCTAGTGGAAAGATGGAGATGAGGAGATGGCAAGGGGGTACTGTTGCTATAATTGTCTCCTGGAAAGATGCTGGCAATGTTTATCAAAAGAGGAAAAGTAGGGTGGGTGGGCATTCCACCTCCATCTCTGGGCAAAAGAGACCATGTAGAGGGTCCTGTGCCACTGACAATAAGGAATAGGAGTTAACTTGCACAGATTCATCCTTCCTCTTTCACCATACCAGTGCCTTCAGGTAGGCAAAAAGAAAATGCTGTTTGCTGTGACCCACAGTCATTGGATGTAGAGAGGAGAACACTGAGAAATCAAAGGTTAAACCGGTGAGAAATTATTTTCTACAGCAATTCAGTAAAAAATGTCTCTTTATGGAGATGGGCAGTGTATATCCAAGTTCTTTATGCACACTGCATCTCTCCAAAATGTATGCCAGGAAAACAGAGTCAGATGTTTAGGCTCTGGTTCCTACTCATTGCTGGTTTCCCTGGTAATCCACTCTAGCAGTATTCCAGCTTTGAGACTCCTAAGCACAAATTTTTGGGCTCATTTCCAGTCACTTATCTTTCCAGTGGGAACAGTCTATTTCTTACTTCACCCACTTAGGCACAGCAATTTATACTTCTGATTCATGCTGTGGTGGACTGAGGGGAAGATTTTATAGTGGTAATACCAATTGTCCCCTATCCCACAGTAACTTTAAAGTACTTAGCAAAACCTCAGGAGGTGTGGAAATGCATGACAAGAAAATAAAGTGTTCATGTAAGTAACAGAATTGTCCCTTACATTTCCCTTAACCCCCCAAAAGTCATGTTCACACAGCCGAAGTTTCTTCTAATGAAGAAAACGCCTAATGAGGCAAGGATTTCACCTTGAAAAGACATTTCAAATGTATTCTCAGTGGTCATTGATCATAATAAGTCATTGATCTCTTGGTCAGTAGCTAAAAGATTTTGCTCTGACCACATTAACCTAAGGATGAATCTGAGTGTACATTCAGTTGTCTGTATTTCCTTTTCCCTTACAGCGATTCAGTGCAGCATTGGCTAGGGGTAAACAACATTCATTAGAACAGTTCATATGGAATAGCTACATTCCTCACACTTTCCACACTTAAAAACTCCTAGCACCAGTGATTCCTATGGCCAGTCCTAGGATCACACAAAGGGTTAAGAAAGCCCATTATTCCTCAATTTTGTCCTTTTGTATTACATCTATAAGGGAAATGGATTACAATCCTGAAATTTAGGCTGTCTGCATGCTGACCTTACAGGGCACAGCCAAATTATTGGACATTAATGCTTCTCTCAAGACGCTGTTTTCTATTATGTTCTTCTTTTGGAGTGGAAACCATCTGGGATTGACCGTTCAAATGGAACTTGATTTCTAGAAGCTTTTCAGCTTTACTGCATGCATGTGGCAATAATTACTTGCAAAATAAGGGCTGTGTGGATTGTGTTTTACCAAATGATTTAGGTATTTGTGATGGCTTTCCACCTGTTCAAGTTTTGATTGCAAAATCACTCTATGCAGAAAAAATATAGAAAAGTGTCAACATTGTGCAACTGAGGTAAACATCTCTTGATCTCCCAAAAGCTGCTTAACTGGTTTCCACTGTTTAAATGTACTCTTGACTGTGGACTATCACAAACTCTCCATATGAATTTTTAAATTGGTTCAAAGCATTAGGCCACAATCTCTTTGGAATAATTTAAGGAATAATTTAATGGTAATGAAGTTAAAGATAGCGCTCAAAATAACCCCTTTAAGATGCCAAATCATTAATACACACTTGCATAAATTCCACTTCCAAATGAAACCTCTGAAAAGTTTTGCATACCAGAGTCCAAATAGGTTCATGCACGGCTCAGAGTGATACTGTATGAAATAAAGAAGTGATGGAAAAGTCAGCAAGACCCGGAGGCCAAAAGCTACAAGTTCCTCAAAGCAAGTTTTCAGGAATGGATGGAATTGATTTTTTTTAGTAGACTGGAGAATTAAGTGGGAATCGTGGGTGTCAATGTTCACCTTGGCTCTGGCAGGCAAATGTGGTCCATGTTAGCCAAAGCTAAATCCCCCACAGATGAACTTGTAAAGAGTCTGTAAAGAGGATGACTAAGCTGCTGTCACACATGTAGTGAGTGGAGTTTGGGGAGCCACTCAGCTGGCTGGGTATAAGAGTACCTCTCCCTAAAACAGGCATCTACGTCTGGGAAGCTGAATAGCCTCGCAGACTCTCAGCCTAGCTTAGTGACTTGCTTTTCCACTGCCTGTAATGGAAACATAAGCACTCTGCTCACACACCAGCCTTTGGGAGCGTGAACTAGGTCCTCGTCCTTTGCAGAACCTACATGTCTCCAAGCTGGGTAAGTAGGCGAAGGCTTCTGTTGTGTCTCCATGACTCCCTTCTTGTAGACGTGGATGGGTTTTGGACATCACCTGAAAGACATCGCAGCGTGACAGAAACTGGATGCTGTGCCATGCAATGCCTGTGGCCTGGCTGCTTCCGCACTAGGGAGCACTGGACGTTAAGGTTCATGTCCCCAGATTCCTTTCCAAGGAGGAGGGAACCTGCAAGCCTCCAGCCTTTGTCTCAAGGCTCTCTGTGTTTCTGTTGCAGTTTGGTTTAGGCAGGACAAGCTACTCGGTGCTCATCGCTGAGCTGGACCGATGGGCATTCCATAGAGTAGCTCCAACTCAGTCCTTCAGAAGAGAGCTGAGGACTTTGGAGAGCACCGTGTCATGAAGGTATTACTGAGTTGCTCTGTGGCCCTGGGAAGGGCTTCATGAGTTTCTTCCATAGTTCTCTCAGCCCATTCTTTCAATTTTCATTGCTGAACTGAGAAACTGGCTTCTCTATTGATGGCAGTGGAGAAGAATACCAACTTCTCTGGAGTCTAAGGTCTGACCCTCATATGTGGATGCACTGAATCCTTACAGAGCTGTTTGTTTTACAGTTGACTGTATATTGGTACTTTAAAAAGGAAATATTCCAAACATGTCTTGTATAGGGTCATTAAACAACTACTTTAGAAAACATTTTCTTTTAAGATGCATTAACAATGTGGATAGATAGATAGATAGATAGATAGATAGATAGATAGATAGACAGATAGAATTTTTTTCCCTAAGTGTCTGGGATTAGAAGCAGTATGAAAAGTTATGTAATGTTTAAAATACCATCACATTCTCCTAGCTGGTGATAAATATGGATTTTGATGTTAGGGAAATAGGGAAATGCTCCTCTATTAATCTGATCAGCTTTTTTTTTTTTTTTAAGTCTGTCCCTTTAGAAACATTCTTGTAACCCCTTGGACATAATTTTTTTGTTTTCCTCCTCAGAGATACTGAGATGATATTGAGTTACTTGGGAAATTAGATTTGTCAGCTTTATTTCTGGTTGCTGTCTACATTAATTTTATAATTAAAACCCAAAGATCTGTGTCTAATATGTATGAATGTACAAAAAGCAGAAAGAAGAAGAAGTGTGCTTAAGCCCATACAAAAGAAGTAGTTTGACACATGTCAGTGTTACGTTTCACTGCAAGAAAGGAAATATTTTTTTTGGCAGAGAGCTCAGAGAACATGTAGGCAAACCAAGCAAAAACTCATGAATCTGAAAATTAGTCTGTGAAGTGTTTGTAGTCACAGTGAGTTTTTGCTAAAACGTTCAAATACAGATTATTGGATTGCAGATTTGGTATGCACTACAAGTTTTGCTCGTTTATACAGAGATTATATATGTTGCATTTTGAATATAAGGCTGGCATAGGGAAGGAGAAAAAAGTTGGTTCAGGGAGATCCTTCCTACCCACATCCTCTCAACTTCATTTTCCCCTGACTCTGATCATTCAATAAATCTTAAGCAAGGGGAAGCACACATTTTCTCATCCTCTCCTCTGTTCTGTGACAATGTTCTGATGCTCGGCATTATTATTCACCACATTATAGCAAACTATTTACTTTGTCTGCAGCACCACGACCTTTGTGCGACTTGCCTCCTTTGGAGATGATGTGAATAAGTCACTGCCTGCCTGTGTCAGCAGTGGCAGTGTTCCCTTTTCCTTTCTCTGTTGCTTTCGAGGATAGCAACACCAACGAGGTACTCTGCAGATTTAGGAGCACCCCAGGAAACAGCAATCACAGTCCCTACCACTGAAAACCCTCCTCAAGTGGCAGCATTTACCAGCTGTTCCCTTGTTTCACTGAAATCAGGAGGCCGGTGGGAGGCTGTGGTCTAACATTTCCAGTGAGCCACAGCTGAACATGGGTTCATAAATTCAGCACCCCGTTAACGAGGTGGCAGTGCAGGATTGTGGATGTGACTGAGCGCTAGATCCGTCTGCTTGAGAGCCTAAACTGGGATGAGATGAAGTCACTGGCACAAACATGCTCCATCTCTCTGTGTTTTGAGTAAAGTCATCACTGGCTGGATGTTGTAACCCTTGGTTTTCCAGCAGCTACCTGTGCACTTTCCCCATGCTTGAACTTCCTCCTCAGCTGACTGCAGTCTCACGTCTCTTGTCATGATGCCTGAAAAACAGTGTCCCCAGTGAAAGGGGGAAGCTGGTTCTTGTTTACCAGCATGACTGGGCTGAGAAAGCAAGGTCCAGTCCTGTTTATATGGAACCTGCTGGCTGAAGGCTGGATTCTCCCCCTACCTGCCAAATGTCAGATGGGAGCTTTGTAGCTGCTTTTCCAGTCATATGCACAAGCCTTGAGTCACGCTTGCTCTCCTGAATTTAGATGCTGTAGGAGTAGTGTCAGTTCCTGAAGCTAGGTACTGGTAATCCATGGTGTCAATTAGACACTAGAGTTTGGACTTCTAGTTTCTCATATTTGAACGAAAATTTAAGTAAGTGGTAGCTTTTGGTCCATCAGGACAAAATTACTCTGAGTAGGCAGCTTTTCATCTTTCAAGGCTAATTAATATTATCCATTTATGTAAATCTTTATGGGTTCTCAGTTGCAATTGCTCATTCCTTTCTTCTTTGTAAACTGGACAGATTGCCATTTACAAGTAGATTTTTTCCCTATATATGAGACTTCTGTTAGATGTATTTTATTGTGTGGCTTGGTAGATATTTTTCCTATGTAATTCACCTCTACCTATATAACTTGCAGTAAAACAATAGAAATCACATAATGAACAAATTGAAAGACGTGATGCACTGAGGAAACAAAAAGCCATCATCCACTTGAATGGTCTGGAGACTTCACACACAAGTACACAAACCCACACCAATCTGTAGACAGGATGAGAAGGGATAAATGCTGGGTCAAGAAGATGTGAAGAAAGGTCTCCTTAGAATCCCAAGAGGAATGTTCTTCCTCCCACCAAGTGCTAGACTTCAAGGCCTGTGTTTCTTGTGTTTCCTTATGTTACTCAGAATGTGAGTGACTCTCAGACTTTGAATTCAGAGGAGCATGGTTCTCAGTCGATTCTACACAAAGGTCTGAGGACTCTCTGAAGCCCCAGAGTTAAGAGGGCTGAGAGGTGAGGTGTGCACCTACAGCTGCAGGTAGTGGGTCAGTCTGGCAGGTGTCCTCAGAACATGTTGGATGGATACAACCTTTGCATGAAGTGATGGCAACTGGAACAGTGGGACATCTTGCCTATCCAACTATCCAACAGCTCAGCAGACAGAGTGCTCACCTGGACAAGGAAAAATTAGGCTCTGCACTCTGGACCATAGTATGAAGTAGTGAGAGCCTCCATGACAGGATAGTCTGCAAAGTTACTTGAGTGGCTGACATCTCTCACATCTTTGGCTCTATGTCCACATTCAAGTGAAAATCCTGGTATTGATGGCTTTTGAAAGCAAATTCTTGGTAGAAAACTCGCATTTTGTGGCTGGGTTTTAGAGTGTTGCTGAGTAGCTTTAATACAGGGTTTGGTCACAGATTCCCTTTCTCTCCGTTTGCTTGGTAACAGCTCTCAGACACCCAGTAGTTCAAGAAACAAAGGTCTTAGCCCAAGTCTGTACGTTGCCATGTAATATAACTGTGATTTGCGAGAACTTTTCAGCAGTGAGTTATACTCTGTGTCGTTGCACAAAGTGGTGATTTCTCAACATCTCTGCTGGGAGAAGAGCCTTGGTACTCATGCATAGCTTTAAACTTGTGCACCTCCTGCCTGGCTGCAAAACTGAGACTCTGTGTATCCAGAGCTATTTTCTTTGTTACTTAGCTCTTGATGTATGCTGTTACACTGGATTCTTGTGGGATTTTGTGCTGCTTTTTTTGCCAGCCTAAACATTCTCATTCAGTTTGTTTCACAATGCATCAAATAAAGGGAGTTAATGAAAACCTTACTTTAGATTAGTTGCACAGAAGAACAGTAGCATTGATTGTGGGATTGCCCGCAAGAGACCTTTTTATAACCTTCCCAAAACCTTGAATTCCTCACATGACTTAATCTCTGGAACACCTTTTGCTGTCTTCTGAACATGGCTGCGTGAGTGGATTGGGGAACGTGAAACAGGTGTGGGCCAAATGGGAGATGAAACCTTATTCTGGTTATTTCTGGAAATGTTTTTGCTGCCACTTCTCCCTTGGAAGTTGCAAATAAAGTAATTTCATGGCTTGTAGCAAATTTAGGAAGAAGTTGTCCAGGTTCTTTCTCCAATTAGGATCCACCCACTATTGCTGCAGATCATCCATAGTTTCCTGTTGAAGGTACAGCTTGTTAACTGCCTGAAAAAAGACTTGAACTACTTCTAAATTAACTTTCCAGAAGAAGAAACCATGTAGAAAGAAGTCCGGAAGAAGATAGCCAAGTATCATATTGCTTAACCTGGGAGCAGTAAGTAGAGTGGATTGAGCTGGGCAGAGGCTGTACAATCACAACTGTGATGTCTCCTGTGGCCAAATTAGCCTGTTCACTGCTTGTAGGAATATGCACTGTGTGACAGTCACATCTCTAGCTGGCCTTTGATTAGGCCTCTTTCCCCACATCCATCCAGATCACCCTCTGATGTCTTTCTCAATGCTGTGTATGACAGAAATCTCATCACTCTTGAAAGAAAGACAAAAATTTAAGGTTTCAGCCCTTAACATGTACAGATTTCCTGATTGCATAACCAGTGTACATCATTGAACTTCTGACCATCTGCCCAGGATTTATTACTGTAAATAAAAATCTCTGCACTGCAGAAAAGCAAAAGTTCTGTGTTACATAAATGACTGCCCAGTTCCATTTCGCCTGGGCACACACTTTCATACTTTTCTTTGCACATTTGAACTGCACAGACCACAAAAATCAAACAAAGGCCGCAAATCCCGCATTATTCCTGCTCTTGACCGTAAACCTTTGAAACAGTAGGGATTTCAGCCTCCACACTGAAATCTCTTCAAAGGGGAAGAGTAATAAAGTACTCATAAAAGATAATACTCTTTTTTTCATTGCTTCTCCATTTCCCCATACTAACCTTTGTTTTAAGAGCATCTCACGGCTACAAACTGCAAAGGGTTTTCTTTAGACTTAAAAAACCCATCTCAAAACATTCTGTGTAAATATATCATGAACTCTTCTCTGTCTTTTCTAATAGGATGAACCTCTTTGCCAGCTACGTACTTCCAAATCTTCTTACTCGCTGTGAAGATTGATGGGCGAGAATGGGGTCACCAGGGTATATTTGTGCTTCAAGAAAGGCTGCCTTCCCCTCCTCTGTCATTGGATAATTTCCTTAAGACAGTAGTTTATCCATTTTACAGATCAGAGATTCTAATCCAGCCCTGAAACTAAAGTTTTAACTAGCAGAAGTTCTGTGAACTCAAATCAGGGTCAAATGTGCATTCTGCAGATGTCCCCTTCCTGTGCAGTTTGAACAGATGAAGCAAGGACTTCTTAGGGATGGAAATGAAATGGCAGGTGATTTCTGTAGGCCTCTGCTGGGACAATATTAGATGCCTTCCCTGTCCTGCCCCGTGGACAAATAAAACACCTGTTTCCAGAGCTGTCAATCAAGAACTTCTCAGGGTAGGAAATGTGTTTTAGAAAACTTGGGCTGTTGAGACACCATCTGTCTTCTTTCTCTGTCAGTATGTTTTATTGCGCAAAACCGGCTTCCAGTATCATCCTGCAAAGCAGCTCCTGCCTTGCAATTCTTTATTAGACAAACCAGCCTTGAACAGGTGGCGTGATGTTTATCCATGGCTGCTGTTCTTCTCGAGACAAAAGTGTATTTTCCACCCTGATGAGACTTTAGCTCTTTTTGTCTCCATCTAACCAGGGTGACGAGTTCGACCAAGGTGACAGCCAGTCAGAGTGGAGGGGTAGAAATGACACCCTGAAATGGGTTCTGATTACCTGGCAAATATTTGCTTTCCATGAGTAACATATATTCTCACTAGCCTTCAAGGACAAGGAAAATGTTTTTGCTAACATCACCAGCAACCAGTGAACTGTAGAGCTAGAGATGCAGATTTTTCTTGCAGGGAGGGGCTCCTCTGCAATTGGAAGTTAGTATTATCTGAGCTTTATTTTTGGGATAAGCCAACTGCAGAGTAATTTTGGACGATTCCTCTTCACAGAGTCTCAGTCACAACACCTGAGGCAGCTGACTCCATGGGCAGAACCAGCAAAGGAAATGCACAAACTCTTGAAAATTCAATACCACCATAGTTTACAATTATTTTTACTATGAAATTTTATCTCTTCTTCCCTGTTCCCCCTCTTAGTTTATAACAGGCTTCTGGGATGTCCTGGGATTTGCGTGGGTTTTTTTGATGGAACGCCAGGTTCTAACAAAATCCCTCCAGTCTCTATTTTTAATCCTATTTTATGGTCTTATGTTGCTTCACTCCCATTTCCTCTCACAAGCATACCATGTCTTCCCCCTGTGAAATGCAAGTCAGCTTTTAACGT
Organism: Mohoua ochrocephala; assembly: GCA_013398855.1. Classification (NCBI taxonomy): domain Eukaryota; kingdom Metazoa; phylum Chordata; class Aves; order Passeriformes; family Acanthizidae; genus Mohoua; species Mohoua ochrocephala. Next base: position 355,396 of record VZTA01001289.1, read on the forward strand.
CAGCAACCAGATCTGCAGAATGTACAAGTTTTCCAGCCTCCTCCCCAGACACAACCAGGCTAATCAGCTGTATTCAGTAAGGAGCAGTGATAAAAACAGAAATGCACCAGAGGGTTAATTTTTAAACACAACAGCTCTAATATGGGAACTCGTTTTTCTGCAGAAAGTTTAAAAAAAAAAAAAAAGAGAGAGAAAACTTACCTAGTTAAGTGTATATGACTATTATACTGAGCCATTTCAGAGCAACTACTTGAGAATGAATCTTTTTCTGGCCTAAGTCCTGGAGCAGCCCTTTAAATTCATAGCCTATCTTCTTCCAAATTAACTGGTCTTTGCAGACAAGCCCTCAGCTAACTTCTTCTAAAATTCTAAAATAGACAAGCCAGTGTCAACGCCAATGCCCAAGAGCCTAACTCAGCCAGCTTTTCACATTAAAGGCATTATGCCTCGTCTGCATCAGACTTTTAAAATGTATCAGCTAATATGTGCTAATGACACGCATTTAAACCCTAGTCTAGACAAAGCCCGTGCGATTGCCCTCTGAATGCTTGATGCGATCAGCGCACGCCCTGACAGCAGATCTGATTACCCCATTTTAATCATGAAAGGTTATAAACGTCCTAGAGTTATCCAAACCTACCCCACAGCAAAAAACAGGGCTGTGCATGGGATCTAAGCCTCAAAATATCCTCGTGGGGTGAGACCTTTGGCCTTGCACAAGCAAGGCTGTCAGTGGGGATAAAAAAAACCAGGCTTTAGCGGACAGAAGCATATCTATGCAGAGGAATCTGTTACACCAGGATGAAGAGAATGACCCAACAGTGATTCACTTGTGTTACTGCTTTGACCTTGGCGATCAGCTCATAATCTGATAGGAATAGGAGGCAAGGAGTTGAACTGGAGCAGAGATGTGGCTGCGTGTCTGTCTGCTGTAAATGGATCAGTTTAATTCAAGTAACAGTTTTTCTCCACACATTTTAAAGCAAGTTTTGAAAAATTGGAAAGGATATTAAAAAAAAAAAAGGATGCAATGATTCGAGGAAGAGAAGATAAATGCTTTATAGTAAAACACTTAAAAACTCAATCTGTTTAGCTTATGAGAAAGAATACTGAGAAGTAAATAGACTACAATATATAAATATCTTCACAGGGAGAAAATATGCAGTACTAAAGGATTGCTTAATCTTGCAGAGAAAAGCAAAACTGGCTAGAAGAAGCCAGAAAAAAATGAAGTTAGGAAGTTAGGACCCAATTTTGAAAACACTAATCTCTTCTAAGGAACTATCAAGCAAAAAAAAAATCTTTTTCATCAGTTGATAACCTTGATTATGGCTGGGTGCTTTTATGGGAGGTGTATTTTAATCCACCATATGCTATTGGGATCACTACAGAACTAACAGTGACATGGCTAAGATACAAGCAGTCCAAGTCAATGGGTTTTTTTTAGGCTTCAATGTTATGTGTATAAAAGTACATAAATTGGCAAAAAGTACTTACCAGCCAGAAGTCTGAGCAAATGGTTGTAATATGTCTGTGGTAGGATTGCAGGAAAGCTGTCTGCTAGGTTTAAAGGAATATATACTTTTTCCCTCTTGCTGCCCCACAAATATCCCTGTTGAAAGTGTGTCTGACATTGGAGTCAGCCTATTAGATCTGAACAGGCACAGTGTTACCCAGTGTGAGGCAAAACACTTGATCAAAGGTGCTCCTGAGCATATCTATTTGATTCTGCTTACCAATTATGATTTCCATGAATTCAATATAATGGGTTTATATAGTCAGAGGATCTGTACCTTGTAAGCATAATTTCCTGATTTGGCTGCTTTTTCAGTTGACTTACTCATTCTTGAAACATTCACTTTTAGCTCAGTAAATGCATAGTCACTTTCTGCAGCCCAAGCAGTGGCACACAGAACCAGAAAGAATTTGATGCTGTTTCTACTTTCTTTTTGAGGGAAAAGTTAGGGTGAAAGAGCTGCAGATCTTAGCAGGATAACCAGAGTGACAAGTCAAGGGACAACTTGTACCCTTTCACATAAAAAAAAAAGAGATCATAAAAGCCTCACATTTTAATGCTGAATGCTGAGATGCATTTGCTGACTGGATGAAATGGTCATCAGTTCTACATCAGACCTGGCTATTTACTGGTGCCAGAGGCACAAAAAGAATATCCAAAGCCGACTCTTTCCTTTCCCTCCTTCTCTCCCCAAACCTCCTCCCCCAAAACAACTCACATCAGCCCAGAATATTTTTGTGATACTAACACTGACTGTCAAAGCCATTCTGATTTTAAATAAAATAATGCTTGCAAGACCAGAATTTTTACTTAAACAAACCACCCAGAATGCTCTTACAACCAATTTTCTAGCTTTAAATTCCACAGCATTTGCTGCACATCATGTGTAGCTAAATGTAGCATAGCTTGATACAGGATTTTCTCTAAATCTCAGTATAGCTGTTCCTTAAGTGAATGTGATGCTCTGGCAGTCCTGAACATGCAAGTTTTGCCCTAAACACACACACTTCAATAAACAATTGACTCCTCTATGTACGAGGAGTTATTAAGATTTTCCTTTTCAGTGATGGGGATAATGCAGTCTTCATCAAACATGATCAAACATAAAATATCTTTTGTGGACATAAAATGCAGTTTAACAGAGAGCTTACACTTAGCTTCCTGGAATGTGCAGGGTGAAATGCACATTTGTCCAAGAGGTTTTGCAGAGTGTATCTCTTAATCTTTCAAGTGGGGATCAGATACAGTGCAGTAAGAGGCTGGCCCCTCTAAGCTGATAAAAGTCACCCCTGCCATAAGTCCAAGACAGTTCAAACCTGAGGACGGTCTGAAAAGCTCTCCTGGGAGAACAGGAGTTCAGGTCAATCTAACTTACAACTCTGCAAAATGCCCTCAGCATGTTTGGGCAGTTAGAAACCAAATCTTCTCCTGCTCCACTAGTCCCTGGTTGAGAAGAGGGAACACTGCTATCACTTTCTTCCATAACTTGCAGCTGCATGCCAGGCTGTTGCTCAGCCTCATCTCTTCAGCTCATGGTTAGCCTTTCCTTGTTGTTTTTTTCCCACCATTGTTGTGAAGATCCTGCTAACTGTGACTGGCTTTGAGTCTTTGCCAGATGTGCATCTCCCTTCAACCTGACTCAGCTGCAGAAACTTGCTTTAGGTCTTGTGGGGACCTATGAGGGTCATCTAATCCTATTGCCTGACCACTTCGGGGCTGACCAAAAGTTTAATCATGTCATTAAAGGCATTGTGCGAACGCCCTTGAACACTGACAGCCTTGGGGCATCGATCACCTCTCTGGAAGCCCATTCCAGTGTCTGACCACCATCTCAGTAAAGAAATGCTCCCTAATGTCCAGTCTAGATGTCTTTCAAAGGTGGCTTTTTTGTTATTAATCCCATTGTATTAACTGCAGAACTCCCAGCTGGATACCCCAAGAGTCATCATAGGGACATTTCAGCACCTAAATGATGGAGCTCCACATTTTAATCCAGTTTCCTCCAAAGCACACAAAGTTAAAGCTAGTTCTTGGTCCCAACCTGATATTCATTGAGGACCTCCCTGAGTTTCAAGCTCTCAACTGATATATTACAATATTACAGGATGCCTACATGCTACTTATACTCAAAGCTTAGATCTTTGGCAGTATCTAAAATGCAGTGGAAGAGATTCCCTCTTAGCTGGTACTATACAAGGACTGAAAAGGTACCCTTCTAAAGCTCTGATGATCTAGACAGACATGAAAAACTCATGAAGAAACAAAAGAAGAAAAAATACATGCAAAGCAAATATAGTGATTAGGTTACAAGGTTCAGTCAAAAAATAAAATGTCTTCTGACTATCTGGATTTGAAGTTGTTTTGTAAGAGAGACAATGGTCTAAAGGGAAAAAAAGGAGGACACAAGGAAAGGAAGGACAGAACATAATGAGTAAGTATGGCATGGAGAAAGATGAGGTGAAAGTTTTCTCACATCTCTTTTCCCCAGCCTAAGTGGCATCCATACACATTTATGTTACAGTGCTTAAATACAAGCTGTCAGACTTAACACATTTTTGCCAGAATTATTCATGAAACTGTATGATCTCAAGAGAGGAAAGAGTTGTTACTTGGATTAAACTAGTTAATTTTCATTAACATAACTGGCATATAATTACTAGTTTCACTGGAGTAATTTATCACAGGCTCTATAGCAACCATAATCGAGATGTACTTTATTTCTTTAAATTTTGTGTGTACTGCCTGAAAGCATAATTTTCTCCCATAATAGACCTGTTGAACTGCTTTCTTTTCCCCTTTTGTACACAAGTAGCACTTCATTTAATATTTCTATATTCCAGGTAGATGCTAGAAGAGAAATAGGTCCTAAAGTGCCAATCACCAAAAGCGATGTTGGAGAGTTCCTTCGCTGCTAAATGTATTCGGCACTAATTGCTGTTTATTGACGAACCTGAGTGAAACATCACTCTGACATGCATCAGAATACTCCCTGCATCTGTTTCAATTTCCCATATTTCCCGCTGTCGGTGCCCCACTTCATAGGACCAACCAGCTCTCTCATGACTGGTTCCTCTGCCTGCGCGGGGGTGTGGCTCCAAGGGGGCTGCTGTTTCTTACCTACAGCAGTTCTTACCCAACACAACAATGAAAACGAGAAATTTGAAGGTGTTCATTTTTCACCTGTCTGCTTGTTGAAAAAAAATTCAAAGGCCCATGCTGGTACTTCCTCTACCTATATTTTAAATTATTTTAATCTTAGCTAATATTGCAAGCTCTTCTTTGATTTATAATTCATTTAACCAAGTTATCGGCAATTAATAGCTCAGGTAAGGGAAAGGTAAGTTCCAGGAGACTCTTGCTGGGTCGATTAAAATTCAAAAACATCAGAAGAAAAACTTGTACAAACAATATGGTAGAAGTCATATTTATTGATAAAAATTAATATATCTGCTATAAAATTTGTAACAGTAATGCAACTGAATATTTATTTTGATGCATAAACCTGAATGTTACATACCAAATACAATACAGTAACACTGGTTTCCTCCTTATTTACATGTTTATGAAAATTGATATGCAATCCATGTTAAAAGAACTTGTAATGGAGAATAGTTACATTAGAAAAATAATATTCTTGATAAAGCATTCTTGAGGACTCCAATCACATTTTCAGGCCTCTTTCAATAAGGCAAAAATCCCTGGTACAGCATATAACTTAATTTACAAAATACAATAACTTCAGACACATCTTCAAGTTTTCTTTTGGTATGCTTTTCCTCACTGTAAAATTACTCAATTCTCTTACTAAACAGAAAGAACTTTCTATAACAAAACTTAATGAGTTCTACTACATATTACATATAAATCGCTGTAGCTTAGCGACCATAACTGGGCAATCTTTCTCCTTAACTGTTTGCTCAATGAGCTTTTCTTAGATGTAGAACATGTAGTATTTTGAAATCATTATGACTGTGGTATCTTTCTTTAGTTTTCATAGGAAACAATCTGTCACATTTTGAAACTTTTTTTAAAATTTTATTTTATTTTAGGAACTGGTGCACAACTACATTTCCACTCACAAGAGAACGTCACAAATGTAACTAAAATTAGGCTTGGATAACTTTGAAAACATACTACTATGTGCCCAAACCCAAATTTCTTACTTTAATACTTTATAACCCTGCCATGCTCTAGGAATTCTTCTTCTGCATAGCTTCATTACTAGTCACAGTCAGACAGTTTTAATTCCTTCAAAGGCACAAAACTTCCACCTCTTTTCCAGTGTTGCTCCTACACCAGTGAATTCTTGTTTAAACATGCGTGGCAGTCTCATCAAAAGCATTTCTATCTCATTTGCAGAGATCTGAGAAAGAAACAAAGGTAAAACTAAAGTGAGAAAGCTGCCCTGTAGCTTGTAAAGAGGAAACATTAAGAACAGATATAATAGGGGTACGGGGGAGAGGAATCCAGGCCATATGAAAACAGCCAACCATTATTATTTTTTTTTTTTAACCTTAGCCTAACATGACTTTCCAGACTCCAAAGCATGTGCAGATTCCTTGCGGGAATGATTTTGCTCTTGTAGGTGGCATCCCACTGTGAAGCAATGACAACTGCCATGTCGGGGCTGTGGCCACAGTGTGGTATGAAGACCATCTAAAAACTACAGTCATGGGTGTTCTTGTGAGGAGGAGGAAGCAGATGGGACCTTATTCTCCTTCTCAGCCTATGAGCTCTTGAATTCTTCTCCCAGCTCCATCAGTTTTTCCTCTTTCAAAAAAACTTTAATCAGCTCCCTTTTGTTACTGAAGGCTGACTATCCATGGAGCCGTCTTCTGTCTTACCCAGTTCAGCAGCCCCAGATAATTAAGCAGTAAAGCTCCCAATTCCGCATTGGTCAGGATGTTTTCTATCACTTCGAAACCTTAATGACTGGTCACCCTCCCAATGGGCAAGATGCTCTCATTACAGAAAACACTTTCACAAAGGCAACCTTCCTGGTATAATCAGTAGGGAAGTCAAGAAATGAAGAGACATAGAACATGAGCCATTTTATCCGACTGCTTCTAAAGTGGTGGTCATGAAAGGAACAGCAAAGAAATCCATGGGTACTGCCTGTTATCCACAGGTATCTCCATGGCTTGAAAGGCTTCTCTGGAAATAATGATATTTCTGCTTATTTATATTAGTAGAAACCTTCCACGGTGAAAACTTTTCTTTTTAAAACAGTATATAAACATAAAATGTGTTAATTATACCTCAGTACACCCAAGAGGGGCAAGAAAATATCCATTGCCTCTTATTTTTCTGTCGAGGTTAGTGCAGCAGAAAGCTTAAGTGATTTGTTAAAGGTGGCACCAAAAATCAGTGTTGGAGGCAGCCCCAGAGTGATCCAAACCATTTTTCAAGTACTCACATGGCAGCAGTGGGTGTCTGGTTACTTTTGTGCAATGTATCTGAGCTCTATACTGAGCCCTCAGCCCACACGGGTATGCTGACCTTATCATTCCTGTTCAGGCGAGGAATGACAGGCTAACCACGGAAAGTAATTGAAATTCATCTCTGAGATTGCATCTCTGGATCGTGCTATTAAAAAGTAATTTGTTTCTACAAGCAGTTGCTTCCAAAATAAACCAACGGGGTCAAATTTTGCAGCTTGTGTTTATTATGCAGTAGGTGGGTCCGGTGGTAGCTGCAGAGATGGAGACAGTGCTCCTTCCTTGAGGGCTCTGTTTGCAAGTCAAGAGCTTGACCCTGCCAGCCTCATGGAAGCCAACATGTTACTCACGTGAGCGAAAACTCAAGGACAGAGCCCACGGTCATGTACAAGAAGGGACCACAGCAGCGCAGGGGGAGAATGTTGAAGAGCTCACTGGGCAGAAGCAATGAGCAACAGGGCCGGAGCCCAGGGAGTCCATATTTTGGATGACTGCTCTTACCACTCAAGAGATACAGAGCTGGAGAGATCATCCAGGGGAAAAAGCAGTTGAAACTTTGCCAAATGCTGGGTTAAGGAAGGACTTGAAAGATAACTGAGGAGACTGGACATCATCTTGTCCTGTGTCATGCAGGACAAGATGAAGGAAAGCACACATGCGGCAGGGGCATAGAGAAGCAGAAGAAGAATGGCTGGAGGTATGAAGCTCTGGACTCATCAGGTCTTGATAAAACCAGACATTTAAAAAAGAATTGAAATTCCCCAGTTTCTCACCTCTTTCTACCATCCTCATCCCCTAGTCTCTTTTCATTTTGGGTGGCAGTGGGCTGTAAAGCACTAGCAAACCTGAGTTGCCATGGCCTGAAGGCAGTGCCTAACAAATTCATCACCCTTCCTCACTCATCAGTGCAGCCTGTCTTAATCTCAGTGAGCTTCTAGTTCAGGATCTCCTCTGCTTTTAGCTCTACTTTTTCATAGAAACAGAGGAAGGATCCAGGATCCTCCAGAAGCACGAAGCGGCCCATCAAAGCAGCCCATCAAAGCAGCGGGAAGCTGATCTTAGCTATGGGCTGAGGGGGCTGCTCAGGAACAAAACGTTACCAGGATCAAAGGAGTTGTGTTGCAAGAAGATCTGGGAAAGCACCATCATCCAAGTACTGGCAGACGTGGGACAGAACTGTGGCTGGCCGCAGGGTGACCCCTGTACCTGCTAAGTGTCTCTGGCAGCCTGGCATCCTGCAGAGCCGCTGTTTAGCACTTGGAGTACCTTTCACCTGATCAAAGGTGGCTATTTCACACTTGAGCTTCCCACCCTTGACTTGCTTAATATTCAGTGCAGAGGAAGAGGCCCATTTTCGGGCTTGATTTCATCTCATTCTACAGCAGATATTAAAAAGTAAGTCAAAGAGTCTTATCCCACAGGTATGTACTGACTGTGAGCTGCATGAACCGACCCATTAAACACTTTGTGTGCTGTTTTGGGTTGGCCTCACTTTTGCCTTGGCCACAACTTCACTGAAATTAGCAGTAGGGTCACTCAATTCCTTTATGAGGTCGTCTCTGCTTCCACGTGGAGACAAAGGACATGCTGCACGGTTCATTCCTGTGCTCATGAAGGTTCGGCTCAGTGTGACACACAACTAACAACTCTTCAAAAAATAAAGAGCCATCTCCAAAAACTGCACGGTTTGATGGCCATGGCCACACCTGCCTCTTGTTCTGCTTTTTTTCTCCTCAGCTATATTTCAGAATCATGTGTCATAAAATCAGCTGCTAGTCTTTGCCATTTAGAGCTCTGCTCTTCTGTGCCACAAAGAATAGCTAAGCAGTGCGAGGCAAAGACCTCAACACGAGCACGTGCGCCGTAATTTGCAAATGAATAAAGACTGCAAACCCCCAAGCCCCATATCCCATTATCTTTCTAATGGAAACGCATGAAGAGTTTAACCTGCAGTAAAGAATAATACAATATTTCTAAAGAGAAAACAGATTTTGATTAAATTTTTTTTACCCTAGAGTCCAACTGCTGCATATAAGACCAAAGATACTCTATATTGGCTCCGAAAGGGTGGACGTGAAGAAATGTGGATATGATACCTGCATTAAAAACAAATGCACACAAAGTATTAAAATTACCTCAGACACTGCATCATTAAAATAGGCAAAATAATTCTGAAGAGTCTGTTCTTGCAGGTTTTTCAGTCTGAATTATGATTCTTATTTTTCTTGCACAACCCAATAAGCATAACAAAACAGCACATTTTTAATACAGTCATAGTAACGCGCTAAATACAATAGCTCATCTTCAGGAATGACAGCAGTTAGCAAGTAAGTGACCAAGATAATATACTGATGAATAAAGGAATTTCTAAACAAAGCCTTGCTGGGAGCATTTCAACTACTAATTTTATGCTTGATTTACCAATATAAAATTGTGGATATTGTAATGGTAAAATTATTGGTTTTTTCCCCCTCACTGGATTCTCTGTTGTGAAAACGTTTCATACAATTGTGCCAGAACCCTCACTCCCTCAAATTTTTCTAGTAATTATGCAGATGCTGGTTATGAAAAGTGTTTAATCCGTATTACCCCTAACTGCTGCTGAAGAAAACACAAATGCTTTATGACATATTTGCTTATTGACTTTTTCTTAAGAGAGAGCATGTTCTATCTTCATTGTTGTTTTCAGGATGATTATAAAAGGTATGGGAATTAAAAGGGGCTTAGAAGGAGTCAGGATCTAAGTCTAGAGATTTTTTCTGCAGTGAAAATCAAGTGACAGCGTTAATAATGATGACCAGAGAAAACAAGATTTGGGGCATCCGTATTGCTATTAAAAGCACTCTCCAATTTCTTCTCTTCTGAGCAAACAGTGAAAATACAAAATGGCATGTGTGTTACTTGCTGTTTGGGGAGAGCTGAACTGTAAGAATCAGAACAAATATTTCCAACTCTCTTTGGATGGGCTTCTTAGCTGAACCACCCTAGGGGAAGTTTCTATTACTTAAATCATAAACACCAGGATTAAAAATGCTTACAAATGACAAAAATGGGTCACTGTATCTTGTGTACTGCAGGCCATACTGCTTTCTTGATGCTGAATGAATTAGGATAATCTTGGATTTCGTTTTTCCCCAAGTACTGGCCGTGGTTGAAACTGATAAACAATATTTAACGCATTTTAGACTGGCTTTGCAAAGAACACCTTTTTTCCTCCTCCACTTTTCAAACAGCATTTGCAAACTTCTGGTCCTGCAAAAGGAGTGGCACGTAATAAATTTTATACTACAGCAAGTCCTAGCAGCAATGACCTTCTATGTGCTGTGGGTGCGACCCACAGCAACCACGAGCAGCTGCACAAGAGCTCTAGAAGCAAAAGCCAAGACCATCACACTTGGATGAGATGACTGGAAATCCTATTTGTACTCAAATCACATTTTACCAGTGTCATTGCATCTGTTATGTGGCTCCCAAGGCTTTTCAATTCAGGACATTCAAAGGCAGCTCTTTCATATAATGTAAATAATATGTAATTTGTCGATATTTTGCAGCTATTGACTGGACTTCCGTGATAACTTTTTAGTAATTTTTTTTCTTTTATGCTCTTTTCCTCTAAGACAACATTGTATTTTTTAAAATACAGAAAAACTTAGTGAATGGATGGAGGCAAGGCCCATTTTTCCCTTGCCACACCTGATCGTGCCTCAGAGGAAGACATAACATGAAATGCATCTTGAGGAATCTTTTGTCTTTGAACTGTAACAGTGAGTCATTTGTGGGGGTATTATGACCAGTAATATCTGAACTGAGATGACTCCATTTATCTGAGTGTGCCACTGAACAGCAGACGGACGGACAGCAAAGACCCACTTTGGGACACTGCCACTGTTTGTTACAGTCAAATAGTGAGTGACCTAGGAAAAAAAGTTTGTTATTCTGTTCTTAAAACCCCATGCTTGCTGTCCTTCTCACAGAATGAACTTTGAACAGATCAAGCACTGTCCCCAGCAATTAAAAGTTTCAGATATTATTATAACAAGCAGAATTCAATCCAGTCATACATTTCTGTACATTCCACTGTTTTTGCCTGTCACTAGTCACTGGGAGTTTGTATCCTAAACACTTTTAACATTTCAATATATTCTTCACTTTCAAATGACCTCTCTGTTCTGAACTGAACCTGAGAATTGCTGAATCTGTGCCTCAGCAATAAACCAGCATTTTTCCTGGTGCCTAGGTGATGAAAATGAGTTGCATTTAAACAAATTAAGGTAGTTTTGGAACTATCACTTAGCAGGATACCACTGATGTGTGAAAAGACCAAACCAAAAAAATTAAGCCTGTTGTTTCAGATCAACATTTCTGTTGCCATGCCACAGAGTACACTTTGGAATTGTGGGCCTCCATGCTCCATGCAAACCTGCCCCACTGAAACCAAATGCAAAATATGCACGGGTGTAAATGGGGCACGTTCCCTTCAAGGGTAGCATGGGTACAGCCAGTTCTGTGTGGCTAAATTCCTGATACCAGTTAGCTGGCCCACTGCCTACAAGCTTCAGCTTTAGGCACTCTTTAAGAGTTTATTTTAAAGATTTTATTCTAGGTAAAGGATATGACAGTCCTTGTGGTATTCTTTATAAATATTCATATTGCTAATTCCCTCACCTAATGTCAAAGGCATAAATCTGGCTTGCTTAATACACGCAGTATACATATTTTTTGCTTGGTAGTTTACTAATATTATTTCCATCCCCTTCTCCTTCACCACTTTGTCTAATAATCATATAACAAGCTATACTACTCTGGCCTGCAAAATCTTGATGTAAATAAAGTCATCATACATTCATGCTTCAAGTATAAATGCAGATCCTGCAATTTTATACATACCTGAAATACTTTCATTAAACTGCAGAATTTTTCAGAAAGGCAAAATTCACTTGTATTTTAGGATTTTTCTTACTAAAAGCCATTCTGAACACAGAGGAAACAAAAAAAATCTATTCTTTTTTCTTTTTTACTTGTATTAGCGCAAAGATGTGTGTAAACACATGCAAAACAGAAACCCGTTAGAAGGCATTTTTTCTCAAAAATCTTCTTTGGAGTTATCTTACCTATTAGTAGTGCCTCTTTCTCTGATTTTAGACCTGGGCTTCGTTTCTCTGAGTTTTTTTCTCTGTCCTGGTTGACCAATGCTACTGTCAATACATTGATTTCCTATAAAGTTTAAAAAAAACAAACAGGTGGTCATGTAGATTTCATTTACCTCGATTAAACTTGTCTGCTTCCTTTCAACTCTATAAAAAAATAATTACTTTAATTCACATCTAAAGACAAGACAATTATAAATAATTGATTTGTTTGCAGAATATTAAGACACATTTTGAACTACCTTTATGCCAAGTGCTGCCAAGAAGAGTAAGGAACAACTTTGTTGCTAGTGCTTCTTCATTATAACAGCTGGAGAGATTGCGCCATAAAGTGTGGGGATGGTCAGAAAACTCACATTTTGTAGCTATTAAAGCTGTAAACCAAGACCGCCTCCAGGGAACATGGATGGAAACACTCAGCTACAGCCATAAGAGTAAATTCAGCAGTCACTACCAACATTTCTGGCTACTAGAACACAACCCTCCGCCCTGTTACACTTTTCAACCAGTACCTAGCATGGCATTGGCCCATGCTAGGTAAAACAGTTCTCAGGCATGTTTTGGGGGTCGGCACATTTCAGGATGACCATTCCTAACAGGTGGTTTGCATAAAGCTACCTTGTTTTAAGGACTGAAAGAGCACCAACCTGAAGGGCAAACAAGTCAAGGCTCCTACTCGGAGCTCTTTTTTTCTGGAATCAGGTGGCCTGAACCACCTAAATTTCATCCACGAGATCACATAGAAGATGCTCCATCAGAAGTACCCAGGCAGTTGCGTGACTGGGAATATGTGAAGTAAATAAATTATTTCCGAGGCATGCAAGTGGCCTTGGAGTGTATTGCACAATATTCAAGCATATCCACGGGCTGTTTCCATGGAGCAGCCAATGTGCAATAACTCGTTCCTCGGTGAGGCAGTGACTCACACTGCTGCATCTGCTCTGCGAAATGCTCAGCAGCTCCATGCAGAACCTCGGAGGCAGAGAGCATGGCGCTGGAGATACGATGGCGTGAGGTGGGACTGCGAAGGAATGGTGCTCTTGTTCTGTTTGAGGGAGTCAAGGTAAGCTGTTGGAGGTTGCGTGGGACTGGGCAGCCTTAAATGCGAGCAAATGTGTACTTCGGCTCCTTTGGGACATACCCATGGGGTGGTGTGTTGCTCCAAAATTTTTGGCAAGCATTTTTGGCAATAAAAGAGGGACACTGGGCTTGGGTTGCTCTAAGACATTTCTAAACGTGTGAATGACTAAAAAAACGTGTCCATGCTAAAAAAAGGCATGAAGTCCAAAATATGTCAAATGTGCCTCTTTATGGATGACTAAAGGCTTCACAGTCTGCGAGACTGGTAAAAAGAGTCACACTCTTCCTCATTCTCAATTGAAAAAGGAAAAGAAACAACAAACAACATAACCCAAAAAACCCCAGTGACACAGTCTGTGCTCTTTATAGGCTTGCTCCAAGGGGCAGCTGCCAGATAGGCAGCGCCTGGTGGCTCAGATGCATCGTGGCTTCGAGTGTTCCTTTGCGTCTCAAAGAAGAACAAGTTGCCATGTGTCAGCTAAGGAACTCCATGGTGACATTCGTGCAGATGTGCATCCTTAGCCCCCAGCAACAAGGGACTCTGACAGACCCTGGCCCGCACTGAAGGAGGAGTGAGGTCCATTGGGTCATCTGGGGTTTGTTGCAGTTGTAATGGCCAGCTGAGGCATTTCTCCTGGCCAGAGATCTACGTGTAGCTGTGCACATGCCATCCTCTGCTGCCTTTTTAGTTAGTAGAAATGAAATAACTTTTTAGCTGTGTATCTTAGTTTAGGGAGTCTGCAGTTCAAGAGTTGGCAGTGATCCCCTCTTAAAATAATGGTGTTCCTGGGTGCTCTGGCAGCTACATCACCTTGACACTAACACTCCCGTAGTGTGGTAATGCACAGGGCGCATTACAGCAGCAGCAGAATGCTCTAAATTGTCCAGCACTGTTGATTCCCCTCCTGACAGAGCCAAAGGCTAATGCAAATTTTGATCTACTGCTGGCCGTGACATCCAAAAACGGTGAAAGGAAACCCAGTCAAGAAACTGAAATAGGAGAGGTGTTTACATGACTTTCTCCAAGAGGGCAGTAATGACAAGGGGGTTACAGATCAGAACAGAGCTGGATGACAGATTTCACGATAGCGCAGCAGAAAAGCAGAGCAGCATATGCCACCAGAGCTTGTATAGGTTAAGATGTAACTTTGACTTCATCAGAGATAGAAAAGCAGTCTAAAAATAGCAATTCCTGAGAGGGGAAGGAGAGAGCAGAGAGATGTGTATTTGATATAACAGGCCCCAAACACAGCACGCTTGCAGTTTCAGGTGGGATTAGAAGTTTTGTCAAGCAGTGATGCAGGGAAAGAAACTATAATCCCATTGGGAGCAACGAACAGATGGATTCTCGTTTAATGCCTAGATTTGAGCCTGTGCAGAACATTTTGTATGATTTATAGGACAGTGTAAATGGATGCTAAAGGAAGTCACATCAAGTTTTCCTGAGCTGTATGTTGGTACAGAGGATAAAAGAGTAAAAAAGTTTTTATAGGGAAGCCTGAGGAAACGAGTGGCAAAGATAGATACTCATCAAACCCCTGGCTTTAGAAGAAAGTTGCAGGTTCTTGGAGGCTTGAAAAGGAGAGGTTTCTGCCATCCCAAACTACCTGCCTCACAGAAGATGATAAATTAGACCACTCTGATGTATTTAGCTGCCAAAAGAAGTTTGCACAGGGTGTGCACAGTCACATAAAGCAGATCAGAATTCAGTAGCAATGCTGCTAGGAATTAATAGTGGTTTAAGAGAAATGGCATAATTGGGTCTAAAAAATGGGTGTGAAATTCACCCAGAAACTGGGCTAATTATAGCGTAAGTGAAAACCTTAAGAATCTGACAACATACTGCAGATACAAATCTGGTACCTATGAGGCCTCTACAATAAATCCTCATGCAGTTAACTTACACTTTTTAGAGGCACTAGCTATGTCAACCCACAGAAACAAGACTTTTAAGACTACAAAGGTGAATGAGGCAATAAATAATTGGAAAAAAAAAGTTAGGTCACCTTTCTGACATAAGAAAAAGCTACTGATCACCAGATGCCTGAGGAAAATTATTTAATACATACTACATTACAGTATTTCCTTTCTTTCCTGGAGACCATTCTTTATTTGGCAAATTATATTTTCTGAGGCCCTAAGCAGTCTCCTTCAGCAGGTTTCATTATAAAAGGAATATTTTGCTACCATCTGTCAGTTACTGCATTAAAAGACAAGACCACAGCTGATCATGTGCAAACTGGTACTTATTAGAAATGAAATGACCTTGCAAGAACTAAATGCAGCATGTGAAAGGCTTAATCCAGGTTAAGTCACACCTGGAGATCATTAGGGACCTGGTCCTATTTATTATTCACGAATCATGTCAGGTATTGGAAAACGTGGAGGACCAATTTGATGATGACAGCTCCAGAGCTGCTCAGGGTGAATGCAACCATTCTGTGTGATGCTCTCACCATTGCCAGCTTAGAGCTTTTTCTTGCAAATGACACTTTCATCCATCAGCAGATGATGACAAGACATGAATTTCCCTCATGAGATTGAAAACCCTGTGGTTCTGCAGATATCCCTTGGGACCAGCATTTTGATTCAGGGCTCCCTGCATTTGAACCAGGGAGGGACAAGCAGACAGAGAGTCTTTCTGGAAAACTTTCAGGAGAACTTGCTGGATGAAACAGAGGACAGCAAATAACAATTTTATCCCATGGACTGTTAATTTCCACAAGCAGATCTCTGACACCACTATTGACACAGAGCTGGTAGCTGTGGAGAGTCATACATGGCAGTTTGCACCGGCTGTAAGGTGGGAGAGAAGTTTGGTTTGCATCATTCACTTGAGTATCTTGGCTTCTTTTGGAAGAAAATTCTTTTGGAAGAGGAATGAGCAAATATATTGCTCCAAAAGGTGCCTGGTCTCACTGTCCAGAGAGCAGCCGTGTCCGACACTGGAGACATGGCAAATGAGAGAGTGACTCCTGAGAGAAATGCATTTGCAGAGAGAGACACAGAGCTCCTGAAGAGTAGAAGAGATGTGGTGACTTTCCACAGAAGATAATCACAGATCCTGTAAGAACAAAAGTCTAGCTCTGCACTCCAAGTCTCTAGCAGATCAGAAAGCTCCAGATATTTAGGCTGGACGACTCCGGTCTTTCTCTCCTTTATTGGTTTCTTTTTCTCCCTACGGGAAAGTAAGATATTAAATAAAAAGTTCTCCATCCAGATAGCATTAATCTTCTTCAGGTCAGTCTTCAACTAGCCTAAAAAAGGCAGATAATATAAAATATTTGTTCTTGCCTGAAAACATATGCTAGCCAGCATCCCTAAAAATGGGGGGAGTGAAGACTCGATATTCTCCATAAACACTGAGCAAGGGTTGAACTGGGCTACTCGCACAGTAGCTGCACTACCTGGAAACTCCTCCTGCCAGAGTGCATTTCTGTGCCATCTGTTGTTCAGGACTCCGCTTTGAAAGGCAGAATACAGGATCTAATGAATGTGACATTTAAGATACCTGACATGTGACCAGGATGCAATGACATCCAAGAGATGAAATATTCCCTCCACTCTCTGGGTAATCCGAGTGTTTGATAATTATCTTTGAATCTAGGGGGAATGATGACTGCTTGCATATTGTCTTCAAAGACCTCATTTCCTTTGTTGTATTTTATGGAATTCTGAAGAATTGCGTGGTGACGGGATAAAAATAATATTGTGTCTTCTGAACGACCCAGTAAAAATCCCATAAACCTACCAGCCTCTGGAAAAGTTCGCATTTTTACTGTACGTACAAAGCCAATTGTCTGAGGCATTAAAACAGCGGCAGAATAAGGAAAGGCTTGATGTTTGTCACAGCAGGCATATGACAGAGCAACTGCTGAATGTTGTTAGATGTAAGGGATACACCACACTTTCTCATCAGCCAGGGGATTTACGAGAGAAAATGAGTAGGAGGAGAAAAAACGATGTATCTGAAACATAAGCAAAAATCTTGCGGGCTATTAACAGCAGGCCAGAGAGATACTGTAAGCTTGGAAATAAAAGATAATTTAAAAATTCTGATAGAAGAAAGAGCCATGCACACGTGATACCAAATCTGCAGCCCATAAGGTATTGAAAGGCCTACATGTGCCTGCTCTGAGCCCACAGAACTGGGCTTGGACTTCAGGTGAGTTTGCCCAAACTGCTTATTGAGGACCAGGCAGGTCTGACTGCAAACTTGGGTGGAAACTGGTCTGCAACACAGTGAACCGTATGTATTTAATTTATTTGCATTTATCTGTGAACCTCCTAAAGTCTGGTATAGATGGGTTTGCTTTGCTAGTCTTTCTTTAACTGTGCTTCAGAACTACATTTGAAAATTTAATCTTGCACTTTTAACCTGAGTGAAGCATAATTCAATTTCCAATCAAGTGAATGGAAGTCTTGGAATAGTTTCAATGCACATCAAGTCAGGCATCTTAAATTTATGGGGACATGCAAGGTTGAGGTACAGGACGACTTCTGACAGCTTAGCATGGTTGTCAGTTGAGAATGGGCTACTGTCCTTGTCTATGTTGTTATCCACGGTGAATTCAAAATTATTCAATCCAAGCTGAGCTAAACTACAGTGAAAGAGCTTATTTAAATTTAACTTAAATCAAATTTCCTTGCAAATGTGGCAATGTATGAGTATGTTCACAGGCGGTGATTGTGACTCAGATGATCATGGCATCACAAAATCATGCAGATGACCTTGGGAGGTCTCTAGTCCAACCTTCTGCTCAGATTAGGATCAGATGCAGTGGCAGAGCACATGGATGTGCAACAAAAAGGCCCAATGGCTCAGCAGTTTCTCTGCAACATCCCAGTCCTGCACCCTTATCAACAGAGGGTTGCCTCCATCCCCTGAAGATGGGATTTTCCAACCACCATCACTTGCACCATCCTTGTGATACTTGTGATTCAAGTCTTATTTCCACAAGCACGAAGGGGTACAGAGGCACCATTACAAATGGGGAAAATGTGATAACCTAATCAGAGAAAGCAGAGTCCCCTGACCCAGCTACTCCCAGGGCTGTCACAGGAAAGCATCAGCCCCAGGGGTCTGACGTGACACCTGTGAACATCAGTCCACCTCTCTGAAACATCTTACAGACTGAGAGAACACTGCCTGTAGGAGTACGGGACTTGTCATGGGATTGTACAAAACTTAGGTGAGTGTCCTAAGCAGGGAAATAAAAGGCAGGAAAAGGGAGGGATCATGGCAATTTGGGAGGGGATAAAAGGGAGTGGTTGTATGCGAACAGGTTGCTGATCAGTACACATGTATAACACTCATTAAACTCATTTTCTCTCTTCCTGGGTGAGGGACTCTCTGTTCTGTGTGCATGGGGGGACTGTGCGGGGGTCTGAGCGGAACAGCTGGAGCGGGATCAGCAGTCAGAGAGCTATGTGCCTGGGGTGCTGCAGTAAGAGAGACCTGGGGGTCCAAGCCACCAGTTAGGGACACCATGGAGCCTGGGGAATGGCTAAATGACCAGTTTGTGTGTGCACGTGTGTGTGTGTGAGTGTGAGAAGCCAGTTATGGGACAGCCCAAGAATCAAAGCCCAGTTTCTGGAGGGATTCACATTGTGTGTATGTGTAAGTCTGCAGATGCATTTCCCACTAATGGACCTGATGAGCCAGAAAGGGCTGTTTGTGTACCTCTGTACTGTTCATGTTTATGACTGCTGGGTTTGTGTTGGTCTGTGTGGCTGGCCATGTGTATACTGATGTATGCATGTGTCATAGATGGGTGTTCTTCCACATGCCTGTGAGGAATATGTGCTCGGTGTAGCTGCAGGTTGATTCCATGGAGCTATGACCACCTTGTCTCTGTCAGGCCGCAGGATTCAGCGTCTCCCAAAAGCGGCAATACTTGGTTTGGGCCAAATGTCCCTAATTCTTTCTTTAATAGAGCTTGTTCCCCTTCACAGGCTGCACACTGTGTTGTGATGTGATGTATGAAAATTTGGTTGAGTGTCTGAACTCTGAAAGTAACTTAAAATTGTCCTAACTAAAATGAACATCACGTGTGTTACATAGCTCTTCTCTCAGTCTGTCCTCCTCAGTGACTGTTTCTGACTCTACTGACTGCTCCTCTAAAAATACTGTGACTAGAAACTTGCTCATAATTTTTAATTAATATCATTCTTTTGTTGCTTCAAATGAATTACCTTGTGCCAGTGACTTAACTACTTCCTAGAAAGCTTATCTTTTACATGGTCCTGGCTCCTCACAGCCTATGAATTGATTTTAGTAAAGTGGCTAGCACTAAGACAAATGGCCTTGTGACACACTGCCTATATGCAGAGAGGTTTCTTGGCCTTTTCTATTTGTACTGGGATAACTCAGTTTACAGTAAAAATTTGCAGTGTTGCATCACATATGAAAAGAGTAAGGCAAGGAATGAGGCATCCAACCATCTGCCCGAAACCAGAGCTCTCACAAGTAGCTAGTGCCACTGTTAGAGAGAGCACCAGGTCTAAAACTCGTTTTAAAAAGCCTTTGCTTTTCAGTGTTTTTTCCCAGGGTCTTGCAAGAGCCTTCTCCTTCTACTATCTACCTAGTGATGCAGAAGGACATATTTGCCATATGCTATACTGCTGGTGAATACGACTGGTTTGTCATTGGAAATGATAGACACCAGGTGTCATCTTTTCATTCAAATCAAGCCCAAACTTGATAACTTATTTTGTTCTATGCAAGAAGCCAGTGTCAGTTTTGTCAGCAAGAGCACATTGTAAATACTTTTAAAGGACACTCACATAGAAATTTACTTTTAAAATACACTAATATAGAATTTAGCATTATTGTAAATTTAAGAGTGCACAAATAAACAGTTGACAACTTGAAAAATTATTTGGCATTAAAATTATACGAGCAGCAATGTAGAAAAATTAGAACGGTGAATGTAAGACCTTGTGAATGAAAAACTTCAAATGGATGGATCTAAAGTTTGTTTATCTGATTTATCCTACATAATAGAAGCATTTTCAGGAGTGAAGATTAATTGTATTATGGTGCTCTTGACATCCTATTTTTCTGATCCATTTGCCAGAGAGATGCTTTTAACTTTTTCATTACAAAGCTTTTAGTATTACAACTTTCACCTGCTGAGTTTAGGCAACTAGCAATAACCTGAAAATGCTTTTCTCATTGAAACTATGTCTTTATATTTTTTTCATTGTATTTGAGCACATTTATTTTATGAGAATGTACATATGCAAAATATGGATGACTAATATGAAAGTTACTTCATGCTCATTTTCAAAAGTATGATCAGGCTGCTTCATTTTCTAAAGCTGGATTTATGTGTAGGTTCCTGATGACTTAAGGCAGATGTTTTATGTGATGTGAAGGTGGTTGCTTTGCAAGATAAAAGGCAATTGTCATTTTGCACACTTTGTTTTAGGGAATTGCAGCAAACCAATGGCTGGCTGAATGAAAGCATCACTTGCCCACCAGCTCTGCTGAAGTCATTGTAGGAGGAGACCGTGTTTACTTGAGACTGAGAATTTGCAAAAACCCTTTGAAATGGTCTTTAGCACAAATGTTGCTCTTGCAATCTCCTCTAGAATGATGCACTTTTAAAAGAACAGTTAAAGTGAGAGACAAAAAAATAAGGCTGTTTGTTTCCCTTCTGGGACTTGTAGAAGTTTTGAAAATGTCTTTGTTGAAATAAAAAGAAGTAACAGGCAGGGAAAACCAAAAACCAACCTTAAATGCTTTATGGGAGTGAATGGTTTTCTTCAGGGGTTTGTATTTGAAAGATATTAACTTTAGGAATCTCCACATCGGAATATGTAAAAACACTTTGGAGTTCTTATTCCTTTGGAGTGGATCTTGATCAGGATGACAAACTTTTTCTGAGGTTCCTTGGAGGGACTTGGGAATATTGTTTGATGAGAAGCTCGCCATGACCCAGCAATGTGAGCTTGCAGCCCAGAAAGCCAATTGTATCCTGGGCTACATCAAAAGCAGCGCAGGGCGAGGGAAGAGATTCTGCCCCTCTGCTCTGCTCTGGTCAGACTCCACCTGCAGTGCTGTGCCCAGCTCTGGGGCTCCCAACATAGGAAGGACATGGACCTGTTGGGGCAATGTCAGAGGAGGGTCATGAAGATGATCAGAGGGCTGGAGCAACTCCCCTGTGAGGACAGGACAGTTGGGGTTGTTCAGCCTGGAGAAGAGAAGGCTCTGAAGAGGCCTTAGAGTATCTTCACATACCTAAAGGGGGCTACAAAAGAGCTGGAGAGGGACTTTTTACAAGGCCATGTTGGAATAGGACAAGGAGGAGTGGCTTTATGCCGAGAGGGCAGGTTTAGATCAGATTCAAGGAAGAAATTTTTTACTGTGAGGGTGGTGAGACACTGGCATAGGTTGCCCAGAGAAGTTGTGGATGCCCCATTCTTGGAAGTGTTCCAGGCCAGGCTGGATGGGGCTTTGAACAATCTAGTCTAGCGAAAGGTGTCTCTGCCCACGGCAGGGGATTGGAACTCGATGATCTTTAAAGCCCTTTCCAATGAAAACCATTCTATGAAGAGTGGCTCTCGGGAATGTTGAAGTTCCTTTCTCACGTCTGTCACGCTTTTTCCTGTCTATTCCTTGAAAGCTGGTTGGAAGGAGCGTGAGTGTGGTGTACAACCCCCAGGACTGCAGTAACAGTCTTGTGGCTGAAGCAGAGGTGGCCCGTCATCCTTCAGGTGGTTGCGGGGGAGCGTGAGTGCTCTGACAAGCCAATCTGCCTTGCACGCTGTGTGGGTTAAGCACACAGCTGCATATGTATAAGGCTGAATGTTATTCCTCACTCGAAATGACAGGATGACTCCTGTATACGTGTGCAGTATAAATACTCGGGGAAAATGCTTTGGGATGAAAGGCTCCACATAATGATCAGATATTATTAAAATGTCAGGTAGCTCTGGGCATTGAAGATCTGTCTCCCTGTGGAGCTCATATGAAATTTAAAGTAAAAAAACTTTTGTGATTTGCTGAGTGGGTGGCTGAATGGTTTTTATCATTGTGTCTCAGAGTTCTCTTTCTCCTCCCTCAGATGATCAGAATTCACTGCAATCAAAAGCCAAGTCACTCTGACACTCTTAATTAGGGACAAGGAAAGTGGTGTGATTTCTTGCTGCACATTAACAAAGGGGTTATTGCTACAGCCCAGATCCACTTCAGGCAGCACATTCTGTGTCAGAATATACCTTGGTCTGCTCCCCATTTGCTCCCTGTAGGGTTCAATCATGGCTGGAATCTCAGAGACTGTGATTTAGCCAGCAGAGACATCTGTACCATGCTAATGAAACTCTTGCTGTCTTCTGAAATGGCAAACCAGGGCCGGGGTGGCAAAGGAGGGAGCTCAGGGAGACTTGATCTACCAGTGTGTAAGAACTTCTGAAGGCTAAGCGGGCTCTTTGATAACATCCTAAACAGCATGTTAAACTCCTGCTACTTTTCAGGCCTCGTGGTATTGAATTCAGGAGGTGGTCATTCCTCATGCCTGTCGCAGTAAGTAGGAAAGCTGCTGATCTGCGAACGGTCAGCGCTGCTTGAATCTATCATGCTCCGTGTGCCGTAAATTGAAGGAAATGAGAAGAAATGAGTGATGGAAGGGCTACAAATAAACGTCTGGAATGGAAAAGGTAGGGAGTAGAAAGAGGCACAGCCACTCCTCACGCCTTGGTACTGGCCCCACCAGGACAGAAGAACCTGAATACAGACAGTAAATGTGTCTCTCTAAAGCCCCCCTGATGGCTCCAATCCAATCAGGGTCCTTGCACCTTCTCCTAATGACACAACACACCCACGATGAGAAACCGAACCCTACTTCTCTCTTCCCAAGGAGCTATCCTCATCCCTGCACTGCCCATTATTCCTGCTTGCTCTCTTTATACACTTGCAGAGGGCAGCAGCTACAACAAAAGGGGGTGGAGGGTGCCCATTGTCCGTGCTCTTTTCTTCTCAGGTGGGGCAGAGAGACAAATCCCAACTTCTGGGGGGGTTCCCGCAGGGAATGTCATGGGTATGGAGAGCTTGAGCTCATGGGTATGGAGAGGCTGCCAGGACCCTTTCCTTATCCTTTAATGCACCCAGGTGGCATCGGCTCAGTTTCTGCAGTGCCCAATCACACTCGTGTGCTCCAGAAATGCCTGCGACAAGGCCAGAACACTCCATTGTGGGGAGCCAAGGAAGGTACTCAGTGACTAACATCAGTTTGCTGAGGCACAGGTTCACAGCTTACAAACCTGGGGAGCTCAGATAGGGAAGAAACACACAATTCCTGACACGTGCAAGGCCTGCACTGGGGTTTTCTGCCCTGTAACCTTAGACTCAAATTGCTCTTATATAAGTCACGTTGAGCACATTTTTTATTGCAAGCCTGTGCTGTTCTAGAGCAAGCCTTTTGAAGAGTGGGATAACCAGGAAATGGCTGTTGCAAGCACAAGAAAGTGAAGCTGAAGAATCAGCAATCACTTGGGATCTTCATCACTAAAGATGACCAACTTTTGTCCCACACTCCTAAACTACTGCGATGATTTTGCAGTCTTCTAGCTCCTACGCCTCTCCCTGTATTCAGGGCCCTTTCCATCTCACCTGGCTCAATGTGATGCTGCCACACTACGTGGAGCAGCCACATCAAATGGCATGTATGTACTAACACACACGCTAATATGGGACATTCACAGCAGGCACCTTTGAGTGCCTAAATTAAAGCTTTGCGCAGTGAAGTACAAGAACTGAACTCTGATGAGTTTGATGGAATTACAGACTTTTCCAAAAATTGAAGGGGATTAGCTTTTTAAATCTTTGCCTGACTTGTTGCAAAAGTAAGTCTCACTTAAGAACCATCTTTTCTTTGATGAAGATCATTAGTGTTTAACTTTGCAAAAAGAGAAATCTAGGGTGTAGTTAGGAATGTCATCACTTTCAGTGTAGTATAAAGTGAGAAATGCAGTGAAATGTAATCCCTACTCAGAGTCAGAGGTTGTCTGGTAACTGCTTCAAAAGCAGGTACAAAAGACAAAAATTAAAGGAAGAATCAACATTAAATGTAAGATGCTTGGTTGAGCTCAAGAAATGCTCTGACAACAGCTTCAAGCATTCAAATGGAAAAAATGCATCCCTGCTTAATATTATTGATTTCATGTCTGGAGAAAACCCCACAGAACATTGTGTCCAGGCTGCAGGAGACGCTAACTGAAGGCAGACAGATGAATGTGGCCAAAGTCAGTACGTTGTTCAAATAATGAAACTCAGAACAAAATGCTGGTCAAAAAAACCTCATGGTAAAATCAGTTTCATTCTCTGAAATATATTAATTTTATTATATCTCGGTGATAATGAGGTAAACTTTACAGTCTTTTGGTGAAATCCTGACTTTTTAACCGGATGGGAATTTAATTATTGACTTCAACAGTGTCAGGACTTTGCCACGCAATTGCAATCTGGGCGTTTAAAATGCTTCCGTGACCATGACCCATCTCTTGCTTTGGTCTGAATTTGATTAGAATTTTACAGCCCTTTTACCAAGGGTAAGAGTTATTCACAGCAGCCATCCAAGGAAGGCAGATAGCTGACAGGAGAGAGCAACAAACTCCTGAAAGATCACTGAGTAATTCTAAAATGAGACTTGCACAAAAAAATCTCCCTTTCTCCGTCTACAGTAGAGTGATACTGTGGATGTTAACCTTCTGACCCCCAAACCAGGGATGTGTTCACTGTATTTGCATGCAGTGCCGTATCTATGCTGAATGCAGCAGTGAGCAAAAGGAGATCTTTGATCAAAACACAGAATTAATTTGTGTACTAGAAGCTTCACAGAAAGCCACTGAACTTACAGAAACAGTAGAAGAATAAATTGTCTTTGTGGAGTTAGTCACAAAACATGTGATTATCTTTTTCAGTTTGCAAAATAGTCTCTACTTGAGCACAGCTCCCAGGCAAGATTATTTTTTTCATATTGGGAGTATTCAGGTCCCAAGAGCCTGGGAACATCCTTGAAGAGGATTATATCTGCAATTATGATTGTCCATTGGTCATTATTTTCACTTCAGTTAAGACAGAGATGTGAATGAAATATCATTACATGCAGCAATAGAGAGGAAATGAAAAGGGTGCAGATTAGAAGCAAGGACCGATCTCTTCCTATGCACAGGACTGATGGAAATGAGCACTCAGTGACAGCACCTCTGGCAGTGCTGGCTATGGAAGTCTCTGTTAACACCAGGCCAGGATCTCAGGCTCTGTGTACTGCCTGAGCCCGACATTTGGCCTTTCCTGACACAGGGTATAGCTGGAAAATGTCAACAGCCATAACAAATATTACTGCATGTACCTGGCAAATCACTCATGAAACACCCTTATGACTCTATACAGAGCCTTGTAAGATGGTTTTGCTTTCTGGAAATAACAGATGTACTGGCAGTACACTAAAATTTTGGTCTCCCCCACCCCCACAGATTTGTGTTTGAACTGCCATGCAGGGAACGTGACATTGCAATTGCTCCAGCCTCTTAGTCAACTTAGTTCATTCTCCTGCAAAAACAAGAGAAGAAAATGAAGGTCAGTTTGCAGTTTGGGCACCTATAAATTACGTCAGGAGGGATGTTTTCCTTTTTCCAAAGGTGTCCAGATCCTAGTCTTTCTTTCAGAATGGTCTCACATAATGGGTATGTAGACGACACACCAGGATAGGTCTAAGTATACATTTTCATCTGTATCTGCTTTTGCTAAGCAAAATGTTTCCCTGTTTTATTTTAAATAACACTATTTTCTAATGTAAAAGATGATGCAGACTAGTGCCATCAGGAGAAATCCCGAGTGAAGAAAGTAATCTTTTTAAGATTACAGTATGGGCTTTCTTGATGCGTATGCACTGTGCCTAAAGTTCCTCCTGTCCTTTCTAGGAGCCTGATTTTCTGCAGAGTAAGTAATCTAAATATGCCACAGTGAGAAGATAAGACTGTGTGTTCAGTGTACAGGCATACGTTGCCATTTTTCCTTACCAACACCTCCCACCACTGCTCGGCATGTAGAGGTATTTCATTTGCTGAATTCAACCTGTCAACTGTAACAAATATGTCCTAATCCAATTATATGCATCACAGTTCACTAAGAACCACGTCGGAGCCACCAAGCCTTCTTCTCTTTGATCATCCCTGATTTGCACGGTGGCCAGGGGCAAAACCCACGGAGTCTGCTGAGAATATACGTGGAGACAACCTGCAAGGCACAACACCTGAGTGCTACGTATTTCATATAAATGACAATTGTTTAAAAGGCACTTCAGCTTCCATTTTACAAAGTTCATTATCGTAGCAAATGTTTTAACATCGGTTCTTTCCCTCTATTTCTCTATTTCCATTTGTACTGCTGTGCTTTCTCTGATTTCATGGTGGTATTATTGTTGAATACATGGCTGCGACTGTGGCTCAATAATTGTAACCATCGGGTTTCCCTCTTTGCCATTAATCTAGGTATTGACTTCTTTTCTTAAGAGTCATATATTGCTATGAGATCAGCTTGGGAAGAGCTCATGGAAAAGAGGGGCAGAAAATAGACTTTCTATCCTATGGAAAATTCGGGCATTTGAGGAACTTGCACAATTACAAACTGGACCAAAATCTTACATTTTGAAAAATTTACTATTAACCAAATATTCTGAAATATTTTGGTTTAGATGTCTAGGAATGATGTACTGGAACAGTCTGTTTACACAAATGAAGTCTTTCCTTTATAATAATGCTATTTCAACCTTTATATTATATAAAAAACCCCTTTCAAGCGCTTCTGTTTATCCAGTTACATATGAGCTGAAACGATCCAAGTTGAAGCATTCAGGTAATTTCCCTTTAAAACATTTCAATACTGCAAAACATTGTTTCACCTGCATTTTTGGTGAGGAAGCAAGTTCTTTTAGAGAGTTTCTAAGCCTTACATTTAGATATTCCTTTAGGATTTCATTTGGGAAACCTGCAAGCAGCTATGGTACAACAAGAAGTTTTTAGGTAGCGTATGTGAGTATTTCAAGATCATCATTGGATTAGTGTATTTTTGGTTTGCAAACAGAATCTTTCAAAGGGGCAGTGGGACGCTGTGCAGGACAGACTGCAGCTGCAGATTTGTTGGAGCTATCAGACAATATTGAATGTCTCCTGTCCAAACGCTGAGAGCTACGAGGCTCTATCGACTTCACTGTGGAAACGGATCACAATGAATGAGATTTAGGGAAGGATTAAAAAAACGAGGACAATATTTCCTTATCACAAAGCAGTTCACAAAATTTGAGCTTTCCATTCAGGTTTAAAATAAAACTGTTTTCCTGACTGAGCCATTAGACAACACATGGACTAAAACAGATGTTAAAATATATTAGTGTTTAAACTGTTGCTAGTTCTCTTGGCTAGGTGGAAGATATCATATATAATCAGTTTTAATATTCATATGTTTATGACAAAGCACAAGACTGCATGGTTTGGATGACAAACATAGCAGGAAACTTTCCTTTTTTTTCTCTTCCCCCCCTATGGAAATCGCTGTTTTGATGGCAATCATTAAGGGAATAACAGAATCGTTTTCTTTTCTTTGACAGCAGGTTTTAAAAAACATGACCTTAAGAGTCCTTTGATGTTGTTGGACAAAATAATGATTCAATGAATTAATTTAGTCCTCTTGTGCAAATTAACTGCATCGATATTATACACATATATGAACCACTTCGCTCAGAGCTGAAATATGGCCAGGTTTGCCCGGCTGCAAGGTGGCAGCCACAGAGACAAATGGTATAACTTTGTAGCTTGAATAATCCTGGACAGGACACTAAGGAAAAGCATTTCTTTTGCAGTCGTTTCCATGGTATCTTTAACACCCACATATAGCAAGTAGGACATTGGTTGTTAAAGTCTCATCCAAATAAATCCTACAAAGTAAATTGCATGGAACCCAATTTATCTACCTCGAATGAAGTTTGCTGGGATTTGAAACTGTGGCTCCAAGAAAAAAACACAGACACTTCAAACCCGATGTGCAAATCATTCAGCCATTCTATCAGCTTTGAGACATCCATAGTAATTTGAGACCATACACATACATGCACTAAATTTATACATAGACAGATGTACCTACATTTGCTTGAGATTCATCATGCCCATTGATTTCTGCTAATTCCTTGGCGCTTTTTAACTGCAAAGAGTGAAAAAAACCAAAACAGAACAAAACAAGCACATTACTTCAGTATTTCACACAGTTATCTTTGATTTATTTGAAGGAGCATTTTTTAAAGCTTCCAATGAGAAAAACAGATGGAGCATATAATTCTAATGAGTTTTTGCTCAAATCATTTTGAAACCAACATACTTAAGGCTTGATAGGTTGGCCAAAAAAA